>CALNHX010001669.1:0-212085 GCA_940337035.1 Agriotes lineatus
TTTATTTTGGATCAAGTAAATAAAAATACAAGACAGAATATTTTAATCAGTCTAAATTAATTTTATAAACAACCCCAAAAGCGAATTAATAATTATTAGAGCATATCCATAGCAATATTGGTGCAATTTTTAAAAATATTTTCCAAAAGGGCAGTCATGGCATTTTTGGTAACCTTTCATGATTGTGTCACTATAAAAAGCATTTCTTTTCATAATTTGGTTTAAAGAAAACTAAGTCCATTAATAAAATATTATCATTTTAAAATTTTGAATTTTGCCCAAATGTTAATAACACATTGCAAACAAAGTATGCCAAATCTTTGCCAAACATTTTTAAACGTTCCTAAGAGACTCAAAAAACTAATAATTAAGCTTTTTTTGTGATTCCTCTTATTTTTGTGAAATAGTTTTTTTTTAATTTTATTATTTTTCTATGTTATGAATATAATTTTGTTAATTCTTCAGTTGATATTTGAGGATAGTGCAATTAAATATGCTTAATATGAGTATACTATAAAACGAAAGCTTTTATATATATTTCTTATGACGTAATGTAATAAATACAATTTTTATAGGTGGTCCAGTTCATTTGTGGAGCGGTATATTTATTCATTACAAAATCATTCACTATAGTTATCGAATGAAATGAAACAATTCACACATCAAACACTAGCAAAATGTTCGAAGACAAATTAAAATGAACAGTTTCACGCCACTGTCAGCTGAATCAACACTTATCGCCGCGCCGCGGAAATTTAATTGATTTGAATGCTTGATGAATATTGTCGTGACAGTGCGATTTGTGACACGGAAAAGGTTTCTGATTGCAGGAAATGGTATCACTCCTACACAATCTAAGTATATGTAATCGAAATTTCGCATACACATAGATACACATGTAGGTAGATAATCAAAATAAATGACAGATTTTTACGTCCTTGCAACGCCGCCCGCCGCGTCCCACATAATATTGCATTTTCCAAGCATAAACATGAGTAGAGCCTCAGACAGACGGTTGGTGAACTAATAACTAATGAATGATTTTTAATGATTTATTCATTTGATAGTTGATACTATTCACTAACTAATCTTTCGATGGTACAATTCATTCGATAGTGCCCAGTATTGATGTTGGATAGGTGAGTTCCCAGTTGAATAATTCTAAAATGAGTTTCTTTTGTTTTTTTTTCTTTTTACTTCCCTCGTCTGAAAGACGAAGGAAGTATTGTAATCATGAAAAAATCACCTTACGAGATTTCTTCAGATCTTCACGTTCCAGAGTACCTAGATGACGAAAAACAGGTTTTCTCAATTCCGTCTGTCTGCCTGTCTGTCTGTCTGTTGGCGGTATCTCCAAAAATATTTGTCGGAGAAAGACGATATTTTGCATACACATTATATATAAATGTCAGACAAATATAAAAAAAAATAAAAAAAATTTAATTTTTGCTTGAACTCAGAAATACATAAAAGTAATAATTTGTACATAGCGTAGGCTTTATCCTTGACAAAAATTGGACCTAACAGATACAGAATAGAACACAAGTCAAAAATATGCAAAGAATAACTGCGTTATGTTGACCTGTTTAGGCCACGAGCCGCATAAATGCGTAAACTCCAAACCTTCAAATAGACGAAAAACGCATATTTGGGCGAAGCATCGACGTATATCGTAAAAACTATTGCACATAACTATATACATTCTGCGTATGATATGTTTAAAAATGAATAAAGAAGTTTTTAGTGAAAGAATTATCTGCATTGGTTTATTAATGTCAAAAAAAATTTTTTTAAGACATGCACGGCGTGGAGGTTAAGCCAGCTGAAACTCAACGATGCGAACAGGACTCCGTAGAGTAGCAAGAAATTGGTCGGTGGATTTGTTCGCAGTACAAGCGCCGCGGTTCAAATTCCTCCAGTAATGGATTTTGCTTATTTGAAAATGTATTTAATTTATTAGAAACGTGAATATAGTTTTACTCCTAACTTAATTTCATTTTTAAAATTATTTAATGTCACAATGTCGACGAGGAAAGTTCTGGGTAAAGCCTTTTACAGACTTTTTTTAAATTAACTTCTATTTTAAATAGAACGCCCGGTATATTATGACATATTTGAATTCGGCTTACAATTTTTGAGAAAATGCGCTTTGCAACTAACTCTCTATTGTGTAGGGTTTCTATAGAATTTGTAATTTTTGAAAATTTTTGACAAATGCTTAAAATTTAAAAATAAAATTTTTGGCTACTTATATAAGATCACTGTAAGAGCAAATTGTGTGCGTGTATCACACCAGATTTTTACTTCATTTTACGATAAAGGAAGTATTGGATTCATCCCAAAATTTCAAAATTGAGTTTTCGACAGATCTTCACGTTTAAGAGCCCCTGAACCCAAAAAACATGTTTTTGTTCATTGGTCTCTCTCTGTGTGTGTGTGTGTGTGTGTGTGTTTAGAGAAAAATTCTCTTCAACTAACGCTCTATTTTGCACGGTTTTTGTAGAAATTGTATTTTTTTTAACATTTTTTACAAATGCTTAAAAATTAAAAATCGAATATTTGGCTAATTATAAGATCACTGTAAAAGAAAGTTGTGTGCGTGTATCCCACCAGATTTTGTATTAAACGTACATATAATCATATAAATATTCTAAGAATTCCTATTGTAATTAATCATGAAATCTATAGACTAATATTAGATTTATTTTTGTTATCGGTGCCAAATACATCTTGTTAGGGTTATCTACAGTTAAAGCAACTGTATCCACATAGATCGTATTTATAATCCGTTCACGACCTTTTTGGGACATAGTTGGCTATGCTTTTTTCTTTTCATGTTGGACTAACTGATTCGGTGATGTAGAGGATGCAACTTTTTTTTCTGTCAGTGACAGTTCGACATTTTCTTGCCACCACATTGCCAGATTTATTATTTTATTGTTCATTGAAATGTTAAACAGTGTTTAACATGATCGCGTCCTCGAACGTTAAGATACATTTAACATGCATCCACTCATTTAACATGCATGCACTATAGCAACATCACACATATTCATCGTAGTCCGATTTTGATCTAGCAGTTTTTAGTACCTAATTATTATTGATTCAAAATTATTGCCCCATTGAACAATAAGCTAATGAACGCATTTCGAGGGGAACCGTTTAACATTTCTCACATAAATCTGCTCGAATGTTAAGACTGGGTTACCCCTCTTAATACGTTAATTACTATTAATATTCGTAAGAAAATAAATGATTTATCAAGTGTGTAAAGGGAAAGGGAAAGTCAAAATGCCCAAAATAATTTTGTTACAACAAAAAATTTCCATTAAACGATGCTACTTCCAATTTAAAAAGAACTGACCAGATTTAAAAGAACACGAGTTGATATGGAGACTAGAGAATACCTATATTTGCTGTACGTTAAAAAATGAAATTTTGGAAAGGAAAAACAATTCAGCGTAATGTATAATAATTTACTACCTACCTACTTGTTACTATTTTAGTGTTGAAGTGTTATGTGGCAGATGTGAAAATCAACATGAAATAAAATCAGCAAGCCATCCATTTGACAAGATATTTACATTTTTCACATGTTAATTTCTATAACACCAATATTGCTAAATTGCTCTACTAAATTTATTTGGCATCAGTTTGTGACGTCCATCCACACCAGCAAGCGAGCAAGCATGCAGTAAGCATGTAAAAAGTGGCATATTCATAACATGTACACAATTCTTATCCAAATTGCAATAAACATTAATATTGAATGCTTTTCGTATGCATTAGTTCAAGCTATTTTTACAACCTTACTAGAGATATAAATTGTTAAAACATAGTAAATAGTTATTTAAATTTATTCAAAACAGTTTTGAGAACAGAACAGAAAATCCATACATATCAAATAGTGTTAATAGATTAGATATTCTGGTAGATATTTTTCTGGTAATTTTTTATTAATCTCCTCAAGCAAGCTGGGTTCTATCTTGTTTCCTTCAAGAAGGACTTCCTGAGTCCCGAGTGATATTAATTCGTCGAAGGTTGTTGGATCTATGTCCCTGATGCTGTTGTTCTGCAGGTTAAGAAGAAAGAGGTCATTAAGTCCTGTAAAGGTGCCAGCATCAACATACGACAGTTTGTTATTGGCCAGGTCCAGCTCCAATAGAGATTTAAATTTTCCTAATGCCCCGGGTTCCACAGCTTCGATCTTACTATTTGCCAAATCCAAATATAGCAGATTGGGTGCGTTCTGAATGGTATCTTTATTAAATACCTTAAAATTATTTCCATCGAGATGCAACGATTCAAGAGATTCCAGTGGTTTAAAAATATTAGAAGGCAGCACTTCGATGTTGTTCCACGACAAATTCACCTGAACCAATTTTGTTGTGCTTGCAAAGGTATCGACTTCTAACTTCTTTATTTGGTTTTCCTCTAGACCAAGGGAAAGAAGTGCAGGCACAGGTTTGAATGCTTCAGGAGATATAAATTTGATTTTGTTTTTTCCTAGGTATAAATCATAGAGGTCACATAATCCAGCAAACGTGTCTTTATTCAGCTCGTGGATGTTGTTGTCATATAGTGAAAGCGAGTCCAACTTATCCAGTCCACGAAAAGCTCCTGCCTCAATCTGATTAATTTTATTGTAGGCCAGTTCCAGCTTAGATAAATATCCCAATGGGTTGTTTTTTAAAGTCAAAAAGGTTAAACCATCGAAACACCCCGCTTTAATAGTTTTCAAGTTGTTGTTACTAAGGTCTAACAACTTAAACGACCCTAACGTTTTGAAGACTCCAGGACTTATGCTTTCAATTTGATTGTGATCCAGTGAAAGTTCTTGCAAATTTACAAGGTCGCTAAAAATTCCATCTTGCAAATTGGTTAAGTTATTGTACCTCAACTCGAGTTTGTTGAGACTTGCAAGAGTGTCAAAAATACCTTTGGGTAGGTTAGCAATATTGTTTTCCGAAAGCAGCAGGTCTTTCAAGGAGAACAGTCCTATAAAAACTCCGTTCAACAAAGTTAGCCGATTGTGAGCCAGATTTAAACTTCTCAAAGATTTAAGGTCAGCTAAGGAATTCAGTTCAATATTACTGATTACATTATCTTCCAAATCGAGCTGTTCTAGTTGCGTTAGCCCTTTGAAGCTGACATCGTCCACAGACTCAATTTTATTGTGACTGAGTTCTAGTATATATAATGCCTTGTTATTAACTAATAGGCCATTTGGAAGGTTTTTAATTCGATTTTTGTTTAAATTTAATGTGGCCAGCTTTGGCAATCCCGAGAAAATTTCTGGGTGTAAGCTGGAGATAAAGTTGTCCTCGAAATTTATTGAGTCTACATTTGGGGTACTTTGAAACAATTCTTTCGGTATTTGTGAAATTTTATTACCGTCTACATTGAATCGTTGTAAATTAGTTAAGGTAGCCAAAATATGACCTTCTACGTTTTCTATGTTATTATTTCCCAGGTCAATAGATGACAGTGCCGTGGTGTCTTTAAATATTTCAATGGGAAGTGATGAGAGGGTATTTGAATTCAATATAAGCGTTTCCAAATTCGACAGTCCTTTAAATGTGTTCTTGGTTAAACTCACAATTTTATTGTTGTTCAGATCTAATGATTTCAACGAGGAAAAAGCAGCAAACGTTTCCGGTGAGATTTTTTGGAGGTTGTTGTCGGATAAATATAAATCAGTAACTTTAGCTAGGTCTTTAAAAGAATTTTCACTTAGTTTCTCCAAGTTATTATTTTGTATACATAAATTAGTAAGTGACGCCAATGTATGAAACAAACCATCAGATAAAGTACCGAATGTATTACCAACTAGAATAATGTGGTATAATACATCGAGACCTGAAAAGGCTTCACTATTAATATTTTTTATAGTACTGAATTCCAGTAGCACTTCCTTCAGCTGCTTTAATTTTTCAAATTGCCTACTTGATATGTGCATAATATTACTAGAAATTATTTGAACCTTAATTAAATGCTGCATTCCATTAAATAAACTTTGGTGCAGATCTTCTAAATTGCTGCTTGATATTTCTAGGCCTTGGATGTCTTCCAGCTGAACCTTGTCTGCCTCTATACATTGTGCAACGGATTCTTGCAGCTCGGCTTCCGAGTTGATGTTTTCGCAAACGATAGCTTTCGAAAATGTGAGATGGCAGCGTTGCTCTTGTTCTTGTAAGCTTGGTGCAAGTTGTATGAGAAGCAGGAGTGTTAGAAGAAGGTAGAAGCTGCAGTACATGATGATCTGAAAGAGAAATTTTTGTTATGTATTTTTAACGTTTTCTTCAAGCATTCAATTTTAATTTTTTAAATTTCTAAGTATATCTCTTCGTTATTAGCATACTAGTATATTATAAGCCTGCCTCAGCCAGGCGCACCTACTGTACGTCTGTTTACCATGATTATTACATTTCCCTGTGGATAGGGCGATGATAAATCCAGCTTAAGTAATAGGTGTATAATGAATCCATGCTCAGATAAATTAATACCAAACGAATGTAAACAGTAAACTTTAATGTAATTTTTTTGCAATCGTGCTGAAAATTTCATCTGTAATGAAGGCTTTAAAATTCGTTTTCGCGGCCGTGACTAATAACAATAAACTTTTCTGGAACGCTGCTCAAATTTATGTTTTTGATTATAATATGCATTGCAGTTGCACAAAAGATGTTGTGTATACACGTTTTTACTGCCGCTGCCGCTGGCGCAAATAGTAAATATTGTTTTTGTGCACCGTCTTTGAAGTCATTACTTTCAATGCCAAAATCTGTCGTTACTGATATATTCCATTCACTCCTTTTTTGCATGAAAGGTGGTTTTGGATTTTTGTTGTTAAGTTGCACATGAACAGAAGTGTAATTTTTATTTTGTTGTATAACCTGCATAATCTCCAAGATATTTACTGTCATTTGACAGAACAGAATATTGTTGCCAGATGGACTTCTTACTTTGAGAGTACCTACATGTGGAGAAATATTTAAAATCTCAAGTATTGTGCTTAATTAAAAATGTTGCTAATTACACAATTACTGAAACTGAATACATACATAATAATTACTAAGTTCCATTTTCTATTCTGCTTAAATATGGCAACTTTGCATTTGAACGTGTTTTGTCATATTTTTTAATCTATAAATATTTGGTAACCATAACCTCAAATGTAAACCTTGTTTAAACACAAAAAAGTAATTTTACACAGCTAAATTGGGGAAACTGCCAACCTTCATGCCAAAAAGGTGTGAACAAAGTATACAAAAAGTATATCCTGCTAGGCAACACTTTTAGCCATACTTATATGGCATAAATAATTTCGTATGCCGCGGATTGAATGAAAATTATGACTCGATATATCTACACTTTGATATCTTTCTTTGTCCAGTTTGTATGTGGCGGTGTAATATCGGCTTTGTTTTACCGTTAATTGTAAAGAGTGATCATTTAAATTTATAATTAGAGTCGCCTGTGATTCGTGTTATACGTTTGGTAGTACTGAAGTGTATTGTCAGTCTATGTCAAAGTCGAGATTTTCAGGTTAAGTTTTGTGTCAGTTTGTATCAAATAACAAACAAAACTTAACCTACTAACCTCGAATTTGACATCGACTGACAATACACTTCAGTACTGCCAAACGTATAACACGAATCACAGGCGACTCTAATTATAAATTTAAATGATCTCACGTTATTACTGTCAACGTATACAGATTGGTAGCGGCTTGTGTGAACATAAGGACATAGTAAAATTGAGTTTTCCTGAAATCGTCAAGAAAGCGGGCCATGTCAAGACTCAGTTTGATCTTGAAAGTGTCACTTTGCAAGACTAGTCACTTTTGAAAGTTTTGCAAGACTAGTAATTTTTACTGTGCATTAGCTGGTGACCGGTCACCTTCACCGTGCGCCTTGATGCGATAGGATTCTATTTTGAAAGATGTCAGAGAAAAAATAAAATCCTCCAGGCTTCCTTCAAGATTCTTTATTTACATAAGGTTCAGTAAAACCTAGTAGACACTAGTATATTGTGTCACAAGGGCAGAAAACGAGCATTAGCAGCCCGCGGGTATTAGCTGCATGAGCGAGCAAAGCAAAGCGAGGGCAGCTGAAAGCTAAAGGCTGCTAATGCATTTTCTGCATGTGTGACACACAACTGTTTTTCGCCTAGCATTAAGAAAATAGAAAAAAATATAACAAAAAGCTTTGATGTTATAAATACAAACAGAATTTAATAAGAGACTTAAGTACTAACAATTTACGAATTTATTTATTATAATAATTAATGTTAATTATCCCTTGAGCACAATTATGTATAGTAATACCAGAATTTGTAGGCATTTGGTAAGTGTTCGAAGTGCTAGTAGCGTGGTGACTTATAAATGAAGTGGGTTTATTGGAATTATCTAGATTAACTGGTATTTCATTTATTTGGTCGGAAATATTTAACACTTCAATTCTGTTATTTTTGCTAGTACTAGGCTGCTATTCTTGGTTTGTCAAGATTTTTTGAGAAATGTTAATCTTATTCGATAAGCAGTCATCGATATAAGAACGCCAACCTCCATGTTTTTTAAGTGTAAGCAAATCACTCCCAGAGGTGTCTAGTAGGGTTGCAGAACTACGGCGGAAGGAATGTCCTGTATATGTACTAGGTTCAGACAGTTTCAAAAATGTTGCTATTTTGCTTGGAATTTTGCTAAATACATTTTTCCGATCGGTTGTACTGTACATTTATTGTTCTTGTAATGAATAGGCGATTGTGTGGAGTGTGGGTAGGTCTAAGAGAAACATATTTGTTGTATATTGTAAGTAGATTCAATCCATCAACTGTTTTGTTTGTGACTGTAAACGTTCTTGTAATATTATTTTTTGTTTCTGGAACTGTAACAATCAATACGTCTCCTCTATTATCTATGTGGTCAAGTTTCATATTCAACAACTCATTTCGACGACAAGCTCCGTATAGTTCTATAATAAGAGAAACCTACAATGCAATGTTAATTAAAAATAAAATTAATTTATCTTAATTTATTTGTTTACTTTCACCATAATATATTCTGAATCATCTGCTTCCTTAAAAAATTGAATGCATTGTTCTTGAGTCAAAGTTTTAGACATTTTGGGCAGGTAATTTACAGAATTTTGTTTCAAAAATGCTCGAACTTTATGGAAATTATCAAAATTTATATTTTCCTTGACTTTAAAATTGCTTTTCAACATTGAAAATTCAGACCATAGTGTACCTGCATTTACAATCTTTGATCTTTCCAATAGATAAGCAAGTAATGTTAGTATGTTAGTATGTTAAGTATTTTGCTTTTTTATTCGTTTTCCAGTTATTGAATAATTCATAGTACAGTCATGTGCAAATAAATCTGGAACAATGTTTTTTCATATGTAGGTTGAATTAAGAATTACCTCCATGCATTTACTGCTATCAGAAATAGTTAATATTTCATTTACCTGTCAAAGTTTAATGTAACACTTTCTGATAGCAAAAAATCCATGAATATATTCTTCAATTCTTAACTCAACTTACATATGAAAAGAAACATTGTCCCAGATTTATTTGAACACGGCTGTACTTTTCGTGCCGTTCTCTTGACTTTGTAGGTAACAAATTCAGAGAAATTTTGCTAGCCTCCTCTTGCAAGTCCGGTGGAGTATTCGTAAATTCTTCGTCATTGTCTGAATTACCATTCATTTTCGCTTATTCACTGAATTATTCAGAACTTATTGTTATTTTATACTTTCATTGTCTGTTTTGATTCCTTAACTTTGATTTAAACTGACATTTAATGAAAAATTATGTGAAACGTCAAAGCACGCAAACGTCAGTCAACGGTCTCTAGATTGTGAAAAACTACAAAATCGTGTTGTTATGAGTTTAGCGGCCCAAGGGACGATAAACATTACTTTCGGTCCCATTTTTAGGGTCAATATGATTCATTTTCGCATATGGTAGGCGAAAATAGTATATTGTGTCACAAGGGCAGAAAACGAGCATTAGCAGCCCGCGGGTATTAGCTGCATGAGCGAGCAAAGCAAAGCGAGGGCAGCTGAAAGCTAAGGGCTGCTAATGCATTTTCTGCATGTGTGACACACAACTGTTTTTCGCCTAGCATTAAGAAAATAGAAAAAAATCTAACAAAAAGCTTTGATGTTATAAATACAAACAGAATTTAATAAGAGACTTAAGTACTAACAATTTACGAATTTATTTATTATAATAATTAATGTTAATTATCCCTTGAGCACAATTATGTATAGTAATACCAGAATTTGTAGGCATTTGGTAAGTGTTCGAAGTGCTAGTAGCGTGGTGACTTATAAATGAAGTGGGTTTATTGGAATTATCTAGATTAACTGGTATTTCATTTATTTGGTCGGAAATATTTAACACTTCAATTCTGTTATTTTTGCTAGTACTAGGCTGCTATTCTTGGTTTGTCAAGATTTTTTGAGAAATGTTAATCTTATTCGATAAGCAGTCATCGATATAAGAACGCCAACCTCCATGTTTTTTAAGTGTAAGCAAATCACTCCCAGAGGTGTCTAGTAGGGTTGCAGAACTACGGCGGAAGGAATGTCCTGTATATGTACTAGGTTCAGACAGTTTCAAAAATGTTGCTATTTTGCTTGGAATTTTGCTAAATACATTTTTCCGATCGGTTGTACTGTACATTTATTGTTCTTGTAATGAATAGGCGATTGTGTGGAGTGTGGGTAGGTCTAAGAGAAACATATTTGTTGTATATTGTAAGTAGATTCAATCCATCAACTGTTTTGTTTGTGACTGTAAACGTTCTTGTAATATTATTTTTTGTTTCTGGAACTGTAACAATCAATACGTCTCCTCTATTATCTATGTGGTCAAGTTTCATATTCAACAACTCATTTCGACGACAAGCTCCGTATAGTTCCATAATAAGAGAAACCTACAATGCAATGTTAATTAAAAATAAAATTAATTTATCTTAATTTATTTGTTTACTTTCACCATAAGATATTCTGAATCATCTGCTTCCTTAAAAAATTGAATGCATTGTTCTTGAGTCAAAGTTTTAGACATTTTGGGCAGGTAATTTACAGAATTTTGTTTCAAAAATGCTCGAACTTTATGGAAATTATCAAAATTTATATTTTCCTTGACTTTAAAATTGCTTTTCAACATTGAAAATTCAGACCATAGTGTACCTGCATTTACAATCTTTGATCTTTCCAATAGATAAGCAAGTAATGTTAGTATGTTAGTATGTTAAGTATTTTGCTTTTTTATTCGTTTTCCAGTTATTGAATAATTCATAGTACAGTCATGTGCAAATAAATCTGGAACAATGTTTTTTCATATGTAGGTTGAATTAAGAATTACCTCCATGGATTTACTGCTATCAGAAATAGTTAATATTTCATTTACCTGTCAAAGTTTAATGTAACACTTTCTGATAGCAAAAAATCCATGAATATATTCTTCAATTCTTAACTCAACTTACATATGAAAAGAAACATTGTCCCAGATTTATTTGAACACGGCTGTACTTTTCGTGCCGTTCTCTTGACTTTGTAGGTAACAAATTCAGAGAAATTTTGCTAGCCTCCTCTTGCAAGTCCGGTGGAGTATTCGTAAATTCTTCGTCATTGTCTGAATTACCATTCATTTTCGCTTATTCACTGAATTATTCAGAACTTATTGTTATTTTATACTTTCATTGTCTGTTTTGAATCCTTAACTTTGATTTAAACTGACATTTAATGAAAAATTATGTGAAACGTCAAAGCACGCAAACGTCAGTCAACGGTCTCTAGATTGTGAAAAACTACAAAATCGTGTTGTTATGAGTTTAGCGGCCCAAGGGACGATAAACATTACTTTCGGTCCCATTTTTAGGGTCAATATGATTCATTTTCGCATATGGTAGGCGAAAAAATATTAAACAGCTTTGGCGGTGTTGTTCTTTGTTAAGACGCTGTCACTGTCAAAAGTTGGTTGGTTTGCTGACGCGAGATTTTAAGCGATCGCCGTTGAAACATGACTAGCGAGCGTTGTGCTTCGCGCCCTCTTCTGGTGACGGCTGGAACCGTGGAGCAGTGTAGATCCGTGCTGCCGAAGCCTGCGCGCGCTAGGTGTTACAAAGAGAGCGAAAAAAATGAATAGGTACATTACACAGCATGAAAGTGTCTATGTTTGATTCGGAGGCTTTGAAGAAGAACTCGGACGCTTCGCGTCCTCGTATTCTTCAACAAGCCTCCTCATCCGCAAAGTATCACTTTCATGCCTTGTAATGTAATATACTATTTTCCGACAGACACCTTGATGTAGCGTACCGTCAAGTAGCTGTAACATTATTACAGTATTTGTGTTACTTTTACTGTTACATTTGGTTCAAGACTTAACTTGAACTGCGTTTGTTACTCATCTAAAGTAGGGACAAGAAATCAGACGACGTGCGCCACCAAGCAAATTTTAGTCACGTCATAAATACCACCATTAGATTTGCAAAACCGATATTTATTTTCTTCTTTACAGCTCATTTTAAATCATGCGTTTGGTTTAAGCTTAATCAATTATCAATGGAAAATTAAAAATTAACGTAAATGTGCCAGAGACTTTAACGCTTCAGTGTTGGTGATAAAATATCACTAACACTACGTTTCTGTTTGTATTCGATCGATAGTATCGAACCTGCTGCACGTGCGTTGACTGTTGAGGTTAAGTGTGTTTTTGTGTTCGAAAAACTGTTCTTTTCAGAACAAAACCTGCGTTTTAGTGTTGAGTTCTAGTGTTTAACATGCCTAAACCATTGAGTAGCCAATCCAAGCAACTTGTTGCCAAGTTGATAAGTTATTTCGAATGTGAACAAGATAATGGAGGGCCACTACTTGCACTTACTGCAGTTAGAGAGGTATGTAAATAAAAGATTTAGTAGAAATTTTAAGCATAGCATGTAATTTGTAATTTCAGAGGGTTGCAGATGCATTACAACTGAGCAGATCTGCTGTATCATCAGTTTCAAAAGCTGTTAAAAGCAACGAAGTTCTTCGCACCCCAAAGAAAAAGAGACCTCGCCGCAAACCTGTGAGAGATGTGGATGATTTTCACTCAACTGCGATACGGAATGTTATTTATGAAATGTATGATACCAGTAAGTATCACAATATTGAAAAAATCTGAAACTATATTTTCTTACATATGCGTTAAAATACTGGGTGGCCATAAATATCTGAGATCCCGGTCACAAATTACTAAACTTATAGATACCTTACGTCCATGTTAGCCTTTTTCGACGTTTACAGCGCCTCTGGTGTTTGGAAGCGCAACTAAATCAACGAGCGGCAAATTTTAAATTATAATGAACAAAGTGCTGTGTGCTTATACACTCACCGGCACGAAAAACGGAGCACTTGCATTTTTTTATTAGATTTAAAATTGTATCCCTTTGTGATGTTTTATTATTACATTTATTATTATACATGTATTATACATGTTATAATAATAAATGTATAATCATAAATGGGATACAATTTTAAATCTAATAAAAAAATGCAAGTGCTCCGTTTTTCGTGCCGGTGAGTGTATTTACTTAATGCTATGGTCAAACTCAAAATCTGTACCCGATGAAGATACAGATGTATAAAATTGCTGATGACATGTTATAATTTCTAAATAATCATTAAAAATGCAGCAATTACAAAATATCGAAAAACATGAATATCAAACATTTTGTTAATACATGTAGGTACATATATAATATATATGTTTGTATATAATCATATGAAATTACAAGTTAAAAGTCAAATGCTAAACGTTACAAAATAAATAATGCTATCATGCAATAGTAGTCTTCCGTTCCATCTCAGAGGCGGAAAAATATAGTAAAACGGTAAAGCATTTGCTTCATGGCCCAAGGAAAAACCCCAGAAAAACACCTGGACATACCGTTATTGACGTATCATCGGCAATGGTTTCAGGGTGAATAACCAATTCAGAGTATCTGGAGTAATTTGACGAATCTTCCTTCTAATTTCGTGGCTAGACATTCTTCTACTATATGCTCAATTGCTTCTATATCACCATAATCACAAGGCGGATTAGGTATAATATTACATTTAAACAGCATGTTATTGCAGCATCCATGGCCTATTCTAAGACGTTTAATAGTACTCCACATTGTGCTGGGAAGGTCAAATCCACGAACCTCTTCATTAGGATTATCATTTAGCATCTGCACTTTGCCATTTCATCTTCAATTCTTCACTTGCAGAAAAATGCTGACTAACAAATTTTTCGTTCCATAGAGGTTTTTGAGATTTTAACTTGTTTGGTGGTAGATTCTGTAAATATAAGTATCACATATCGGGACTTAATTAACATCTATGCCATTCTCTCTTCTGGCTATTTATACGATTATCATGGACACCCTAGTTCATTCCTGCTAACTTATTTAAAATTTTGCTTCTTGTTTTGATTTTCTGTCTGACTTTTTCAATATGTTGTTCGTATCTGTCTAAGGTAACATATGGATATGTTTAAAAAATATGCTTTATCAGGCTTACATCAAAATAGATTTGAAGTGTTTTGTTCTTCTGATTATTATTGAGATTAAACTTCTATTTTTGATGGATTTGCATATAATTACCATATCTTGAATTATTGATACACATTATCTTTAAATCACCTGAAAGAGTAAGCTCTATTTTCCAAAATCTTTATTTTAAAAGGTGCCAGCCACGTCATTTCCTTAAATGGAGACAGCGCAGAGCTTTCTGGTTGTTCATTATTTAGTATTCTAAATGTTGTCCTTCTAATCAGTATCATAAGCTGCAGTGAGGGTTACAAGACTACTCCAGTCTTAAAGACGATTTTGAAAACCGGCCTCAATATGAGTAGTCAGCGTCAAGACTTGATCACAGCAGTTTCTGTTTTTCGTGAATAGAACTTGCTCAGGAGGAAGTAAATTTTCTAAAACTAGATATATACTTCGCTAGACTAATTTTTCAAAAGCGTGTAGCACACGCTGAGCAACAAAATTGGGCGATATCTTGATGCTTCATTTACTGGTTTTCCGGGTTTCAAGTTGGCTATCACCTTCGACTTCTTGAATTCTGGACACGTCTCCTGAAACTAAAATGCTATTAAAAAAAAGAAACCTGTTTAAAACCAAACTTCCCAGATGTTTAATAAACTCGGAGTAAATTCCATCAAAACCTGCTGCCTTGCGATTTTTTATCATTCCAATAATAGATTTCATTTCTTCCATGCCTAATGGGTTTGATAAATCTTTTGAGGGTCTAGTGGACATTCTTTTCTTAATGAGTGAGCGTTTCATTCTTAATATTTTCTTCTTGCTCAATTTGTCTGAGTTGGAGGCATTTACTAAATAGGGTGCTATTGCATTTCGACTCACATCAGGTGTCTTGTTTGCTCGGCTTCGTCAATTTTTCTTAGCAAATCTCAGCTACTACGTTTAGAATGCTTGTAGTCTATATTCCCCATCAGTTCAGTCCATTTTTCTTTTCTTGAGTTATTTAGCGATATTATAGCATCTGCTGTTGCAGGACTGGTAGTTTTCATATAAATTATTAGTTTCTGTTGACCAGCCTGGTATAAATTCTTTTCGAAACCCACGGGGAATCATTATTTTTGCTGCACTTTTTACAACCCTCTTCTTCTTATTTTTCTTCTAGTGCCTCTTTTGACGAAGGTTAGTGATCATCAATGCTATATTGGTTTTGGAAGTGGGTGTTCTGAATAAAGACTTAGTGTTTATGCCATACCAGTCGCAGACTTTTGAGCCATGAGGCTTTCCTGCGGCCAGGTTTTTGTTTGATTTATTAGCTGGAGCAATTAATATTTTGGATTTCTCATAACGGCAGCGAAGTATTTGAGTTTCCTTTTCTTAATCATATCAAGAGTTTCGTGTAGCTTGATGTATTGCAACCTCTTCCACAGCAAGCACAGCTAAGGAAAGTGTAGGAACAGCGTTGAAATGTATCCTCTTCGAACCAACGTTGTGATAGCGGGTATCAAAATGCCGATGGCAAACTCGTTTATCATGTAGTTGCATTGGAGCCATTTCAAACAAACTTTTATTTCAAATTGCATTCAACCATAATTTTAATCGATTGATATCCGTTTCAGGATTAGGAAAACGATGTCGTGCAGAAGTTTGATACTCGCAACCAGGAACGCAGCACTTCACATAACCCATTCTGTAAATTGAATAAATTCTAAAATATTTTATGCGAATGGTATAGTTACGTCACAACACAAGCCCCTCTTTAAATTCAATGCTTCTTACCTACCTATCCAATATCACAATCCACAAAGAAGTCAGCGAGAACTCTTAAATATACACGAAATTACAGCTTAAATGTGTTAGACGTAATGACGTTTAGCAGACTTCGGCAGGACTTTTGTCAAGAGTATGTAAATCGCGCAGGCGTAATCGATAAAGAGCGCTAATGCTGACGTCTGTGGGTTGGAAGCGAAATCTACAGCATAGACATCAACCACAACAAAGCCCTCCTATTTAGCTGAAACATCTATAAGGTTTAGTGATTTGTGATCCCGGTAGCCATGGAATTACCTACTTATAAATGTTGGTTAGCATTATATTTCAACTACGATAAGTATTGGTACCTATATAATGTAATAAAATGCAATAACAGGAGGAGAATGTGTCTTAGATTCTGCAGTTTAGCCTACGACTCGATTATAAAAATATCCTGTTCTAACTCCATTACTTATTACAATCTGTAATAATTTTTGACAGATAGGAATTTTAGTTGTGATGACATTAATGACATTCAGTTTAGTTGGATTCACTTTAATAAAGCGGTATTGATTCCAAAAGTATTGTGATATCAGATATTTATGGCCACCCGGTATTTGGTATTCCAAGCTTAAACCTACATTTCGACTATAAATAAACGATTATACTATCATTAGGTAGTTTTTTTTATTAATTGTAAATTATTCTATTTTTTTAAAACAACACGTAACAAGGCAGACACTGTTGCAAAAATTAAAAGAACGCGACATTTTTCAAGGTGGCAAGTCATCCTTGGGTTACGTTTTAAAGGACATAGGATTTCGGTGGAAGAAGGATGACCCTCGTAGGGGGTTAATGGAACTACCCCACGTTGCATTTTCAAGAGCAAAGTTTCTGCAATCGTATGTTAGAAACTTAAAATCAGACCGTCCATTAGAATTTGTGTTTATTGATGAGACATGGGTGTTTGGAAATGGTTCAGTTTTAAGATCCTGGCAGGATGACAATAAGAAAAGTGTCAAAAGGATAAAGGTTGATGGACATAGGTATACATTTTAGATTTATTAAAGTGTAGTACTTATTTGCTTACATCTATGCGTTTTCAGGTACATTGTGTTACACGCAAGAAACAGAAGAAGGTTTATTCCTGGAGCCTCTTTAGTATTTTCGTCAAAAACGAAAAATCCTGATTATCATAGGGAAATGAACCATGAAAACTTTTTAACTTGGTTAGAAGAACAACTACTAAAAAATTTAGAAGAACCTTCTATTATAGTGATGGATAATGCGCCCTACCATAATACTCTGGTGGAAAAAATACTAAACACCGGTTGGACAAAACCTCAAATAAAGGAGTGGCTGCAAAGCCATGGTATTGAATTTGAAGATACTTCATTGAAAATTCAATTATTAGACCTAGTATCACGGTATGTGACTAATAAAATAACTTGTTATAATTATATTTATCTCGGTATATGTTTTTAGAAATAAGCCTCTGAAGTTATATGTTGCCGACCAGTTGGCAGAAAAATATGGCCATAAAATCTTACGACTTCCCCCATATCATTGCATATTTAATGCAATTGAAAATATTTGGGGAATCACAAAGTCGTACTATAGTAAACACATCGGTAGAGATGGCTATGGTACGGAGAAAGCAGTACTAATGTGGAAAGAAGCATTAGAAACGGTAACACCACAGATATGGTCAAATACCATAGAGCACACCAAAAAGGAAATCAAAAGATGGTGGGAAAGAGAAATTGGGTTTGATAGGGAAGAAATATGTCCCCTAATAATAAATTTCAATGAAGATACCGATAGCAGTAGCGATGGTGATGTTAGTAGTGACAATGACTCTTAAAATTTGTTTAATTATGTTTGTTATACTTCTTATATTTATCTATATTTTATATTTATTTTGTATATCGATCCCTTAACAGTCACAACTATGCTTGGTTTTATTCTAAGAATAACCAACTCTTTTCAAAATATAATGACATTCAAGCTGTTGTATTTTGGATATGTAAGATCAAACCTGGAATATGCAAGTGTGATATGGAACCCTTGCTATGCAATTCACTGTAATAGACTAGACAAAGTTCAAAAGATATTTGTAAGAACAGTTTGTAAAAGAACTCATACTGACTTGCCTAATTACTCAAGCCGATTAAATTTCTTCAATATAATAACTTTAGAAAATCGTAGAAAATGTTATGACATCGTTGTTCTCTATAAAATTGTATATAATATGTTTAATTGTTTTGATTTAATTTCACGTATACTTTTTAACGTGCCACAGTTTAGTGCTAGAAATTTCCGGTTATTTAAACCTGAATTTTCCAAAACGTTGCATTAGTGCTAGAAAATTCAGGTTTAAATAACCGGAAATTTCTAGCACTAATGCAACGTTTTGGAGGATGATGAAAAATTACAATGCCTTTGCTGGGGATATCGACATCTTTTGCATTTCACTTGCAGTGCTTGAAAGGAAGTTAAACCAAGCCTTTGCACCTATATAAATTTTTTTTAATCACAACAGATTTCTTAAGTTCATGGATTTAATACAATTAAAATCAGATTTTCGTTTAAAAAAATACATTCCCATACTAAACATCTATAGTCTTTGTAAAATTGTACAATCTTTTATAATTTTTGTAAGATTTTTTTGTCTTAGTTTTTCATAATTTTTGTAAAACTTATAAAATTGAATATTAATTCATAAAACCGAACTATTCTAGTAGTATGAATAAGTTATAGTTGCGACTTATATGATCATGATCTTGATTATTTTCTAATTGTAATTAATTTATTGTAATTTGGGAAAATGGGTATGTTTGCATCACAACTTGTTTATTTGTATTTGTTTTTATTCGTGTCAACTTGTAATTGAGCTTGCCTGTTGGTTGACCATGTGTACCCATTAAATAAATAAATATATATTACAGTTTTTTGATGTTTAATTTCTAGGCTTAAATTGTATTGTGATATAGTCATATATGTATATTACATATATGGATATAGTGCATGGTGTAGTCATAATATAGTAGTATATAGTCATAATGTAGTATGTAGTCTATACATATTGTAGAAATCATGTAGTTTGTAGTTAGCTATATAGATTACGATCATAAGTTCTATACATTGCATGTTATATTGATAAGTATTGTACGCTTCTCATACGAAAAATTAAAAAAAATATATTTGTAATATTAATTCATAGCATGTTTATCACAGTGTAGTATTGTTATTGTGGACTTGCTGTACAAATAAATATTAAAAAAAAGAACAAAATTATTTTAACTCAGAATATAGAATTTCCATTAAAGTTGTGAAAAAATATAGCACTAACTGTGTCGTTGGTTGCCTATACTATCAGGAAATTATAATCGTTCTTGGGGTACATATAAACATACTATGTTTATGACGTCATTACTCTTGATGACGTTTGTCGTCTGATTTCTTTATTCTACTTTTTTTGCAATTAACTACATAAATTACCCTGTTTTGTTACTATGCACAAGTATTCCACATTAAAAAAACATGTATGGTCATTACATCGTAAAAGAAGAATTTCCTTCCATGTCCCTATGTTCGTACTTGAAGCCATCAATCTGTGTATTAACTAATCAATAGTAGCCGTTAAATTATTGTTATTATGCAGATATAGTCTGTTCACCTGACATCTGCGCTGTCACTTGTCAAAATTTAAAAAAATCATTGGGTGTACCCGAAGAAAAAAACTTGCCTTCAGACTGTACAGCTAAATTAGTTACTAGTGTCAAGGAAAACTCATTGAGGTTAGGTAAGATATCTGTGAGGCTTATAAATTGCATTATGAAATGGTTTGTTGTAATTATCAGAAATATCTACTTAAAGTAAAATTAATTATTGATAAAAATCAGATTAATGTACTTAACGTAAGTTTTTAAACTTTTCTATTTAAAAATAGAATTTTATATTCTAATATAAATACATTGGTAAACAAACAATATAACAAAAATTCTTTTATTCAGAATCAGATATTGGTAAATCTGAATTATCTGATTCTTCTGTTAAGGAAATAACAACACTCTGAACAGGCAAATCTCCCATATATTTTTTCTAGTCCAGTAAAATTAATTTTTCACAGTGAAGAACACTGTTATTCCACATTTCAGCTGTGAATTTGGATAAACCTTCCTTCCACACACTTTTGGTTCGCGTACATCCTTTTAGATCTGATACTGTTTCTGTTTTTAAGATATTCTTATTGTAATTTTTAGCAAATCCCCATACCAGTTCTATGGCATTATATTGACAGTGATACGCAGGAAGTCTTAAGACTTCATATCCGTGTAATTTTAATAACTCATCAATAACATAAGTCGTTCTAGTATCATTAATTAAAGGCTTAATTATGTCCCATAATTGTTTTTTAAGCATATTGTCATCAAACTGCACTTTATGTTTTATCAACCAGTCTTTGTAAGACTGCTTTGAAGAATTAGAATTTGGGGGTTTCTCTAGTCTTACTGCGTTGTCCATTGTCACAATAAATTTTTTTTGTAATTGATTCATAGCTGGAGTAAGTTGCTCTTGAACCCATTTTTTAAATACTTTACCATTCATTGTATGATTGTAATCACAATGTTCTATTTTTGTATCCAAAAGCAAGCTACAACCTTCTAAAAAACCGTATTTACATCCTGCATGCAACACGGTAAATCGTCGTCCTTCACTTTTAATGCGTTTTGGATGAGCTTTTTCGGCATCATCATGTGTCCAAGTTCGAATTTGGCAACCGTTTCGGTATATCCAGGTTTCATCAATGAAAACAAATACAACTTCTTCAGATGCCTGCATATACTCAATATATTTCCATAAAAATTTCACTCTCGCCACTTGAACATGTGATCTTTCACATATTTTTTTATTGTCGCATGTTTTATAGCGAAATCCCATGAATTTGATAATTTTATATAAAGTTGTCTTACCTTCAGTATATTCCAAGTGATTCACAGCGTAGTTGTATAAATCTTTTATTGTAAAATGCTGTTTTTTTTCATGAAAGGAGTGAATTTTGTTTGAAATTTTAGTTTTTAAAAAATGCATATGAAAATCATCGATTTGATTTTGCGTTTTAGCACCACCTTTATTCGAACTCGTTGACAAACCCTTTTCATAATTATCAATAATAGTACGAACCTGAGATTCACTAATCTAAAATACCTTAAGTTAAATTAAATATAAACAACTTTTTATTGGTAAAACCACATATTACCAAAAAGATTTTGGCAGCTCTTCTTCCAATTTCAGTTTTAGTTAAATATGGAAAGAAACCTTTTTGTTCAATGCAGTAATTTATAACTGCTTGTTTTCCGCGAGCAGTTAACAAAGCCTTTGTACGTTTACCCTCCATTTCAGTCGTTTAAGTTTTATCATGTAATCCTACATGAAATATGACATTTGTGTGAAACAAAATTTTAAAAAAAAAATTAAAAATTACAAGTGCAGTGTAGCCAAGTTAATCAACTTAAGAGCAACAGGATTTGTTTTTACCACCAACAGAATGTCAATCTGACAGCGCAGATGTCAGATGAACAGACTATACATATACTGATTTCAAACGTCTACTTGTAAAATCCATATCTCCGAAACCTTCCTCATGACTTTTTTCCGGGTTTGATTATAAAATTTAATTTGTCCCTTAAGCAGATATCTGAGCCCCTAAAAACCATATGCGACGGCGATAAAAAAAGTTCCCCGCTGAGTAAAAAAAAGTTTGCACAACGACCCCTATTCGATTTTATCCCTTATAATTCAACCCGCATGTAAAGGGTGTTTTTTTAGAGGGATACAACTTTAAATTGAAATAAAACACAGAAAGATGTTTTTAATATTCATGAAATTGGCTTTATCTGAAAGATAGTTTTATGGCATTTATGTTTGAATATGATTTCGGGCATGTGACCGCCGCGGCTGGCGTGTACATGACGTAATCTGGAGGTCCAATTTTCACACACTCTTCGCAGTAAATCAGGCTGTATTTCGACAATAACGAGTCGAATGTTGGCTTCCAAGTGCTCAATTGTTTCCGGTTTATCGACGTAGACATGCGACTTTACATATCCTCAAAGAAAATAATCTAACGGCGTCAAATCACACGAAAGAGGTGGCCAGTTAACAGATCCATTTCGTGAATCCATTTTGTGGATCTGTTAACTGGCCACCTCTTTCGTGCGATTTGACGCCGTTAGATTATTTTCTTTGAGGATATGTAAAGTCGCATGTCTATGCCGATAAACCGGAAACAATTGAGCACTTGAAAGCCAAAATTCGAAGCGTTATTGCTCAAATGAAATACAGCCTGGTTTACTGCGAAAAGAGTGTGTGAAAATTGGACCTTCAGATTACGTCATGTATACGCCAATCGCGGCGGTCACATGCCCGAAATCATATTCAAACATAAATGCCATAAAATTATCTTTCAGATAAAGCCAATTTCATGGATATTTAAAACATCTTTCTGTGTTTTATTTCAATTTAAAGTTGTATCCCTCTAAAAAAAAACACCCTTTAGTATTCTGGCAATTTTTTACTCTAAGGGAGTTTCATACGGTACCGACTAACTCCTATAAAAATTTGAAGTTCCTACGTCCTTTGGAAGGGGTCGAAACGTGAAAAGCTGACTTTTTTTAAAGCCGCCATTTATGGAATACGGCTATTTGGAAATTTAGCTAAGAATAAGTACCCACAATATGCATTAAACTTACCAGCTATAAAACTTTTTTGATATAAACACAATTTTTTCGACAACCGTCAGAAAATGGGACATTCGCCCATCGCTATCAATACGAGAAGTTTCCTATTTTTTGTTTGTTTGTTTGTTAATAGACAAGGTCTAGGCATGCAGAGTACCAGGTACCTTAGACACCAACTGCTTTGGTCATATGGTCAAAGTCCTACTTAGTTTGCCGAGACTAAGGAATTCCAACCCTAGCAAGAGATCTTTTACATGCTACACATCGTAGTAACATGGGACCCACGGCCCTATATCACTTCCGAATGATGGCATTCTGTAGAGGCTTTCATCTGCATTTTTTTTATTTTTAAAAACCTCACCGGGACCGGGGAAAAAAATTTTATCAAGAAATGTTTACCATTGACATTTCAGTATTTATTTTCTGTGACTAAGAGATAAGGGAGGTTTTTTATACTGAAAGGCTTAAAACAATAAACTGTTTTCAAACACGGGTAGAATGAAGAAAACGAAGCAACTCGCAGCACGCACTGTACCGCGAATTGCTAGCAACCGTAAGATCGCTCAAATTCTGAAGAAATATGAAATGCGTTTTAGAAAGCGAATGAAAGATGGTAAAGGCAAAAATAGACGATGAATTGGACACCCACGATTAATATCCCTGAATAAATGGTTTAAGATTTATGGTGTCCCTAAAGAACCCAAGGAAGATACAAGCCATGCTCCGCACCGCATTTCTGCAAAAAAAGCTGAATATTAATCTTTTACAGAAAATGACATTGACGTTTGTTATCGATTATAGTACGTAGGTGGGCTGATATAGGGTGTAGAAATGCTTTACGCACCATAGGGATTTCAATGGTAATTTTTTCATATGAAAATATTTGCTTCCCTAATTATTTTAGAGCAAACTTGTACGGAAGTTTTTTGTAGAGAAAAAAAATCTGTATCCATTTATGCCAGCATTTGTCATTTTACATTTCGGAAAACCGAAAATTTAAAGCAATAAAATTAGCATTTTTAGACAAATCAGTGGTGCTTTGAAATTATTGAAGCATCTCAAAGCATCAACAAATTAGTTTGTTATTTATTTGTTTGCATCTGTCAAATGTAGCGACAGTCATGGCACTTATTGCACCTGATCTGCTTCCAGCATACCACCACTTCACAATTTGCACTGATTTTTGAAAAAATTATAATTCTAGTTTCTTTCATTATTAGGTTTTTTGGCGTAAAATGACAAAAATTAAGGAATAAATGGATGCAGAATCGATTGCTCTACAAAAAACCTATTTACAAGTTTGCTCTAAAATAATTAGGGAAGCAAATATTGTCATATGAAAAAATTACCATTGAAAACCCTATGGTGCGTAAAGCATTTCTACACCCTGTATAATGCACACATGCTTGTAGAACGCGAACGAAAAGAGATAGCGAGATGGGGAAAAAAATAAATAAAAGTACAATTCTTTAGCTTCAAAATCATATAATTATTTTTCAGCATAGTTACCGTTAAGACTAACACATTTCTCCCAACGCGTAACCAGTTTCTTTATCCCGTCACTGAAAAATTCTTCCGACTTTTCTCGAATCCAGGACGCCACAGCTGCCTTCACCTCATCGTTTGAGATGTAATTATTATCCTTGAGGTCTCTCTTGAGTAGAGGGAAAAAATAGAAATCGCAAGGCGCGTGATTAGGGGAGTAGGGAGGGTGTGGAATCGGTTCCAACTTCAGCTTCCGCAAGGCCGCTTCGGTTGTCCGTGAGGTGTGGAGACGAGCGTTGTCATGTTGCAAGATTATTAGCGACAAGCTGCCTCTAACGCGACAAATGTGACGTCGAAGCTGTTTTAGAGTCTCTATGTATTTAGAAGAATTTACCGTTGCCCCTCGTTCCAGATAACTGACCACATAAACTCCTTTGGCATCCCAAAACACTGTCAAAAGAAGTTTTTTTGCGGATGGTTGCGTTTTTCGTCATTAATTGGGGCTTTTCCAGGTTGGCAACCACGAAATTTTAATACACACCGATTAACAGTAGTCCTGTCAACAGTATCTTCGGCATAAACGGCCTTTAAACGGCTATGAATTTCCGTAGGAACCACGTTCTCAGCAGTTAAAAATTCGATACCCGCGCGCTGTTTAATTCGCGTTGGCATGGCACGAGAACACGTCTACATACTTCCGCTGCTTAAAAACGAAATGATCCACGACATTCTTTCAAACTGCGTATGCGCATAGAGGAGACATGTAGCTTCCGAATGTAGCCGTGCGCGTCTCTGTCGGTCATTTCGTTCGCGTTCTACAAGCATGTGTGCATTATATTTCAGCCCATCCTCGTATTTAACATTACTAGCTTGGTAAGAGGGTTTTTACTGGCGAATAGAGGAATATGTCTGACGAGCCAACACCTTCTTGAGCCAGTAAAACCTGTTACCTTGCGTGTATTGTTGAATATTTTATTTGTTCGTCACTTGTAAATAACTAGAAATGTATCATTTATTCAAAATGTCAAACTGACAAGCAACTAAATTCATCAATATGACACATACTAAGGAAGACAGCTCTGGCTTTGCAGGCTATCATTTATCTATGAGCACGCTTGGAAAATTTTACTGGCTAGCCAGTAAAAAATTTACTGGCTAGCCAGTTAAGAAACATTTTCAAGGTGAATACAGTGACTTGATAAATTGATGTTTACAAGTGAGAAACAAATAAAATGGTTAACAGGGATTCCATCCACCAATTATTGTAAAGTTTGTGCGTCACGATATGAAATGATGTGTGCATAACAGTAAAAAATCTGTAAAAGACTTTACTCAGACCTTCCCTCATAAGCGGACGTTGTGATACAAAATAATTTTAAAAATCAAATTAAACTAGGGATAAAAATATCTTCAGTTTCTAACAAATTACAAAAATTTTCAAAGAAAGAAAACATTACCGGTGGTCGAATGGCACGCGGCTGCTAATGCGATTCAAACGTCTAGCGAGATATTGCAAAAGAATGATCTATCCCTACATGCGCTACGGAACACTCCTTGAGTCTGTGCAGACCTGTTTTTCGTCATCTAGGGGCCCTGCAAAGTGAATATCTGAAGAAATCTCGGAAGGTATTTTTTTTGCCATTACAATACTTCCTCGTCTTTTAGTAGAAAAAGCTAAAACATACTCCCACCGTCACCCGCGAAGATCTAACAAAACGTCGAATGCTATTACTAAAAAATATTATAGATAAGTTGGAAAGGCACAAAATTTGGACCTACGAAGGAAACATTTTCAAAAACAGACACTGGCACAAAAAAAACAATTTTCAAAAGTTTTCAAATAGATTTTTGCTATCTGTTTTATGAGTGCAGCGAATATGCTTTCGCCCAGCGCTACAAACGATCAAGCAGGTTATGTTTGTATTTGAATAATAGCTATTTATGCAACAAGTGCTAAAAGTTTATGTTTATGCACGAGACATGAAAATGTCGAGTGCTATGACACTTTTAGCACGAGTTTGCATACAATATTTTTTCTCCGACCTTAAATTTTCTGTTATTAATCCATAAATGTCGATTTAACGATGGTTTGTATTTATAACAGTTATAAGTTATGTCATAATAAAGAGATGGCCTTGACGCGCAGGTGAATGTTTGTGGAGCCAGTACTGTCAAAGTCAGTTATCAAAGGTAATTATAACAGTACACATCTGACTTTATTCATTACATAACCCTTTAATTATTTACTATACCTCTAAGGCAAGAAGTAACTAGAATAACTTTATAACCTCACTTCCAGTTCGAAATTGTAGTTTTATAACCTCACTCCACTTTATAATACATGTGCTAAAAGTAAACAGCTGATCTCATTTTAAACACGCTAAATTATAAAACGTCACTTGTAGAGAAAAACGCTAACGCTAAAAGGCCTACTCTTAGTGGTGGTCGTAGAAAAAGTATTTATTTTATACTGATGTCAAAAATGAAAATTTTCGGATTATTTAGCGTACAAAAAATGAAACATTAAAGTCTTAGTACTTTAAAGTAAAATATTAAAGTTCAAGTACTTTAAAATTATACGTCAGTTGCTGACATGAAACTTGAAATTATTTAAAATTCATTAAACTTGCAGTACGAAATAAACCGTTGTATTCACCACGAACGAAAAATGTTTTTAAAGGTCCTCGCAAGTAATTCCGTCCTCGGCCGTAAACAACTTTCTCGTCCTTTAAAATGTCACTTTTCGTTCTAGATAAATAAACTAATATTTTTGAAATCGGCAGTGAAGTACCATCGGCTGCATAGAAAACTGGTACAGCTAGTTTTAGGATGGTTATACAACGTATGAAAAATATGTTGGTGGCACTGTAAGTCTATGTCAAATTCGAGGTTAACAGGTTAGGTTTTGCGTCAGTTTTGACACAGACTGACGGAAAACCTAACATGTAAACCTCGATTTTGACATAATTGTTGTCAGTCATAATGAAAACTCCCTAGGTAAATTTCTCTCCTCTAGGGAATAATTCATTATTTCTGTAACGATTTTGGTATAGCAAAAACTGTGTTTTTTCCCAGGCGTGAAAAAAAGGGATACGGAAAGTTCGTTCCCCACATTTCGTTCCACACATTTCGTACGCCACATTCCGTTCCCGGGATATTTCGTCTCCCCACATCTCGTACCCGGAAACTTCGTTCCCGACCGAGCTCAATTTCTCCCCTAGATTACAGGGTGTTGAAAAACTAGTGCAGCGATGGGAATACAGTTAAAAAATTAAAGATATTTTAATTAATTTATTCATTATAATAAACTTATAAGAACAAAATAAGTTGTATTTATTAAAAATGACGGTTTAATCTAAGTATCTTCCTGATATTTTGTATACGGCCATAATTTCTCATTCTGAACAACTTTTCTTAGTAATATTTTTCTGTATCATGAACAAAAAGGGTAGTTTACCTGAAAAGAAAATAGTTTTTGCTTAACTGTCAAAGCCGACTTTGAAAAACTGAATTTTTTTTTTAAATTCTCTACAAACCGGGCAGAAATTATAATTCCTATAACATTTTTATGTAAAACTAAAAATAAAATGTAATTCCCTCTTGTAAACTCAAGCTGGGGTCATACTGTATATAGTTCTTATAAGTTTATTATAATAAATAAATTAATTAAAATATCTTCCATTTTTCTAACTGCACTCCGATCGCTGCACTCGTTTTTCAGCAGCCTGTAATCTAGGAGACAAATTGAGCTCGCTCGGGAACGAAGTTTCCGGGTACGAAATGTGGGGAGACGAAATATCCTGGGAACGAAATGTGGGGTACGAAATGTGGGGAACGAAATGTGGCAAACGAACTTTCCGCAAACCGAAAAAAAAATAGTATATGCGATTCGGAGAGACTACTAAATTGCTTCAGTGCAATATGTGACTCTCGGACTTCGCCCTCGAGTCAGAAATTGCACCTCAGCAAAATAACGCATTTTTATCCCTCATTGCATAATCTACTATATTGTTTTACGAGTTTTTGTAGGGGGTTGGGCGATAGGTAAACGTCAACCGACGTTATAACCTACAAAATTTAGTTAAAACGTTATAATTTCACGATTTCTCGATTTAAAACAAAAAACATAATGTACCCCTCGGAACTGAAGTTGCTTTTTATCCCTCATGTGGTTTATTTGCATTGGTCCTACGGGCCTCAGCAACTAAATCGACATTCGTGATAAAAAGCTAAACTTCAGTGAATTGGTATACAAACTATTATTCTTTTTATAAATCGACAGTGAAGAACGTCGAAAGACTCATATATAATGCTATAAGTACTCAAAGTCATCTCGATTATTTTTGGGGTAGTAGGTATTACGAAGGTCCATTGCGTGTGGGTACAATGCACACGCAATGGACATGGGTGATATCACCCCAAAAATAGTCTACCTAACTTTGACTACAACTAGTATTCGGAGGACCATTCAGTGAACCAAACCCATTTTTCAAATTAAAAAGACTCAACACTTAGTTACACATGTTAAAAAACAATTTGTGTAAACATCTTCAATAAATATTAATAATTTGTTCAAAATAGTCACTTGAGTACTAGTACAATATTCGTTGCAATTTGGTACTAGTATAAAATGCTTGAACTTGAGGTGATACGAGAATCTTCTTCACCGTGGAACTTTCCTATTGTGATGGTTAAAAAAAAGACAGTATCCTAAGATTTTGTTTCGATGGTCGACAGTTGAACGCAACTACCAAGCGCGACGCATATCCACTACCGTACGTAAATGGCATTCTTGACCGTCTTAGAAATTCGCTATATTTGATTCAATAGATCTGCAAAAAGCTTTTTGGCAAGTTCCTCTTTCGAACAGCAGTTGTGAGAAGACAGTCTTTACTGTTCCTGGACCAGGCTTATTCGAATTCACAGTTTTACCATTTGGTCTTAGTAATAGTCCCCAAACTCTTCAAAGATTAATGGATAATCTCCTAGGTCCGCAGCAATTGTGACATTCCCTACTCCAAAAACGGTCACCGAAATTAAACGTTTCCTTGGCATGGCTAGTTGGTATCGTAGGTTTATTACAAATTGCTCAAGAGTTGTTTCACCTATATTAAGTCTCATAAAAGAAAAAATGAAAAGCAAAAGCATTAAGTGGAACAATAACGCCGAGCGATCCTTCCAAGAACTTAAAAGGCTATTAGTCACCGCACCCATATTGCCAAGTCCCGATTTTACGCGACCTTTCATTATACAATGTAATGCAAGCGAAGTAGGTTTAGGAGAAGATAAACATGTTACCGCTCATGCGAGTCGTTCTTTGATTAACCCGGAAAGAAATTATTCTACTACCTAAAAAGAGTAGTTAGCCTGTCTTTTTTGCCATAGAAAAGTATCGACCTTAGGTAGAGCTTACGCGATTTAAAGTAATCACTGATCATCGTGCACTCCTTTGGTTACATAAACTGCAATCTCCCAGTAGTAGGTTAGCTAGATGGACAGCCCAAATGGCACAGTATAGTTTTGATATAGAACACTGCAAGAGAAAATTTAACGTAACTCCAAAGCTCCGTCGCTTGCCCCGACTTCGGCAGCACTAGTCAGTTCCCTGTCCTTCACAGCTCTTGACCATTGTCTCTGGTATAGACGTATGATTCAACGCGTGCACTCTTTCCCTGAGCAGTATCCTTCCTGGAGAGTTGAGCATAGAGTTCTCCATAAATTCGTTCCAAATAAGCACATCATTTCAAAATTGATTAAATGGAAAATAGTCGTACCGAAGTCCAAGCCGAAAGTTATTTCAGCAGTTTCATGACGAAGTAACCTCAGGTCATTTAGAGTCGCTTAAAACTTATCAGAAATGGGCCGAAGTTTATTATTGGCGACAGATGAAATCAGACGTAGCTAATTATGTGCGCACTTGTAATATTTGTCAAGCTAGTAAGGCTTCCTCACAACTTCGTCCTGGTTTCATGGGTTGCCAAAAAAACAGGTGAAATATCTCTTCCAACTCATTTCAATTGACTTGTGAGACCTTTTCCTCGGTCTACTCTCGTAGTAACCGATTGGTTTACCAAATTTACACAAATTCATCCCTTAAGAAACAACAGCTTCTGCGATTGCCAAATTTATAGAAAACAATCGGAGTACCACAAATCATCATGTGTGACAATGGTCCTCAGTTCATTGGCGGTCTTTTTCAAAAACTCATTGACCGTTATCATGTTCAGAAGGTATGGTGTAACGCTCTTTATCATTCTCAAGTAAATCCTGTTGTGTGTACTAATAGGGTTATTACTACCGCGATATGTTGTTATATAAAAGAAAATCCTAGACATTGATTCGCAATGCAGTACACGAGGTTACGGGTTATACACCGTCATTTTTGAATTTTGGTCGTACAATCCGGTTCAAGGCGATTATTAATGGTAAATTACAAGAGTTAGGAGTAGATGAGATATCGTTGGATGCTCGCGAACAGCTCGCGAATGACGTCAATCAGCTCTCACCTCTTTACAAGGACGTAGTTTTTTTATAAGCGAAATAAACGCCACTATAATTTATCAAAATGGTCTCTACGCTTTAAGAATGGCGATATCGTTTGGAAACGCAATCCAGTAATTTCCGACGCGGTCAAGGGTTTTGCAAAAAAGTTAACCCAAAAAGGGCGGCCTAGGTACTCTGGAATTGCTGGCTAGCTTGCACGTAGAAGCGAAAAATGGGAGGCCTTGGTATTCTTTAGCAACTGTAGAATAACTTTGAGGAAACCGCATGGGGTCCGGCCAAAGCTGTTTACAGCCGTCTGTGCAGAAAACAACGCCGTGGGCGGTTTTCGTTTATGGAAGCCGCATGGAAACCGGCCAAGCTGTTTGTGGCCGTTCGCAAGGAAACAACGAGCTGGCGGTTTTTCGTTTGTTTAAAACAAGAACGGTGTCAGCCTACACCAAGAATTTTAGATTCGCAAAGCGCGCTTTGTGAAAAATCAATATCGAGCGATTCGACTGTTTTCAAGCGGGCCTACTTCGGAAATACAATTACAGCAAGCGTGCCAGTTACATATATAGAAACTGCTTAGTTATAATTGATATGATTTATCTGCTTCCTGTTGATTCGCGCTATCAATGCTTAGATGCAACTTTGTTAGTCTGCATTCTCACCTTTTAATGATATCTTATTTAGTCTTAAGCCGAATGTACTAGTTGGTAGATCGTTCTGTTTAAGCTTCGCTTTTATGTGTATAAAAAAAACAATAAAGTTTTTTTTTCAATTTGGGCGTTACCAAACATATCACTGGCGCAGTCGCTTGTATGTATAGAAAAGTACTAAACAAATTTTCGACCATTAAAATTTGTAGTGCACTTCGAACTTTTTGTATATTCAAGCTACCGAAACCAACAATCCCTGAGAGATCCTGAACCCTTGGTGGACGACAAACATCGCTAAAGCCAAACGAAAGGAGAACCCGCTTGGAAGCAGTCGATTCCCTCATCACAGACAAAAATCGCCAACGGTGAGCATCGCTGGTTCCGGTTGATGGCTATCGGAGCCCCCTGACTATCAGAGTTGCTAGAAGATGCATTTCTTCGCATCGTAAGTAAAATTTTAATTTGCAAGTGAAAGTGCAACAAGTCGCTTTTTATATTAAATAATTTAAACCTTACTAATATTGTTAGCTTTAAGCGCAATTAGTTCTAAGATCAGGTAGGTGCAAAGAAACGGGGACACGGCGCATACACTAGGTGTACTTAATTTTGCCAGCCGACTTTGTACCTATGCGTAGGAACCCTGAATTAGGTTAATTGTAAGGCCCTACTAACATAATAAATTATTCCTTTTAAAACAAAGTGCATCGCTCTATGAGTAGTTCAGATTCTGATTCTCCAGAATCTGAAAACGAACAAATACACTCACCGGCACGAAAACAGGAGCACTTGCATTTTTTGATTAGATTTAAAATTGTATCCCTTTGTGATGTTTTATTATTACATTTATTATTATACATTTATTTTACATTTAACATTATAACATGTATAATAAATGTATAATAATAAATGTAATAATAAAACATCACAAAGGGATACAATTTTAAATCTAATAAAAAAATGCAAGTGCTCCGTTTTTCGTGCCGGTGAGTGTAGAACAAATAAACCCTACTAGGCGTATTGAAATTAATTTGCGCCCATCCATTTTAAACATGTCTTTAGAAAATCAAAGTGGCGTACAACATGCCCCATAACAACCAATTTTGGTAAATTATCATCCTGGATTTCATATGTCAGTATTAAATGAAATCCCACGATATGACGGCAATCCTATTGAGCTAAGTGAGTACATCCGAACCGTAGAGGACATTTTTGGCCAATTTTATCAGACAAACGACGCTAACGCGTATATCGATAAACTTCTTTTATCTGCCGCCCGAAACAGATTAAAGGGATCAGCTTTAGAAGTAGTCACCGGACAGACAATTCTATCATGGATCGACCTAAAAACCATTTTAATAGAAAATTTCGGAGATCAACGTTCAGAATTAAATTTAGTTATCGATATGACAAGACTTAGGCAAAATTTTAAGGAACACCCCGTTGATTTCTACAACAGATGTCGCTCTTTATTAGCAATTCTAAATTCAAATATATCCCTTTAAAATGATGCACAGTCTATTAAAGATTATCGCATATCCAACGCAAAAGCTTTAGCATTAAAATCATTTACTGGTGGACTCATGGATCCATTTGGACCTTTCATAAGATCACAAGCTCCTCGTAAACTAGAAAATGCATTAACTATTGTTAAAGAAAAATTGAATGTTAGATATTTCCAAAATTCACAAAATAAACCCGAAATTTTATTACAACCAACAACAACCATTCAGAAACCTCACTTATCGACCCAGAACTTCCAACCTTCGCACTCACGTACTCAACAAAATTATTTTCCACGATTTGAACCTAATGTTACACCCGTAACGCAATTAAACCCTAATCAACCTCCAACTCAATCTTTTGGCTAAGAAAGACCAACTTCATCTAATCGTAACGTAATCGCGCCAAAGAAAAATTTTCAACCCCCACATAAACCTGAACCTATGGAAGTCTCAACAATCCAGAAGCGTTCAGCTTCACAACAAATAGGAAACTTTAAAAGCCAAAGACCATTTAATCAATTTTCCCCTTTTAATCGAACTTTCCAAGACCAAAACAATTTCCAAGAGAGAAACAATTCCGCAAATTATCCAAATTTCCCATCTCAGCAATTGCACAACATGAATGCTGAATTCCAACAAGACCCTCACGAAGTACTTAGCCACCCAGACGAATTTGAAAATTCTCAAATACAAAATGACAATAATTTTGAATCATATTACGCAAAGTTAAACCCAACTACGGATTTTTTCAATCTGCCCGACGTGAACTCTGATAATGAGGACCCTGATGAACCTATAAATTTTCATTAATGGCCTCCGTAGAACACTTCTCTATAAACCCTAAATCAAACCTACCATTTATAATAATTCCGCAAACCAACGAAAAACTCTTAATTGACACTGGATCATCAAAAACAATAATATCCCCCAAATGTGTTTTTAAAAATTTCCCAGATTCTGTTTATCAACACAACTTTGAAATTACAACCTCTCATGGCACCTCTAAACATAATCTAGTCGCCGACATTCCTTTACCTACACTTTTTCAAAAACCTGGTAACCATCAAGTTTACCTTTATAACTTCCACGACGAATATGTAGGCCTCATAGGATCAGACCTATTGGCCACCCTTCCAGCTAACATTGATTACAAATGGATGCATATACAAACCGAAAATACTACCGTACCATTCTTTTATAACCCATCCATAACAAAACAACAACGAACAAGAACGAAATGAATGTAACCTCTTAATATTTAAAAATCCTGAAAATTTGCTGTACCAAAAAACAATTTTACCCCGTACCGAAACGACTATTAGATTACCAGCCATTGGACAAAATGGAAATAAATTATGTCCAAAAATAAAAATTTCTGACACTTTAACCATACCCCCCGCTATAGTACATCTGCACAACAATTGGTTCACAACAACTATATTAAATATATCCGAAAAAGAACAAGCAATATACATAGACACCCCTTTATATTTAGAAGAATTTCAAATTCAAGACACTGAAACGATATCAATTAATAACCACAATTTTTCCTTTAGTAACGAAAATACCTCGACCTCAAAAAAACAAATTTTGGAACAAAATTTAAAAACAAATCTACGTTTAGATCATTTAAAGAAAGAACAAACACTCCTGAAAAACCTTTGTTTTAAATACAAAGACATTTTCTATACTCCAGAATTACGTTTGACTTGTACTAAATTGACGCAACGTCACATTCGAACGAAAACTAACAACCCCATTTTCACTACAGCTTATAGATACCCACATTGTTATAGAGCCGAAGTTAAAACTCAGATAAACAAAATGTTAAAAGAAGATATCATCTCCCAAATATAGAAACTGTACTCGATACTTTGGGACGAGTACAATATTTCTCGACCCTAGACCTCGCAAGCGGTTTTCACCAAATTAAAATCAAACCAGAAGACCGAGAGAAAACGGCCTTTTCACCGAAGAAGGCCATTACCAATTCAAAAAAAAATGCGTTTTGGCCTAAAAAACGCACCAACGGCTTTTCAAAAGAACCATTAATACTGCCCTACTAGGACTAACACCCCAACGATGTCTTGTATACCTAGATGATGTTATATTTTCGACTTCCTTACAAGAACATTTAAATAGATTAAGAAACGTATTTCACAGATGCCGTAACACAAATCTAAAAATTCAACTTGACAGGTCAGAACTTTTGCATAAATCAATAAATTACTTAGGTCATGTTATTACCCCCGACGGAATTAAACGAAATCCCGACAAAATTCATGCTATCACGAAATTTCTTCTCACCAAAACTCGTACAGAGATTAAATCATTTCTTGGACTTTTCGGTTGCTATAGAAAATTTGTAAAAGATTTTGCTAAATTAACGAAATTTTTAACAATCTGCTTGAAGAAAGATCACAAAATTGTTCATTAACAAGACTTCATTGATTCCTTCAACCACTTAAAAACGTTATTAATCAACGAACCAGTTCTAGCCTATCCAGATTTCGAAAAACCTTTCGAATTAACAACGGACGCCTCTAAAGTTGCCCTTGGAGCCGTTCTTTCCCAAAACTCTAAACCGATATGTTTCGCTTCGAGAACATTGAACGAGACAGAACAAAAATACAGCACGATTGAACGTGAATTACTAGCGATTGTTTGGGCTACCAAAAATTTTCGACCTTATTTATTTGGCACAAAATTTGTACTATACACCGACCACAGACCTCTCATATGGCTCAAGAACCTAAAAGAACCCAACTCAAAATTAACTAGGTGGTCACTTAAATTAGAAGAATTTAATTTCGATATTCAATACCTACTAGGTAAATCTAACAAAGTCGCAGACGCCCTTTCCAGAATTCAAATATATCCAATGTCCTTGACCGACTCAAGTAATGAACCGAGACTTGACACCCCTGAACCAACACACGATAACATAAGTATTTTACCCGAACGAGCAGATTCCCCTAACCTAGAAGATTTTATGACAATAATTCTCTACCAGACACAATACACACACAAGCTAGCTTTTCACCTGTCATAGATATTTCCGAAAAACCACTTCAACACTTTAAAAACCAGATTGAATTTATCTCAGCCAACATGCCCAGAGAAATCAAAATCACAACTTTTGACAATAACAAACATATTTCAGTATTTATTAATGAATCAAACATAAGAGATAAATTTAAACAGCTATTGATTGAACATTCCCAACCAAAAACTAATTTTTATTGTTACTTTTCATCAGACCAATTATATGACGCATTTTCTCGATAGATTAATGACATAACTAATGAAAATAAACCAAAATTTCACCGATGCATGACACAAGTAATATATATCACTAACCCCGACGATCGATTAACACAAATACAATTATACCATGAAGGAAAAACCAATCACCGCGGAATTAAAGAGACACTCGACCATCTACAAAGGAAATATTATTGCTCATCCATACAAAAAGATATTAAAAACTTCATAGACAATTGTGTTACCTGTAAAATCGAAAAATATAACCGACATCCTATTGATCAACCACTAAATTTGACCCCCACAAACAATCGTCCTTTTTATTCCATACATATGGACATCTCTCAAATTAACAATAAGAAATTTCTTACTGTCATAGATCCATTTTCAAAATTTGCACAAGCTTACCACCTTCAATCTAATAACCTTATAGGTATTGTGGACCGACTATTTAATTTTATTACGACCTATCCTATGCCTCAATTAATCATATGCTCTATTCCCTATAGTTCCGGATTGTTAATGTCAAAATCCAATTAAAAACAATCCTTTATATCATGGTTAATATTTTTAAAGTCAAGCTATGGGTAACTAGAAACAATTAATAAAGCTACTAATGTCAAAACTATAAATTATATGTTATATTTGGAACTGACTTAAGCAAAAATAAATAAAAGTTGCCAGGTAACAAAAACCCAAATTTTCAAAATTACGCCTTTGCGTTGTCCAACCTAGTAGTAACAAAAAAACAATAGAAATTCAACAGTGCTACCATAAAACGTCATTTTTGATAATCCGGGACCATAGTGAGCAGAGTATAGCCCACAATGAATTTAATAAACAACCTCTGAAAGATTTCTTAAATTTTCACAAAATCCAATTTCACGCTACTACCCCACGTCACCACAACTCAAACTCATCCGTCGAAAGACTCCACTCTAATTGAACAATATCGATTATTTGAAGATAAAGTTCCTAAACATCAAAAAATGCAATACGCCATTTTGGCCTACAATAGTACAATTCACTCTAACCTAAGAATGACCCCTAATAAAATAGTTTTTGGACACAGAAAACCGAAACCCATTTGACTTGCAATTTGCCCGAACCTTTCTAACCGACTATGTCAATGACCATAAAAATAAGATGAAAAAGATATACCAAAATCTAGCAGATATCCAACTACAGTCAAAATCTAATCGAAATTCGCGGATCAATGTCAAAAAGAAAGACCGAAAGTTTGCAATAGGAGACCTTCTCTTATTCTTCTTCGTTCCTATTCGGTCCTCAAAGAATCATAGGGCGTCCGTTGGACGTTTTATTGACATAAAGGTAGCGCAAGGTTGTCAGCCTTGCACTGCAATAGGAGACCTAGCCTACGTAAAAGCAAATAACAGAAGCTAAAACAAACCCCGTTTTATTGGCCCTTACAAAATCCAACAAGTTTTAGACCACGACACATATATTTTAATTTATGAGAAAAATCAATCCACTTTAAAAAGACACGCTAACGAGTTACAACCTTTCCCAGGACAATCTACGCCCTCATCGCATTCACCTGGTCCGTCAAATCCGACGTAACCATCGAAACCCTGACAGACAACCCAGTCCTCTATCCCTTAGTGAAAGGCACAACAATCTTAAAGGACAGTGAGTAGACATTAGTGAAAACTCTTGACTATTGCCCTCTTTTACAAAATTATATCCATCTAAAATCGAACATAGAAGAGACTATTACGACCCTTCAAGGACGTAATTATCACATATATTATCCAGCAGGAAATTATAATACCCCTGACAATCAATTATTAATCCTCGATCAGTACCTGAAGAAATCCGATCAGACAACTCTTTCTCGAAATACAAATCACTCGCTCCAAAGGCGAACTCCTAGACGGTATCCGAACAGTGATTAAATTCTTCACGGGAAACCTTGAAGCAAAATACGGAAGAAGATATGACGAGGCTATCGAAAAATTAACCAACACCACAGATTTACAGAAAACCATCCTAGAAGAACAGACAGAAATTCTCAATAATTCTATCACTACATTTAATGATAATATTCAAAAATTGTCCGAAAACCAGAAAACAATCGCACAAAACTAAAAACGGCAAAATCCTAAATACTTTGTCAACTTTTACTACCCTCGTTGAAACTATTGAAGCCCTCCAACTTTTTATGAATGTTTTTATGGAACTTGAGACATCATTAACATTCGCACAAAATCAACAAATCCATCTCTCTTTGATCGATGACAACAATCTTCTAACTTCGTTACTTGAAATCCCAAAGTATCTTAATAAAATACAAAGCAAAACCTTGCAATTACCTTACCCTGTTGAACCGTTAACCCTACACTTGTATGGCAGCTTAATTAAAATCAAAGCATATCAGACTAAAAGCAGTTTGACATTTATCTATGAGATACCACTCGTACAAAAATCGATAAGTTACCAATTTATTAATTTGATACCTATTCCTGCTTATTACAGAGATCAACTCTTTCACATGATATTACCCACTTTTAACTCGATACTGTTTTCAAAAGAATATAGCATCCCTATGGAACCTCAATATTGTTCAATAATATCTAACAACCAATATCAAAGGAAAACAATTTTTTTATACCCAACAGTAAATTGTGTGAAACGCAACTTCTTAGCTTTAATTCAAATAAAACTTGTAAACCATTCACGTTTCCCTTATCTCACTCTAAATTGATTAAACTTACAAAAAATACTTGGATCTTTAGTTCACCTAGCGAAGTTATTTGTAAAATTCAATGCGATAATGTTCGATATCATAAAACTCTCGTTAACACCCAGTTAATTCAAATAACACCGGATTGTTCGGCAATTATAAATTACAATGATGTTTTATTTACTTTCGAATCATCCTCAAAAACTTCAGTAAATCTATTAACAACAACCATCGGTAGACTAAAAACCAATACAATCAATAATAGCATAAAAATAAACAGTTCATTGGACTTATCCTATGTGGATGTAAACTCATTAAAATATGAACAATTAAAATTGAGTTATCACAAGGAAAGACTACAACAAAGTGATTCTTCACCTAAGTATATATAATTATTATAGCATAAACTCAATTATTATTATAACCCTATTTGTATTAATCATTATTTGTCTTTTTATATATGCCTATTTTAAACGCTACATCTTAATCAATAAAATAATCGCAAATTTACAAAATAAAAATACTCCAACCCCGACTGTAGAACAACCATTAAATTTATTACAATGTAAAGTACGAACAGCATATAATTAATCATTGAAAATCAATTTTCCAAATATGCTTTTCAAACTGGTAAAGGAGGAGTTACGTATATAGAAACTGCTTAGTTATAAGAGATATGATTTATCTGCTTCCTGTTGATTAGCGCTATCAATGCTTAGATGCAACTTTGTTAGTCTGCATTCTCACCCTTTAATGATATGTTATTTAGTCTTAAGCCGAATGTACTAGTTGGTAGATTGTTCTGTTTAAGCTCCGCTTTTATGTGTATGAAAAAACAATAAAGTTTTTTTTCAATTTGGGCGTTACCAAACATATCACTTGCCTCGACAGGAAAAGCTTGCAGGTGTCTTATCTCTAATGTCAGGCGTTTTATGTGTGATAAACCTGAGTTCCTTTGCTACATTATTTAGATGTAAGGTGGCCCGAAAGAAGATGTTAATAGCTAGAACGCGTTATTGACACGAAATTGAAACGAGGCGTTACCACAATGTTCCGTTAAAAAATCGAAAATATTAAATTAGCAAATGCTGAGCACCCTGAATAGCATTAATGCGCAGAGCCATCACTTTACACTTAATAAGTATTTCAGAAAAACATATTTTTTGTGTTACTGTGTAGCCGCTTGAAATTCTGCTTTTTTCATAAAATCGTTAATACATCCAAAACAGTTGACGATAACCCCATACAAATTTATATCAGGATAACTAATATTTGAATAATTATAAAACTCTTAAACTGCGCAAACATGGGGCATTCTGTAAAAAATATAAGTTTGTATAACCAACTGAGTTTTAGTTAAGTGCACCACCTTCGTCTCTACAACTTTTATACAGCAATTTTTATGTAAGTCCAATAGTTTTAGAAATATCTTCCACCTCCTTTCGCTGCCGGACCCAGTATATGTGTACTTTGAATGTAGAGGCCATTAACTAAACCTCGTTTGTCCAACTTTTAATTGCTACTAGATTTGCATTTACACAAAAAATTATCGCCTTCCGTTCTGGTTATGATGCAATGATGAATAATATTGCTTGTAAGCCAAGGCTGGTTGGTCATACCTCTGAACATAGGCAATTTACATGGCTTATCACGGTTATGCATATTCCTACTCACCATTTTTATGGGAATAAATGGTAATGGTACTAAATTAAAGAGAATAATTTTCCGCGTCGTTTAGCATTAAAAACTTATTGGATAATGTTAATTGTGCACAAAAATATTAATTTTAAAATTTAGATATTCCCCACACTTATATAAGCCGTTCACGATCATTTTGGGTCAAGTGAGGCTATGACCATCTAGTAATTTTGTTGGCAGTACCTCTGTGGCAACTAAACTCCCTAATGGAAATTGACACTCTTTGTGTTAGGTTAGGTTGTTTTCAGTTTAAGGTTATATTTTCTGAATAGGTACATTGTTGCCGGATATTCTCTAGTCTCCACATCGACTCGCGTTCTTTTAAATTTGGTCTGTCCTTTTTAAATTAAAAGTAGCATCGTTTAATGGAAATTTTTTGTTGTGACAAAATTATTTTGGGCATTTTTACTTTTCCTTTGACGGAAATTAAAATAATTTTTACACATTTGATAAATCATTTATTTTCTTACAAATATTAAAATAATAAATCTGGCAATGTGGTGGCAAGAAAATGTTGAACAGACACTGACAGAAAAAAAAAGTTGCTTCCGCTACATCATCGAATCTGTTAGTCCAACATGAAAAGAAAAAACATAGCCAACTCTGTCCCAAAAAGGTCGTGAACGGCTTATACCTGGTGTCTTAAAATAAATTACATCTAGTATGCTTTGAATTTCCCACAATGCAATCTAAAATTTTACTTGAAATTGGTAAGACTGTAAGTCTATGTCAAATTCGAGGTAAGTAGGTTAGGTTTTGCGCCAGTCTGTGTCAAAAGTGACGCAAAACCTAACCTACTAACCTCGAATTTGACATAGACTTACAGTCTTGCCAATTTCAAGTAAAATTGTAGATTGCATTATGGACAATTCAATGCATACTAGATGTAATTCATTTTAAGACACCCGGTATTTTCTTTACGAATGCAATGAGAATTATCGTTATTGTGCTGAAGCGATCTCTTACAGCATTCCCCAAATGGACCATCGGCCAAATTAAGGTCATATTTTTATATATTTCATATGCTGTTTATGGAAAAGAACAAAGCAATCTACTAATAGTACGGTTGATAGAAGAAACAAAGCAAACGCAACTAGCTACTTACTTAACCAGCTCGCTGTTAACCAAAACTTATCAAACTAGCCACTCTCGAGGACTTTATATAAGTATGTGATATTAGTCATGAAATTACGTCATCGTGGGGCAGTACTAAATCAAAACATCTTCTAGCGATAACCTTGTGTAGTTGCAGATATCGTGTTGTGTTGATTTCTGCTTGGTGCGATCAAAGTACTGTATGTAGTTTTATTATTAGTTAAAGGAAGCCGCCTTCCGCAAATTCCTCGAAATCAATTGCTCGAAATCAATCGCTCGAAAATCAAATTGCTCGAATGTAACTTTTCTTGAAATACAAGTTCCTCGAACCGCAATTTCTCGAAAATGTTTTGCTGGAATTTATGTGGTCTTAAGTAATGCGTCAGTACTAAAATCTTCAAAATCTCTTATAGTAAGTGGTCAAAGACAGTATTATGTTCTTGTAATAGGAAAGTGATTATCATTGGAATGTAATTACGGATATTTATAATCAGCATAATGGGTTTGTTGTTATTACAAATAATGTTAAATAGGTTTTTCTTAAGACACGAAAGTGATTATCATGGGAATGTAATACATACCTATACCTATTTTTAATTAATAAAGGTTATAATTTGTAATTTGTGTTTTTTTTATATTCGATATTAACTGATTCGAGTTAAGGCTATTTCACAACTTTATTTTTTTCGAGCAACAGATAATCGAGAAATTGCTGTTCGAGAAACTTGCAGTTCGAGCAAAGTCACATTCGAGCAATTTACCTAGAACCAAAGGAAGCGACCCTTTTCTGCTATTTTTGTACGATCAATCACACTAGACAACAAATTTCCATTTTTTTTTATTTACCTATTGTGAATTGAGTATGTGCAATTTTATTTTGATTTTAACTCTAGCAAAATCGCTCTTAATATGTCAGGTTTAGGGCAAAATAGATGGACCTAAAAAACTTTAAACGAATTACAAGTAATACTAGGGGAAGGTGGTATATACTGGGACGTTTTTTTTCTTTTTTAATTTAAAATTATATTTTCTAACAATAAGTTTTGATTTTTTTTACAAGGTTTATATTCATATTACCTTTTAATTTTCTAGCTCACTAACTGTAAAAAAAACTATATCATAAAATGTGTCCCTGTATATACCACTTGTCCGGAAATGAACCACCCCATGATACATAAAGGGACATTCGAAAAATCATAAAACCTTTTATTGTTTAACTGAAAAATATTTCTTAAAAACTAATAACAAGATATTTTGCAACGTAACAGATCATTGCACATTATAATATGTGAAGTCAAATTCAAATTTAAGTTGTTTCACTGCTCTTTCTGTTCCTCCAACTATCGTAGGCTCTGGAAGTTTACAAATAATGTCAGTCTCATTAATAACGTCTAAATCTTTAGCTTCCGGAAAAATACATTTCAAATCTGACGTCTTCCTCAAAAAGTTTATCGAGTATTCGTCGAATTCTATGCTGTCAATTTGGCCTACATAATGCCGGATACTTTTTTTAAATTGATATTGAACTAATATAAAGTCGTAGAATTGGTTTCTTCTCCTTCAGAATCCATAAGATCATCGAGTGAATCATCATCGACCGTTGCTTCCTGCACATCACTTTCGCTGGATGATTCCGCTGGAACTCTTTGCAATACGTGCCTTTTGCATTCTCTGTGGCTTCGCCTTAACGGATTCTACCGTTTCTTCCTCTTTTTAGTCTGTCTTCCATATTTGGTGTCTCAGTCAATACAGCAGATTGCTTCTTTGCTCTAATCTTTTGTGATTTTACCCTGTTTTGAGCTTTTACGTGTGGTCGTACTTCTTCTGGAGAAAACAATAGTTTTTTTGGCTCTTCGGGCTTAGTTGATGTAGTAGCTTGATTTGTTAGTTGAATGTGGGGGGGGGGGGGGTAGTTTTTTCTCGATCTTTACTTTGCACAAGTGCTGTTGTTCATTCTTGTCGCTCGATTTAGAAGAACATGCTTGTTCTTCATGATTCTTTGCATTTGGCCTGTCGGTCACGTATGAGCTGAGGAATTCATCTTCAGAGAAAACATTAGAGCTGTAAGGTGATATCCCTGTTCGCCGGAAACCTTTTATTATGTTTGCAGGCACCAAAGCTTGAGGGAAAGCTTCCCCGGTCAACTCGGCAATGTTGTATATCGTAAGGGGTGTTCCTGGGTGATTCAGTAGCCAGTCACTCATTGCTCTGTTGTAGTGTGCTTTAAAAGGTCCAAAACAAGAGACATCTAAATGCTGCAGCTTATGGCTGCAGTGCGGAGGCAGAGTAAGAAGAACAACTCCATTACATTTACAAAAATGCAAAACCTTTATATCGCAATGGCTTTCGTGATTGTCCAAAATTAATAGAATTTTATTGTCCACACTACACCTGGTAACACTCACTAAATGTTCTACGAATTTTAAGAAGTTTTCTGCAGTCATCCAGCCGCTTAGATGAGCAGTGCCTTTTCAGCCTGGCGGTGCACCGTTGTTCATGTGAGATTTAAAGTTTTTTCGTGGAAAAACAAAAAATGGTGGAATGTATTGTCCGTTTGCACAAATAGCCATTCACATAGTGATTAGGACACCCATTTCAGAGCTAGTTACTTTTCCCACTTGTTTTTGTCCCACAGAAGCAATGATTTTTAGAGGCTTGTGCACTGTGGCGGCAGCAGTTTCGTCGCAATTGTAAATTTGATTCACATTGAATTCGTGTTTGGACAGAACTTGTTGCAGATTATCAAAAAATAATTTAACGTTATGTTTATTAAAACTAGTGGCACGGCTTAGGCTAGTTGCTTCAGGTGTGCGAAGAGTTAGTTGAGATTGCCTTTTACGAAATAGTCTAATCCACTCAATTACTTCTTTTATTAGTATGCCAACTCTGAGGCACAACTTTTTCATTAGCTGCTGCAAATTTATAAACAAATTTGCATGCGCCTTTTACTGTTAAGCCATAGCACATGTTACATGCTTTTACAAGATATTCGGCTAGCATTTTCTCTTCGGCATCGTCAAATATTTGTCGAAAACCATGCTTCCGATCAAAAGAAAAGTGCTGACGATCTACTTTATTATCATACCTATATAATAATCCAGAACACTACAGGCCGTGTTTAACGCGAAAAAGTACCATGGTTGCATTCGTACGTTACTATTTTCGGGTTTTTGTAAACAAACTTCCCATTACCTTTAATAGCGATATTATCACAGAAAACAATTACCTATTATGCGTATTACTTGTGTTTTTTAAAACTATTGACAGAGATTCAAAGGCAAGTCGTAACATAACCTATAAATTATTTCGACTACGATTCCTTCGCAAATTGTTCATTGCTTTGAAAACAAGCGCTATATTTGTAAAAGCAAGTCTACAGGTAGACCTACTTGAATTAAACCCTTCACAGCCGACTAATTTTCAGGTATGCAGGCTTTCCCGCATCCGGTGCCTTTTATGAGGAAGCTCTTGGAATCCTAAAGGAACAGTGTGGTCAATGAATGGCGAAATTAGAGCAGGTGAAGTCACGTAATGATGTTACAACACTAAGGAAACATTATTTTCTTGTGACACCGTCAATGCGAGCTTTAAAGGTGTTAAACGTTCCATCGTTACATTATAACGCAATGTTAATATACCTACTCTAATCAATAATTGCAGGCCTACCCTATCCGGTGCCTTTTATGGGGAAGCTCTTGGAATCCTAAAGGAACAGTTTGGTAATACAGAACAGCTTATAGAGCAGTAATTTAAAGGAATGGCGAAATTAGAGCAGGTGAAGTGACGTAATGATGTTACAACACTAAGCAAATAGTATATTACATACCGAGGTGGGAAGTGTTTCATTACTGTCGAGAGATTAGGTAGAGGTAGAGACAGGGATGAAACTTTCCACAGTGGTATGTATACTATTTTATTTGCAGTCATCTAATTTTAAAAATAACTACAATTGAATTCTGAATAATAGATATCTTGATGTAGCTAATATTTTTGTTACCATGAAAACAACCCACTCAATGTTTTGTTACCATGGAAACACCCCACTCTTCAGGTATGTAATATTTTTCGGGGTATGTAATAATTTCCTGGCTAGTTTCAAGTAATCATCTAGTTCCCAGCTGCTGTCATGTCATGAAATTGACACATTACAATGTGATTGCGAATAAAATTATTTTCTTGTGACATCGTCAATGCAAGCATTAAAGGTGTTAAACGTTCCATCGCCACATTATAATGCAAAGTCAATGTCAGGCGGTCAAAGCGAGTAGGCGTATTTGCAAGCGTGGAGTGCAGTGTAGTACAGTGTACTAATTATCTCTCATTATTAAAGAGGCAGTTCAGATTTACTTATCATTTTATAATGCCGTTCACCAAAAGCCAAATAGATGATATCCATGGTATCTTAACCAGCAAGGTCAAGGAGCTGTTTAAGACTGAAGAATTTCTGGAAGAAATTGCGAAGAGTGTCAGCGACGTACTACTGAAGTGCACTAAGAACAAAGTTGCGCAACTTAAAAATAAAATAAGGAAAATCGAAGAAGGTTACAACACCTCAAAAGAAGAAAACTTTGCTCTCAAGAAGGAAGCAGCAACATTACATTATAATGCAGTACACCAAAAGCAGTACAGTCGAAGAAACTGAAACTGCCTCCGAATCTTCGGAATTCCTGAAAAAGCGAAAGAAAACACCGACAAGATAATATTGGAGTAATTTCACGGTAAATATATATACGAAGACGATATTGAGAGGTCACATCGGGTGGCTGCCGTTTGAGATAAAGCAGATGGCAAAACGAGACCCATTATCGTTAAGTGCTGCAGCTATAGGAAACGCAATCTGGTATTTATCTCCAAAAAATTGTTAAAATCTTCAGGTATCACCATAAGAGAAGATCTAGTGCATTGCAGGGCTGTTCTTTTACATAGCGCAATCCGGAAGTTCGATGCCAAGAATGTGCGAACTAGGGATGGCAAGATTATGATAAAACGGGCAAACAAGATTATTTCTGTTTCATCCCAAGAAGAGTTGTTTTGCCTTGCTTATTTTTATAGTAGTATAACACAGCATCGTATTTTCTATATTTTTGTTTTGCAAGCGAGTGTTTGAATGAAATTTAGTGTGGCTTAGCTGACACATACAGATTAACATTGGAAGGAGGTATTGCTTTATATATAAAAACTTCATTGAATTTCAGAAACATACAGATTCAGACGTATGATTTATTCGAACAACTTTGGATTGGTGTAAATCTAGAAAAGACTAGGCTTGCAGTAGGTGTCGTATATCTACCTCACATGAACAGATAACGTGCTTTTATTGAAGGATTTGAGCAAACCGTAAGTAACCTAATAGCTAGTCATGATGATACAATTTGTGTTGGAGATTTTAATATTGATCTCCTGCCGCCTAATTCAACTGCGTCCTCTCAATATTTATCCATGCTTGAGTCATTTGGTATTAAGCAATTAATTTGTAATCCCACCAGAATTACACTCTCTACTGCAGCCTTACTTGATCACATACTCACCACTAATTCCGACATAGTTAGTTCTTCTGGTACAAAAATTTATATCCGTATTTGGATCATGAACTCGTCTTCTGCTGCTTACAAATTGAGATTATTAATATTTTACCATTAATTCATACTTTTAGAAATTATAATAGCTTTAACCACACACTTTTTCAGCAATGATAAACAGGGAGGTGATCCATCATAGTGGAGGTGTCTTGATACGAAGTAATAAAACACAGTAGTCTTCTCCACGTATATTTATTAAAAAGGCTTTTTTAATAAATATACTTGGAGAAGACTACTGTGTTTTGTAACTTCGTAGCAATGATAAAGTACACTTTTTAAATAATAGTATCGTTTAATCTCGTAGCTCCTATAGACTTCAATCTTTCGGAAACCTAAAGCACCCTGGTTAACGGATAATATTAAATTCATGATTACTATAAGAGATAAAGCTTTAAAACGCTTTAAGAAAACAAAAAACCCTGTTCATTGGGAATACTACAAATCGTCGCGTATCTTAATGACATTATCTATCAGGAATGAAAAGAAAACTTATCTTAACCATACATTTGCTCAACGTGATGTTAAAGATTTCTGGAAGGATTTGAAGCAACGTACGGATCTTGCTAACAAAAAGTCAAACAAAATTCCACTACACCTTAAAGCTAGGATTACCCAACATAAAAGCGATTCCCGTATAAAACCTAAGGCTTGCGCTTTAGCTAGTCATGTCAACAGCACAGGTCATGAGATGGATTTTGATAATACCAAAATCATTACAACTGAATCTAATAGTAACCATCGTTTGTTCATTGAAATGTGCCACATTTTTGGTAGTAACAACACCCTTAACTCAAAAACAGACATCGATAACCTTAGCGTTTCATATCACCTTCTGTTAGCCATGTCCAATAACAAATTTTCTTTAGAATTCTCTCAACCTGGTTAGATTTGTTGGTTAATAACTTCAACCTACCCTCTTTCAATCTCCTTATAATAAATCTTTAACTCTTTAAATTTTCCCTTTTAGGATGGTCTGATTACTATCACAATTATCTTTCGGAAATAAAACCCCATTTTACCACATATCTTTATATATATGTCGGCGCCGAAGATATTTGGACTAATGTCTCCGCCTATGAGTTATGTTTTGTAGTTATGTTATGGTTCGTTTGAACTGTTTTATTTAATGAGTTCATAGAAGGAACACGATAGGTAATTTCCTATTGAATGGAACGGCGCCTGCAAGACCCAAACAATATGGGAATGAGGGAATGAGTAGCTTTGCCGAGATCAGGGCATTCTTGTATAGAAAAGCAAAGATGTTGGACGAAGTTGCGGGCGCCGGACCATTACCGTTCCAACCCTTATTATTAGTTATGTTCATTTCGCCACTGCGGGCTATTTATTGGTTATTTTAGTTTTCAACCAATAAACTGTGCTTATCGGACTTAATGTGTAAAATCGAAATGGTTACGCCCTGAACTACCCCTAAGCTCTGACATCAGAAGTGGGATCTACCCTGTGTAAAATCGCGATGGTGTTGCGACCAAAATATGACAAAGAAATGTGTACCATGCTGCAGGGGAGGTTGACCAAACGTTCAGCGCAATTTCCGTCTGGTCATCATACTAGACTGAAGCGCGGAACTTTGTCACCGTCTCCATGTACAGAAACGAAAACATCCTTCTATGGAAAATTCCAGAAATGTGGACGTGTAGGGTAGTCGGAAAACGAAGGGTGGTGCTCCTGGGGGGCGAGTGTGAAAAGAGCATCGACAGCTCAACGGGAAAATTGGTGAGACCTTTCCTTTTGTTTAATTCAGTTCAGATTGCTCCTTGATTAGAGACTGTAGCAAACCATTTATTATGGAAAACGTTTAAACAATGTGGCTTGTTTAAACGGCATTGGTTGCGGATCATTTGTGTACCGAGCAAATCTTGAGTGTCGTAGAAATGCAAGGATTATTTATAGAGGTTTTATTTTGTACTGTGCCGGATTAGTTCATGTCAGCAAAAATGGTAATCAAAACAGAAGTTGAATGCTTAGGCTACCTTGTTAAATCGGGAACTAATAGCTGCTCGTGTAAATTCCAAGATTTCATATTCGAGTGGCACTGCCGGCTCGGATTTGGGCTATCATTTGTACGAGCTTGAAACTAGCGGTTGTTAATGCTACAGGCATTTTTTGGCAAAGGCATTTTACGGTCTGCAAGCTTTTGAATTCAATATCGTTTATCGCAATGAAAAAATGCATAAAACTAGCTGATTTTTCTTGCAATACATCATATGTTACATTATATCCACTAATATTGGTTTTGTGAAACAAATGAATTCGACCCTACTTCTCATAATTTACGAAATTTATTGGTTTCCAAAATGTCAAGACTGTTCATAAATTTGTGGATAATTGTTTGATATGTAGATGTTACGGGATTTTGGGTGAAAGGCACTCATTCAATGAGCAATTTGTGGGGACGTGCATTTCGATTCGAATCTTGGTGCAGGATGCCTTGGAAATCTTAGAATGCTTGCGTTATCATTTTGCAAACACATACAGACAATATGATCTCATACATAGAGTAATAAGGGTGGTTGGACCGGCTGAGGGCTGGCCTTCCAAGAAATATTTGGTAACAAAGACATCTAAAAATAAATCGGGTAAAGCTCAAATTCAGATGCATTCCCTACCAAAAATTGTTTCGGCCGTGACACACTGTACATATTGATATTTCTGGAAAAATAACAGGAAAAGAATACGTTTTTTGTTACAATTGACGCCGTTACAAAGTTCATTGGTCTGCCACGTATCAATTCATTCGCGACGGAAAGCGCTGTAAATTGTTTGAAAGAATACACTTATCTCTTTGGAGCGCCTTGAAGAATTATTTGTGATCAAGGTGACTGCTTCACAAGTGCTGATTTGCGTTGCTTTTGTTCCAATTACAACATAGAAGTGCATTTTATTGCTTATGATAACAGCTAGAAAGATTTTAGGTGAGGTCCGGTTGACATTGAACAGTACAAAGCACTCAGTTACAGGGTTTAGCCCCGCTAAATTGTTGTTGGATGTACTACGATCCTTAGAGTTACACAAAATTTTAATTGACAATGAAGAACCTACGAATTTGGCTGAAATTAGACACGTTGCTAGTGAAAATGTTGAGCGTTTAGCACGAGATGCAGTTTGTAAGACTGCTGGAAAGGCACAAATAAAGTCATTTGTGATTAGTGATTTTGTATTCAGTAAAAATAACGAACGAATGCTATCAAGCTTGACCGCCGGTACCGAGGTCCCTTCAACATTTAAGTTTGCTTCTGATCAGTTAATTAGTGTCCCCTAGGGACAAGGCAAAATTTCAGTTGACTCGGAGGAAGATGGCTCCGTGTCGGCGGAGAAAAACGTATGATTAATTTGATCTTTGTTCGAATTATGTAGAGATGAATTATCATTGTTTTTAGTCGATCCTGACAAGGTATAAAACTTGGTCAGATGAACTGTTTTGAGTCGATCCTGACTAGAGATGTAACTTGGTCAGATGTGTTTTTATGAGTCGATCCCGATTCTGAGTGTATCGGAAGGTGTCGAGCCCGATTCAGAGTTTAATCGGAAGACCTGTTTGGTAGTTAGTCGAGCCCGATTAAGAGTGTAATCGGAAGGTGTTGAGCCCGATTCTGGTGTAATCGGAAGACCGGTTTGGTGGTTGAGCCCGATTAGCAGTTAATCGGAAGACCTGTTTGGTAGTTTGTTGAGCCCGATTAAGAGTGTAATCGGAAGACCTGTTTGGTAGTTAGTCGAGCCCGATTAAGAGTGTAATCGGAAGACCGGTAGTTGATCCCGATTAGCAGTTTAATCGGAAGACCTGTGTGTAGTAGTTGATCCCGATTAGCAGTTTAATCGGAAGACCTGTGTGTAGTAGTTGATCCCGATTAGTTGAATATCGGAAGTTGAGCTTGATAGTAACAATCGAATAGTGTACTTTATTTGAAAGAGGATTTAGGTATGCACTACCTAAAGAGCTTGATTTCTTTTCTTCAAAATTGTGAAAGTCGATGATTGATGTGTTGTTTATTTGTTGATCAGGATGAACGAGCGGTTAAGTAACTGATTTATTTTCGTACAGTTGAAGGACTTTAGTGCCCGTGGACGTGCACGTGTCAGAATGGCCGTGTCGGCGCCTAAGATATTTGGACTAATGTCTCCGCCTATGAGTTATGTTATGGTTCGTTTGAACTGTTTTATTTAATGAGTTCATAGAAGGAACACGATAGGTAATTTCCTATTGAATGGAACGGCGCCTGCAAGACCCAAACAATATGGGAATGAGGGAATGAGTAGCTTTGCCAAGATCAGGGCATTCTTGTATAGAAAAGCAAAGGTGTTGGACGAAGTTGCGGGCGCCGGACCATTACCGTTCCAACCCTTATTATTAGTTATGTTCATTTCGCCACTGCGGGCTATTTATTGGTTATTTTAGTTTTCAACCAATAAACTGTGCTTATCGGACTTAATGTGTAAAATCGAAGTGGTTACGCCCTGAACTACCCCTAAGCTCTGACATATATAATTCTTCTGTACTTGTGTATGTCACTGAACTCCTAAACGGCTGGACCGATTTTGATGAAATTTTGTGTGTGTATTTGAGTGGGTTCCTGGATGGTTTATATTGACAACTAGACCCGGTAGGTGGCGCTGCAATCGGGTTCTAGGAATTTTTTTAAATAATTTTTTGATAATTTTAAAACAATTTTTTTTAAAGATTTCTCGCACATCAGAACATATAACCCCAAAGTTTCACCCCCCCCCCACCACCCCCCAATATTTTTTAAAATGAAAAAATTCGAAAATTCGGAAATCGAAAAAACCTTTGCTGAACCTGCTAATAGCAGGCAAACCAACATTCGGGCAGGACAACGTCTGTCGGGTCCTCCAAAATTTAATTTTTGTGGTGAGTACCTATTTTTATATATATAATTCTTCTGTACGTGTGTATCTGACTGAACGCCTCCTAACGGCTGGACCGATTTTGATGAAATTTTTTGTGTGTATTTGAGTGGGTTCCTGGATGGTTTAGATTGACAATTGGACCCGGTAGGTGACGCTGCAATCGGGTTCTAGGAATTTTGTAAAATAATTAATAATTCACACTTGTCCTATTAAGTGACCCCACGTTTTCGCTAAGTCGTATTAGCCCTGTATTTGCCTTTCCTATAGTTAACCCCTTCATGGATTGCCTTATAATCACCCTTTAATTAATTTTTGGATTTTTCATAAATCTTCCTTGCGTTGCCAGCGAACAATGCCTTTCCATTTTGAACGTCCCTGGTATGATACTGACGCCGATCGTAAGACGCATGCGCTGCCAACAATTGACACATGCAAAGTAATTAATTAATTTTAAATTTATTTGTGAATTTTAATATGTAACCTGGTGACAGGAAATTTAGCTTTACGTTAGCGTGTAATATGCTAGCTTCGTTCAATTGCTGCTTTTGTAAATTTTAAATCTTGTCACATGTTTTGTGATTTACATGTGCCTTTTTGGTTCTTTACCACAAGTTGTTAGGTACGATCTTAATTACATTGTACAAAAATCGTTTCTAATCTGTAAATTCCTCCTTAGGTCTTGAGAATGGTTAAATAAAAACCGAATGGCCTTAGCATCAAGTGGCTTTATTTCAACAAACGATTAATAGCTCTTGGAAACTTTTGCCCAAGTACTGAGATCAGTGTTGGTTAAACCCTTTCCCGGTAAAAAATTCTTGTCCTATATATATATATATATATATATATATATATATATATATATATATATATATACCGGGTGGTTGGTCATACCTCTGAACATAGGCAATTTACATGGATTATCACGGTTATGCATATTCCTGCTCACCATTTTTATGGAAAAATATGGTAGTGGTACTAAATTAAAGAGAATACTTTTCCGCATCATTTAGTATTAAAAACTTATTGGATAATGTTAATTGTGCATAAAAATATTAATTTTAAAAATTTAGGTATTCGCAAATATGGGCGGCCGCGCTTCCCAAATATGAGTGGCTGCGCTTGTTAAAAAAACAAAAGCTGTCTGTTAACAACTCAGATAATTGTGTCGCTTAAAATGGATGCAATTTACTGTAACGAAAAAAGGGTGTTCATTATTAAAACTTTTTATGCTTCTTAAGTATTTTTAAACCGATGCATGATTAACATTGCACTCACGAGCTACTGATCTTGCACTTAGGTTTTGATTTAGTTGTATTAATGGCAGAACCCTTTTCTCTAAATCATCATTTCGACTTACCTACAATATTATGCGTTTAAATAGTATCAATGAACATACACTGTATGAACTTAATTATTTACCTTTCCTTCCCGTCATTTCGAATTTCTGCACATACGTTTGTATTGTGGCTATCTTGAAATTGTATCGAGAATAAGTTCCTAACTCTGCGTAAACTATTGCTAGCATAAAAAGTGTTAATAATGAACACCCTTTTCTCGTTAGAGTAAATTGCATCGATTTTAAGCAACACAATTATCTGAGTTGTCAACAGACAGCTTTTGTTTTTTAACAAGCGCGGCCACTCATATTTGGGAAGCGCGGCCGCCCATATCTAAATTTTAAAATTAATATTTTTATGCACAATTAGCATTATCCAATAAATTTTTAATACTAAACGACGCGAAAAATTATTTCCTTTAATTTAGTACCACTACCATTTTTTCCATAAAAATGGTGAGCAGGAAAGCCATGTAAATTGCCTATGTTCAGAGGTATGACCAACCACCCGGTATATATTATATAAATCTCGCTATCTTGTCGTAGCACAGAAATTTGGGGTCCACCAAAAACATTTATATGTAATGTTGTAAATGAATATTACTTATTTCTGCATGTTTCACAATACCTGACGTTGAAAACTAAGATAAATACTTATACAAAAATGATTATATACATGGCAGTATGAACTCCTTTCTTATTGATAGCAATTTGACTTCCTATATTTATGAATAATTTCTATCAATTTGAAGACCACGGTATAAACATAGTTTTAGAATATCATGCAGATGCTTCGAAATTCGCTGAAACAGTGGTGCAATTAGTTTTACGATTAAATCTAAGGATTTTATGTAATTAATTGATGCATCTTTTCCAAATTGCAAAAGTATTCTGTTTATTAATATTTACGTATTGGTGAACAATTGTTAAAATACGTAAATTTAAAAGAATCCCTGCTTGTAGTTTCCTTTTGTTTTCCGATGGTATAAATAGAACCCACACGGAATTTTGAAGGGACTTTTGCTAACATTTCAATGTGAAACCTTTGTCCGTGGCGAATCCAAATTTTTGGTTAACTTGTTTTGTTTTGTGACGTATTTGCCATTTTGTTCATCAATTTATCACTTACGTAAAAAGAAACAGTTGTTAATCGTTTGTGGTGCTTTTTATCCACGTTTAATGGGCGGTGTGTTCTGTTTTGAAACAATTTAACCAGTTTTTCACAAGGGTTTGGTCCCGAGACGAGTTTCAACGGCGAACATTTTTCAGCGAATACGTCAAAACCAGCGGCGCAAGAAGAGCAAGAAATCACAAGGTACAAGATCTGAACTGTATAGTGGACGCTCCAGTAATTCCACTCTTACCACCTTTAAATTGCCCTGTGTTTACTTCGAGTCCGATATTCCTGCACCTTTTAAACTGCTTTTGCATTATTATTGTGTACCAATTAACAGTTACTGTTTTTCTATCTTCTAATGTTCTAATGCAACATTGGCAACTAGGCCGGATTTTGAGGAGGCATTTATTTTTGTTTTTGCCGACACTTCGAACCCCAATTACTTTGACAGGATTGGCGTCTGTTGGAGAGACCCATTGAGCTAATTGTCGTTTCGTTACAGGTTCAAATGTGTAAATACTCATCACGTGTCACAATATTGTACACTGCTTTAAATTAGCCGTCATTGTACTTTTTTACTGTTTTCTAGTACCATTCCACATGAAGTTGCTTTTGAGCAATGGTAAAATTATGGGCTATGCAACAACAGCAAACTTTCCTGATTTTAAGCGATCATGTGAAATTTTAATTATAGGCGTCATTCTACTCCGCAAAGTATAATTGCGCAGGTGACTCCATTGTCTTCTTTAATCATATTACAAACAGCAGCTATGTGTTTATCCATAAATGCAGAAATTGGTAATTATACCAACTGTAAACTCACCAAACACTAGGTGCTTCATTACCCAAAGGGGTTTTAAGCCTTTCAACGCAGTTTTGGTGAGCAAACTCTGAAATTTTCTCTTTTTAAATGAATTTTCTTACCAAGCACAAACTTTAGTACTAGGAAAAGTATTACTGACAACAGATAATAAAATATACAACTGTCAAAGTACATAGGTATCAATGCATTTTTGTTTAGTGATGAGTTTATTATCATAGCTATTTTGAATATGTTCATTATCGTTCATTCGTTATCAGCATTGTTGACAACATTTCCACTGCAAGGGCATTGGCCTCTCCTCTTTGAGGATGTTTTGAGGCATTAAGATGCCACAGTTGATTGGAGAATCACAGTGAAGGCCATTGGAGTTTGAACTCAAGTTTGCTGGCCCAGAACCAGAGGCTCATATCTCTGAGCCACCGCCACTGCTTATTCTAGTTTGCAGCAATTGGCAGTGCTGCCTTTGTATGTGTAGATAAACTACTTTTCTACATTTGTATCCACAAATGCAATGACTATAGGGTTTTCTCATATACACTGACACGGCATTTTAAGTTTATGAAATCAAGCAAAATAAATTCATATTGATTTTTTAAATAATTACTTACTTATACCATGCGTTTAAAAGTATACATAGGGGATACTCGTATGTATACTAAAAAGAAAAATTTCCTTACTTTTGCCACAGCATGCTATTTGTCTTAAATTAAAACTCTTAAAATTGAAGTTTGCTGTATAATTGGTTGCCTACATATAAGGTAAAACAATTAAAAATATTTTTTTTTTCCTTTTCGTATACATACGAGTATCGCCTATGTATACTTTTAAAAAGAACGCATGGTATACTTAACCAACGTTTCAACCCTTTGTGGGTTTTAGCTTCGTTTATATACTGCTTCTATGGGGCCCGATCCTGCACAGCTCTCTTCCAGTTCTATATTTTGAGTACCTTCAAGCAGAGCTCTGCGGTAGGTACTCGAGTACAAGTACTCAGTCACTATATTCTGAGTATTTTTATTGTTCTCGGTACCTCAGTCCACAAGAGCATTTCTTTAAATGTACTTGTACGCATTAAGTGCATTGTTATGTCAGTTCAGTCATGTGGTTGACATGTGTTCAACCACTGGCTGCCGTCAGTCGTCAGAAACAGCTTACTTGTAGTGTTGTAATTCTTGCAGAGTTGAGGTTAGTTTGTTAGTTCTATTGTGAAGTAAATGATGGGATCATTATATGAAGTTCTGAGTGATATTCTAATCACCGCAGCAGCTGCTTTGCATTTGCATTTATAAAAAGTATAGCATTGACCTGAATTTTGGTTAGTATGTTCGGGATAATTATAAACACATTGAATTACTTTGTTTTTTATTTTATGCTTTCTACCGTACACAATTATCAATATACAGGGTGAAAATGGGTTTTTTGATACAATATAGAAAAGTTCCTTAATTTTAATTATCTCCATTTTTTAATTACCTATAGCCTTCTTTCTTAAAGAACCATTTAATATACTTTCATATATTGTACAAAGATATTTACAGGATAGTCAATACACATTAATATACATCACCTGGTCTGAAAAATACCTACACATTAAATATAGGATCTGACAACAGTGTTTTATTATCACTAGCTCACTAACTTGAATAGGTATTCAAGTACTTATCGTTGTTTACTTGTACTTAGTAGTTGGAACAGGTCTGCCCTCCACGTAGCACTTCTTAAAGACATCTTGATCTTGGTTGGTCCCTTCTTGGGACATGCCCTGCCCACAGCAGCATTTTGCGCTTTGACAAAGCTCACTATAACCTCGCCTTGCACTATTTTATTTAATTCTGCCGACCCGCATATTATTCTTTCAGCGCATCTCAGCTTTCCTTGTTCATGTTCCATCAGAGACCACATTTTGCAACCGTAGGATATTATTGGTCTTATCATAGTTCGGTATATTTTGATTTTTGAAGACCTATTTATAGCTTTGTTAATGTTTTCGTAACTCCTGTTACCAGACTGGATTCTTTTAGGAATTTCCTCACCTGTATGGGATCTCATATGTAAAACATAGGTAATGATATCTTGGTGTTGCTTTATACTCAAACGAGGCATTTATAAGGCTTCTCTCCTGTATGAGTCCTCATATGTGACACTAGGTGACTTTTCTGTGTTCCCTTGAAATCACAAACCGAGCAAATATATGGCTTCTCTCCTGTATGACTTCTCATATGTACAACTAAATGACTTTTCTTTGCTGTTCTGTATTCACAAATAGAGCATATAAAAGGTTTCTCTCCTGTATGACTCCTCATATGTAAAACTAAACTACTTTCCACAGTTGCTTTGTATCCACACACCGAGCAAATATAAGGCTTCTCTCCTGTATGAGTCCTCATATGTAAAACTAAACTATTTTTTACTGCTGTTTTGTATCCACAAACGGAGCAAATATAAGGCTTCTCTCCTGTATGAGTTCTCATATGTATAACTAAATGACCTTTCTTTGCCGTTCTGTGTTCACAAATAGAGCATATAAAAGGCTTCTCTCCTGTATGAATTGTCATATGTATAACTAAACAACTTTTCACTGCTGTTTTGTATTCACAAAACAAGCAACTATAAGGTTTCTCTCCTGTATGAGTCCTCATATGTGTAACTAAATTAGATTTCTGTGTTACTTGGAATCCACAAACCGAGCAAATATAAGGCTTCTCTCCTGTATGAGTCCTCATATGTAAAACTAAATGACTTCTATCTGCTGTTCTGTGTTCACAAAAAGAGCAAATAAACGGCTTCTCTCCTGTATGAGTCCTCATGTGTAAAACTAAACTACTTTTATCTGCTGTTTTGTAATCACAAACCGAACAAAAATAAGGCTTCTCTCCTGTATGTGTCCGCATATGTGGAACTAATCTACTTTTAACTGCTGTTTTGTAATCACAAACCGAACAAAAATAAGGCTTCTCTCCTGTATGAGTCCTCATATGTCTAACTAAATTTCTTTTATTTGCTGTACTGAGTTGACAAATAGAGCATATAAAAGGCTTCTCTCCTATATGAGTTCCCATATGTTTAACTAAATTAATATTTTCAATGTTTTCTTGTTTGATGTATAGCTTCTTATCAAAATTTTCGTTATTATCCATGTTCTGGGATAAGCAAGATGCTGTTCCTGCAGAACTACAAGATTTATTATCCATAGTTTCTTGTTTAATGTTCATTATGTTTGTTTAAATGTCAGAGCACCTTTCAGTGATATTCCATCAATTAAATGAAAATATCTTCACACCTGCAACAAAAATAGATGTTATTAAGTTACAATGAACGTACCAATATAGAGGCGTTGCGCACTGTACATATTTTATTTTTATTGTAAATTTTAACATCTTTATTTTTTCATATGGAGTTGAATTTTGCAAAGCAAAGTGAATGGATACGAAAGTGCAAGCCGTGATAAATAACTTCGTAATCGAGTATTATTATGCAAAATATAATAACAATAATGGTAAGGCACTAACACCCCATGAAGGAGCTTGGCCTGCAAGGCGGAAGGTCAGAGCTTCCGTATCCTCGCTTTCACACCCGGCTATCGCGTGTCAAATTCATGACACGTGATGATGTTGTGAGCATCACGCATTAGACAACCACATTATTACCCCTTATTCTTTCGTACGCAGGTCCCCAATTATTTAAAGCGACTGGGTAGGCCGCCCGCCAGGCATCGATCTGGGATTTGAACTATAGACTTCCGTACCGCAGTCCGATGCTCTAACCATTGAGCTACGCAGGCGCTTTATATAATATATAAACATAAAGAACATACAAATAAACAGCGAATTGGACGGTGTTATTAAAGAAGCGAATATACAAGAATATGGAAGAATTACCACAGGATATTCAAAACAAACTTGGAAAATTGGACAAGCGTAATGAACGCATCGAAATCCAAGAAATAAAGTTCGAAAATGCTAACCTAAAAAAAGAAAATGAAACCTTGAAAAATCAAAACACAGAACTTGAGAAACGAATGAATATAATGGAAAAAGAAATACGTAAAAACAAAATCATTGTACAAGGAATTAAAAAAATGGAAATCGAATCAAATTTAAGTGTTAAAGGCAAATGTGGAAAACGCTCAACGAAATCGGGATCGAAATAAATATGGAAAATAAAACAAGAGAAGTAAGAAGAATAGGGAAAAACTGCAGAATAGAGTTACACCAAGACCAATATTAATAGAATTCGTATCAGGGAGCAAGAAAATGGAAGTGTTAAAAGCCGCAAAAAAGCTTAAAGGTAGTGACATATGTATATCATATGACTATAGTAAGCAAGTACAAGAACAAAGGAAACAACTGACTCCATACATGACAGAAGCTAGATCAAAACGATATAAAGCAATTCCAACGGAAATTAAAAGGAAGAAAGTATGGAGAGAGTGAAGAAGATAAGAAAAAAGATAAAAAACTTATAACTACAGGAAAAGGGGTTGAGTCAAATGATGACGACAAACGCATATGAAAAAGAATATGCAATAGAGTTGAAGACAAAGCAAAATACGAGATCGATACATGTAAGATTATACAAAGAAACATAGAACAGAAATTAAAAAACAAAAAAATAGTTGTGGAAAAATGTGATCAAAATAGGAACGTGGAATGTAAGAAGTAATATGGGGAAAGAAGAACTTGTAGAAGAAATGATACAACAAAACATAGAAATACTCGGAATTACGGAAACAAAAAAGAAAGATAAAGGGTTAAAGAAAATATATAAAGGACACTGGATATATTGGTCCGGAGTAGATGAGAAAAAGAGAGCATAGGAAGGAGTCGGATTAATAATCACTCCAAATAGACTAAATGGCATGATACAAGAAGAGTATGTAAACGAAAGACCATTAACTGTAAAAATAAATCTGGTAGACGAAGAAATATGGTGAAAGAATAATAAATGTATTGAAAATAATTTAATCATAAACACAAAATTCAAACATAAGAACATTCATAAATACACAAGAAAGTCAAAAGAGAAGCAGAGATAGGAAGTGATCACTACCTAGTGATAATGAAACTGAAAAGAATAAAGGAAGGAGAAATTGGCAAAAGAAGGGGAAAAGTACATAAATGTAAAATTAAAATGCTTTAAACTAAGAGAGGAAAAGTATCAAAAGCTACTAGATGAAAAACTAAAAGGTAAAGAAAAAACACAAGCATAAAAAAAATGGGAACACCTTAAGAACAGCATATGGACAGCAGCGGAAAAGAGCTGTGGCAAAACGAAAATAACAAACAACAATATGAGAAAAACTGAATGGGGACAGATGAAATAGGGAAATAGTAAAGACCCAAAAAGAGATGTGAAAAAATATTTAATCTCGAAAAAAGCCGAAGATTACGAGATATACAAAGAAAAAAGAGAAGAAGTTAAAATAACTATCCAAGAGGCTAAAAAGAAATCATGGGAAACATTTGGACATAAAATGACAGAAAACTATAGAGAGAATCAAAAACTATTTTATGGTACAATAAAACTCAAAAGAAAAGGAATATAATATGCTAAATGTAAAAGATAAGGTTGGAAATATAATAACTAAAGAAGATGTTTAAAATCAAGAGCAAGAAGAAGAAATAGAAGATGCAATAAGAATGATAAAACTAGGCAAAGCACCCAGTAAAGACAAAATCACCGCGGAAATGATAAAATACATTGAAAGAAAAAGAATAAATAAACTAATGAATAATGCATTAAAGAACGCAAAAATACCGAAGCATTGGAAAACAGACATTATCATACCTATATATAATAAAGGAGACAAAAGAAACTCTAACAACTACTGATGAATAACACTCTCCAGTATTCCAGGTAAAATATTTGGAAGAATAATAGAAAAAAGAGTAAGAATCAAAGTAGAGACAACGCTGGAAGACACGCAATGTGGCTTCACGAAAAACAGAAGTACACAAAATCTCATATTCATAATTAGACAAGCAAGTTAAAAATTAATAAATTAGAATAGAGAAATACATATATACTGTATCGATCTGGAAAAACCGTTCAATAGAATACGAAGGGAAGACATATGGGAAGTGCTACAGATAAGGGGAGCGAATAAAAATATCATAGAAATTATAAAAGACATGTACAAAGGAATGACAAACATAGTAAGAACAAATAACGAAAAATCCAAGGAATTCGAAACTAGACAAGGAGTCAAACAGGGATGTGTATTAAGCCCACTGCTATTCTCAACGGCATTAGATGAAGCAATACAGAAATCCAAGAAAAAGATGAAAAAACTAACACTGGGATACTGGCAAATAAGACAAACAGAGCTGACAGAACTGACATGGCCTTGATAGCAGATACGAAGAATAACTTACAGTATAACCTTAAAGTAATAGAGGAAGAACTAAAAAAAATAAACATGAAAATCAATATGGGAAAAACAAAAATTGATAATCTCAAACACAAAGAAAACCCATGAAATAAGTCTAGACGGAAAGCAGATACAACTGGACAAAAGGTTGTGTTCAATTTGATAACTGAATCGATTATTGCTAAAGCACCAACCTAAGTCGTTTTTACGTCAAATCGAATAGAGCAGATCATTAAACCCATGATAAAGTTATTGGCTTAGAGTGTTTTAGCACATATGTTAGGTGACGTGATCAATTATTCCTATTTGCCGTAAGATAACTTATGGGATTTTAGCAGGAATCGACGTAAAACTGTGAGTTTTCATGGCGTACCCAATTTGGCGTAAAAGTGACTTACGGGTATTAGCTATAACTAATTCAATTAGACTGTAACGTTTCGCTGTGGTCTAAACCCAAATCAATCATAGTACAACATGAAGAAGGTTTAAACTTCGCATTTTTTTAACGCTCCAGACAGCAGATCCATCGTGATGCGCCATCACGACAGAATATTTATGGCGCACTTCTACTCTAACCTTCAACAGAAAGGGAAACCGGCGCCAGGCTACAAATGGGACATTCCGCAGAGCAAAAGCAACAGCGATTTTCCTAGGCAATCTTGGAAGACTTGTCGACGATTCAGTGTACCGTAGCCCTGCAGAAATATATTCATGTCGTGAATAATTTCCCCGAAGGTAAAATAAACCTAATTCGCTAGAATAAAATATTCCTTTACTTTCAGAGACCGCTTTACATGACGTTTGGGCACCACTGAAGCTACCCCTGGCCTTGGCACGTGTAGGTGGTTCATTAGCACTGGTGGAATGAGGCCTCGAAGTAAATGTGGATCTCACTATTATCACCCATTTGGAACATGGTCGACCACGTGTGAAAACAATTCCATTCCCGAGTCATGTGGTAACGGTTTGTAATAATTATTTATCTGTTTACATTAATACAAACACATGCTAATAATTATTTACTTCATTACAAGCAACTGGCAGTCGGAATAATTGGTTTGTGAATTTGCAACGCCACTAACAACTGTCGGGCGAACTACCAAAACCAGCGATCACCAAACAATTACGGCCCGGCGAGCTAACCTGCCCAGTGGGTTGCCAACATACCAGGATGGATGTATTTTTATTTATTATTGTACATATTTATCTGATAGTTTAATGCTTCTTTCATACATTTAAGTTAGTAACAATAGGACCTGACCTGTACATAGCTATTAATAAATATTACTTGAGTTACATTGTCTTCTCTAAATCAGTCAAGGTGAATAACTGAAACGAACCTGGCCCATTAAAGCAACCCAGTGAAGGGCAAAATGCGAATTTGTATTTTGTGATGTGTTTCTTTTGTAAAGAGGGTTTAGAGAGCTGTAAAGGTATTCAAGGTAAGTTCACCTAGGCTGTACGCCCACCGTCGCCCGAGCACTGCCAAGGTTGGATTTGAGAGGTTGGTTCACTGTTTCCACTTTTTCAGCGAGCCTACCTGAATTTTCTCGAGTAGAAAAGTGGTGGTGTCTAAGGCATTCAACTCCGTTATTTCATTTAACAGGCTGTTGCCCTGATTAGTTTTATAATGAACCACCTCATCTTTATGAGTGTAGTCGGCAATTTTTGTTACAGCTCATCGTAGCATAGTTGGGGCAACGGATATGTGTATTTTTTTATCCGTTTGGTTTTCATCGTAACCAAACCGTTTAGTATTTTGGATGTTAAATTCATATCGTAAAATTGAGTTATTCCTGTAATAAACTGTCGTAAAGGTTGTTTTAGCCTGTAACAAATTGGTGACTGTAACAATGTTAAACATCAGGTTTCATCTCATTCCAAATGTTATCTCCACAAATTTCAGAAAAAATAATGAATTTACCTATATAGGCAAAAAACGATAAAAACAAAGTACGGCAAAACAAATTAGAACGAATTCAAAGCAAATAATAAAGCGGCAGCATGTTACCCACATAGACATGGTAGCTATTTTAAACCATTTTTACAGTTGTAAAACCAAAAGTCACTTGGCATCGAAAAAACAATAAAGCATAGCCCGGGAATTTAAATCCTGATAAGAGAGAAGGGACTTACTTGCAAAATGCAACCAATATTTAGTTTTTCTAAATGTGTACATATTTTTTAAGTTTGATATGCGTTTATTTGTAACTATTTGTATTTAACATATTTTACCATCTGTAAAGTTAGTCTGTAGGTTAAGTGTAAGAATAGTCATCTGACTAAACTTCACCTACCTTGTACTTATGTAGCTACTTAATTTTTTTGCAAATAAAGTCTTCTTTGTTACTATTATTATTTGCACAGTGTAGATGTATCTAGTTAGGACAACTGCAACCGAATAGGTATATGTGGCTCTCATTGTTTTAGTAAGCTGTTCCAAACTGCAGAAGAATGGTTTTTCCGTCCCTGAAAAAACTTTTAAATGACAGCAGAGTGAGCTTCAACCCAAAAACGTTTTTAAATTTTTGTCGAGTTCTTCCTGAAAAATAACAGTTGAAACTATTAAGCAAAGTAAGCAGGTGAATGTCAAATTCATTTAAGATATTCCAGGTATGTCAGGATCTAGTTCTTTTCTAATTTTTTTACCATTTGAAGCTGTCTATATTTCGATTTTTCCCTGATTCCGTTCAGAATTTAATTTAGTTTTTCAACAGTTGTACTTTATCGAACAGCTACTGCTTTTCTTTAAAGTAAGAGACTGAAATCATTAACTTTTTAAAAATTCTGTTCAAATTATTAGTTAACGTTCACCATAAAACGTGTCTCCCAAGGCACACTGGTCATCAATCAGGAACGTTTTAACTTGATAGCCCATTTCCAGGAGTCAAGTCAAAGTTTTGTTACGGGAACGCATTTTGAATAGTGTTGTGTTCTTAGGCTGTGTCTTGATAAAATTAATTATTTTCACGCTTTCGTCAAAGACTTCTTGAAGAGAAGGTGACAGTTTTTTCATAGCAAGGGCATGGCAGTGGTTTTTGCCACATATTTCTTTCCAATCTCTTCCACCGAACACTTGGAAATGAAGCACAATTTGGAAACCGCTGTCATAGGCCATAAGGGTACACTAATACAAGACAGTCGCGGAAACAAAAGAGCAAGCTTGACTAGACACACCACTGAGGCAGTAGGACACAGTAAAGAAACGGTGAAACAAGGCGGAAAAACACTGCTCTACCACTTAGAGCTACTGTAAGTAACATACTGAAGATGGAAAAGCGCCTGAAGCGCGGAAGAACTATAAAAAAGGCAACATCAAATCAAAGACCTCTGAAATTAGCGCCCAATATCACTGCTATTACACCTATGCAAGCTACTTATTACAAGTATTCTAACAAATCGCCTCACCTAGAAACTTGACACCACACCAAGCGGGATTGAGACAAGAGTACAGCACAATAGATCATATACACACTGTACGACAAATTATGGAAAAGACACACAAATACAACCAACCTTTGTATCTGGCATTTAAACTTTAAAAAGGATTTTGATTTGGTAGAAATGTGGGCCATAATAAATGGCTTAAAAAATTCTGAATCAACTTTAGAAGCATACCACTCATCAAAGATCTATACGAAAACGCCAGTATCATAAACAAAATATTTGAGAAAAGTCAACGAATAGAAACCAAAAGAGGCATTAGGCAAGGGGGCACAATTTCCCCTAAATTCGACACAAACATCTTGGAGTATGTATTCAAAAAACCTTAGCTGGACAACACCGAGCATTAGTATTAATGACGAATATCCTTCCTATCTGAGGTTCGCAGATGATATTGTCCTACTAGCAGGCAATATGTCAGACCTAAAGAAATGATCAACGAACCCCGCGGAGCAATACATACGGTAGGACTTGGAATTAACATCTTAAAAACCAAACTAATGACAAACACAAATGACACTCCCACATACAATACAAAAATAAAATTATAGAACTAACCGAGGATTATATATACATCTGGGGCAAAAATTGACATTTAAAGTATACACATAAGATGCAAAAATTAATCGGCGATTTAAAACGGCATGGGCTTTGAAAAACTAAAAAAAGACGTCTTCAGTTTATAGTACGCCCAGTATCTCAAAACACGAGTTTTCAACGAATGTGTTCTCCCGGTACTTACATATGCCACAGAGATGGTCACCCGAGAACTGCACAAAGAAAAAAAATACCAGAACACAGAGGAAGAGGCAAACGGCAATGATAGAAGTGAGACTGAGCGACAGAATATCTAAAGATTAAGAAACACGTCAAAAGTAGAAAATGTATGACAATGCATGGCAAGCCTAAAGTGACAATGGGCAGGATACCTCACATGATGAAAGACAAATAATAATTAGCCAAGAGGACTGGAGGGAAGACGAAGTCAGGGAATTAAAAGCTGTGGTAAGCCAATTAAAAGATGGAGAGATAACATGTAAGGACAATCTTTGAAATTAGTACTTTTCTGTATTTTTCCCGAATAATTTAAGCCCACGTTCATAGTTTAGCGGTATATTCAAAACTTTATTCCATTCGATACTTTATTATATTATGCCTATACGCGGGTTCTAATTTTAGAAAGGTTTTCTGCATCGGTTGAAATGACGTAGTTCGCTTATAATATATTTTATTGCTTCCGTGGCGACAAGAAGTCGCAGTGAAAAGTTCGGTGCTTCCCCGAACTTTCAGTGTTGAGCTAAGATATTTCATCATCTTAACGACGTATTTCGGCCCGTGGCAACCGTATTCCATGAGTAGAATAAGGTGCGAAGCTAAGTAGTGGCTGCGCGTTTAATTTGGCTACAGAAATTTGATCTGGTCTTTTAAATCCTCGTCCGGCGCTCAGACCGCAGACTGGTGTCGCTCGCTGGTTCCGCGGCATACGACCGACAAGGTATAAAGTCGAAATTGTCGAAATTTGTGAAGCTACATCGTCGCTGTCAGCGAGCCCAGTGTAGTAGTTTTCGTTTGGTGAACGTTTAGCTTAGTTTTACGTATCGTGAAGCTAAGCATCTTCTTTAGCGCTGTCCCAGCGAATTTTAACTGGAAATCACAACCATGTGCTAAGCCTGCCTGTGAAGTGAAGTCCCGAATACCGTCTTCAATCTGCTTGTGTTGTATGTGCTTCATTAAAGTTAACCCTCGTCTTGGGGATGCAATGCCATCAGATCCACTCGAATATCGCCCCCTTCATGTGGTTTCCCAGTAGTTCCTTTTCGTATTTCGTGGCAACAGATGAGGTGCGACCCGCACCTGGAATTGGACATCATTGTGGAGCTTCTGAATTCCTCCAATAACAGGTATTGTTAGCCATAGTACGTGTAACGCCAATAGCTTTACAGTGAAGTGATTTTGAAGCGGTGTCTTGGCCGCCGTGCCACTGTTTGATTAAAATTGTAAGATGTTGAACAGAAACTACCGCCTTGAAGTTGATTGTTAGCCTTTGCCACCAAATTTTAATGTTTATATGTCGTTTTGCGTTGTAAGTTCAAGTAATCATTGTTGTTGTGTCACTATTTGAGTGATTGTTGTCCATTTTGATCATGTAACGTAGTGCCTTTGCGAAGAATTTTAAGTCACTACTGTTTTGGCTGTAGCTTTGTCAATTGTTGTCATTTTCGTTATCTGTGTTCAGTTTAAACATTGCTTCTTTAACCTAACTAACCTTTCTTCTTATTTTCAACCGTATTAAGTAATTATTGTAAGTTCATTGTCACCCTTACATATTTTCTATTTCAATAGAGTGCATTGTTAATTTTTCATTGATGTTTGCATGCATATTTGTGTTTTGTTTCGATGTACAGAAATCACTTACTTCCACTTTCAGAGTGAGTTCACCCATGTTGCTGATTTTGCCCCGATTTAGTTAGAAAGTAGTGGGGCTTCCATATTTAACATCTTTTTACCTCGTATACCGGATCACAGCCTAATTCTAAGGTCGTTAAAAACCAGCCGTTCTCCCTGAGCGTTTCAAGCCGGAATCTTTTGTTACCGTTCATCGTAACGGGGTTGGGGCTACGTATCCGGTTAAAGTTCCAGATTGTGTCGTTAAGGTTATTTAAGTGGTAACTAATTGTTGTTTTTCTGTTGTAAAGTCGGCTTTGGTGTGTAACAGACATATTTAGATACAGCAGTAGTGAATACTTCGATGAAACTAGTTATGAACTGTCAAACATGGCGTGTTTTTGAGGAGGCATATATCCAAAGACGGATTAGTGAGTGCTTGGGTCATACATATTTTAAATCTCTGCCATACGTGTTTAATCGCCATATCTATCCAATGCAGTGCACCTTTCAAACATTCGTTTTCTATACTACGTCTCAGTAAATATGTGTTGCAAATTGCTTTCAAAAATTTGTTTCTGTATTCATTCAACGTCAAGTATTTTCATGGCTTAAAAGCACATAAACATGGAGGCTAGAAGTGTAATTATCACATCACCTACTGTTAACGTGATTTTGTACTCCTAACAATCTGATATACAATATGACTCAATATAAAATATACGGAAACTGAAAATTATACTTAATAACTGAATAAATAATAATATGTCTACTATATAACTATTAATAATGTCGTTTATATAACAATGAGTTCCCCTTGGGCGACAATACAAGCATCCTTAAAAATTGTTAAACATTGCCATAAAACTCACACAATATTCCATCCTTTTGCGTTTATTAGCTATCCTTAGCTAATTAGTCATTTGAATACAAAAGAAATAAACTTCTAAATATTTTGAATGTTGTTGGATAGTTGATCTACTGCAAGAAAGTCCTTTTGCAATTCGCTGTTGACTTCTGAGAATGCAAAATTTTGTCAAAAATCCAACCCATATATTCATTGTTTGTGGATTGATTCCTTTTTGTATAACTGCGTCCAATTATAGAGTAAGAAAACAAAACGAAATTATATTTTATGACTATTTCGACACTTATAGTCGCTTGAAGGTAGTTCTTATCTCCAGGGCCTAAACGATGTAACATTTTACTACAAGCTATATTACTACACTCTCAGAGAAGAGGAGGTATTTTTGAACTTCTATCTTAATCGTAAACATTTGGTTTAGAAAAGTTTGTTTAAAAAAATTGTATAAATGAATAGGTATTCAAAAATACAGACAACTTTTGTAGAGGAATAAGAAGTAAAAGTTACATATTATATTTTGGTCATATATTTACTAGTGGTGGCTAAATTTTTAAAAAGTGCAAACCAATTCGGTTTACAAACCGGTATACAAACCGGTTTAAAACCAGTTTACAAACCGGTTTAAAAACCGATTTACAAACCAGTTAAAAACCGGTTTGTAAACCGGTTGTTGAACCATTTTAAATCTGGTTTTTAATCACTTTTAATACCCGATTGAACTAGGATTGTAAACCAGTTTAAACCAGATTAGATTAGAAAATATTAATCTCCAATTGAATATTTTTGCGTGTACTTATACTAATCTAAAAAGAATTGAATTTATCTTGCATCTTTAAGAAACTAACTGGTAAGGTAACTGAAACTTCTCTCCAAAATTACTCTGTAAAAGGTGCATAAACTGGTTTTTAAACTTGTACGTAAACGGGTTTTGAAACACGTTTGTAAACCGGTTCGTAAAGCGGTTTTTAAACCGGTTTGTGAACCTATTCGTAAACCGGTTTAGTAATCGTTTTGTAAACCGATTCGTAGTCCAGTTTTCGGTTAACCGGTTTTCTATTTATGAAAAAACCGCAGTTACCGTTTTTGCTTCAAGCACTAAATTTTACCAGCTAGAAAAAAATATTTTAACAAGACGAAAAACATCAAAACCAAAAAACAAAATTAAATTCCTATAACATGCATATAAAAACAAAACAAGAAGAAAGAGAAATCAAAGAAGCGCCTTTCTTGATTTCTTTCAAGCAAAATCAGTAAGATCATTCATGTTAATTTCATTAAAATATTGCCTTCAATGGCCAAAACAGCTAAACTATCTAGGTGTTCTTAGGATATCGGCGATCTCAAGTACGTACTATCGAATTCTCACATGTACTGTCTGACGTCATCAAGTTATTTTCAAGATGTGAAAGACGTTCATGGAGACTAGCGTATGCTTAATAAGGATATACACTCTTTGTATGTCTAGGGTAGAATCCAGTGCTCCTGACAAAGATGGAGGTTTAAAAGTGCCCCCACTCAATTTTAGATGTTTTCACCTTATTTCATGTGCTGTTCTGTCAATTAGTTAATATACATCTGCTTTGACCAATGTTTTGGTTTCCATTTTCTTAATATCTTCGTTTATTTTTGGAGAAAACCTGTGCTTTAAAACAAAATCAGTATTTTGTACGTTTTATCAATAATTTTTTACAGGAGCCATGTCATATCAAATTTTTCTGTTGGCGTTGTTGATTGAGATGAAGAGTCAACCGCTTAATTCGCAGAGCCAAGCAATGGTATTAGCACTGCTTAAGAGTACATATTTCAAAAGGAAAAAGCAAAATTGAGGTTACTACAACAATCCCATTGGAGAGAATGAAAACATTTACATAAGAAATGGTATCAAAAATGTGAATTAAAGCGTTAGAACAAATTACTCCTCAAACTTGAAAAAAGGACATGCTCTTGAAATTATTGAAAAGTGGTACAAAAAAGAGTAAAAAAGCTAGATTTTTTTTGAAACACGTTATTTCTGAAGGGGTGAAGAAACATCATTAAATTATATACCCTAGTTTTAAAATTTAAAAATTATTTAAAAAAATAGTGTCTAGGTTAAGAATTTTGACAGATAGACGTGGTTTTGACTAGCGCAGTTGCTGACGTTTATCATTTGCGTGAAACTGGTTGTTATAGTGCAGCACGCAGTTAATCAGTTTGAACCATACGAACGTTGGGATGACATCAGACCCTCCTTAGGTGAATTCGATAGTAGGTCTTGATTAATTTCAGTTTAGAGAGTAAACGTTAACCTACTGAACGCTCACCGGTAACGTTCATAAAATTCGTATTGCCATGATGTATTGGGAAAGGAACAGAATAAATTATTTTTACATACAAAATTTAGAGCTCCTTTAGTTCTTACTTCAACATTATTTTGAAAAGTTGGTAATGTAGATAACAGAATTTTTACTTTAACTCTACCACATCAATGTCGGAGTGATTTTGACATCCTTAGCAGACCGGTGCTCTAAGCAGTCCTTTGTGTTGCTTGTACCTTCCGTCGGCCCTGCTTATCTCATACATTTATAAGGTACAAAAAGTAAATGACAAGTTGACACTGTCAAGATGAACCTACGTTAGGATCTTTGATTCATAAAATTATATTTCAAAAAATACCTATAAAGTTGACTAGAAATTGAATAATGGGTTGCATAAGTTTGTCTGTGACATTAAGGGCCGGTTGCAGAAAGCAATGTTAAGTCTCGTGTTAGCTAACATCGCGTCAAAGTGAACAAAATCGCATCAAATTTTGTTTACTAATGTATTAGTTGCCATAAGCATTTGAGATTTGATTCGTTTTTGTTCACTTTGACGTCGCGTTAGCTAACGCCAGACTTAACGTTGCTTTCTGCAACCGGCCCTAAAAATTACAGTATAAGTGCGATAAGGAATTCTTTCTGGTATATTACAAAGTTATAATGTTAATAGGCACTGTTTATTTAGCACTCCTGATTAAATTTTTTTCAATACGTACCCAGATTGAGTTACAAAGAGGTATGATTGACAAAAAAATGTTAAATTCCAATTCCATAATGGGGGAGAAAATCCTACACAGCTTGAAATTAATTGTAAGTATATTTTCGATTTTTTCGAATAAAGGAGGCCTTGGCCTGTATTCAGGTAAAGTACCTTTTATGTTCCAAATATGGCAAACATCATTAAAAAATAATTAGAATGTAAAATAATAGCCCACAGCAAGTTTTAGAAATATCCTCTTACTTTTATAATATAGTGTGTATTAACTGAAGTAAAATAGAAATATACAAATGTTATTGTGAAACAAATAAATTTATTTACTGGTTTCAGGATATTAAGCCTTTATTTACACATACAAAAGTAGGCTGGTAACTAAGTCATAACTGTACCTGTACGGCAATAGTCCTTTACCGTACATGGCAACCATTACCATACTGAAACAACTGTATCTGTACGATAATATTCTTTTACCGTACATGACTAGTACCATACTGCAACCGGTAAACTTTTGAACAAACCACGGATGTTATGAATGGTAATAGCTTTAGATGTCTTAAAATCCTTGCTCTACGAGCTCGGATTTCAAAACAACATCTGCGGCGGTTATGACACTCATAACATTCCTAGATATGTTAATAACTATAAAAATATCGTGGCAACATTTATTTTAGACAAACAAAATTTCAAAGTCAGTGTCAAATTTGAAGCATCACATAAATTGTGACTATAGCAACTTAGTTTATGCCACGGAAAGCATACTTTCTAGAAGGCAGTTTATCATTGATTTGTTTGTTGTTAAATTTTACATTCTTTGCCCCTTGCATAGAACTTGTTGCTCAAAATGCTTAATGCCACCTTAAAATTTGTTTGGCATAATACACGTCAAACTTTTGCAAACAGAAATTCAGTGATCTTTAGCTAGTCTTAATATTTCTACTGTACTTTTGTCGTTCCTTCTAATACACACAATTTCATAAAAGCTGATATTTCTAAAATTCTACATGGGGCATTAATTTTAAATTCTGAACAACTTTTCATATACATTGTGCTATGGAAATGAGTGCAAATATTTTAACCCATAATAGAACTCGCTAAACTGAAAGTCTCCATTTATCATTTTTTCGAAATCGCCCTCAAAACTGAGTCAAAATTCAAAACAATTTTACTCTAAAAATGCATACCCGCCTACGGAATAATATTTTAATTCAATGGCACAAAATACAAAAAACAGTTCTTTGACATGCAAACCAAAAAAACTGCAATTGTACTGATAAAACCTTTAGTTCACATCTGGTCACCAATGTATTTTATCAATTGACCGCATGTTTTGTAGTGCAAGAACTTTGCAGTTTTAATATAGTTGTGTCCTTCACCTTTAACTTAGATTTGCTTACCAAGCGGCTCGTCAAATTTAGGAGAGGTAAATGATTGAGAAAATATGCGATTAAATTAAAAACGATAAATAGAAAAGTTGGCCATTTTGGTGAACTCTATCACTGGTTAAAATATTTGCACTCATTTCCATAACACCCTGTATAATGCAACTAGTGGGTTCTTGATTATCAAATAATCATTTCTGTTTACACGAGATAGGTTGTTTGGCAATCACGCGAGTCCGAAGAACGAGCGTGATTGTCTAAAATAATATATCGAGTGGAAACAATAAATAATTTGATAATCAAGAAGATACGAGTTGCATTCGGCTAGATTATATCACGAGTCAATAAACAACGTTTGAATAGTGTATTGTAAATATTAAAAGTACAGTTACTGTGGTTGTTATGAGAATTGTACTGACAGCAGGTAACGTGATGTTTGTGAAGGCATGTGACTATCACCTATTAGTCAGGAAGGTATGTGATTGTCAGTTGCTATGTACATTATCAAAAGTTAAGCCTTCGACAAAGGGAACAGAAAGCAGATGGCAAAGGCAATGCGTGAAATGAACATATTAACGAAGATAGTACGTCTGGTAGAAATGCCGATGGAAGAAACAACGGTATCTATTAGAACCGCAGCAGGGAAAACAAGTAACTTTAGAGTAAATTCCAAGATGAGACAAGGAGATGTGTTATCCACCACACTGTTCAATAGTGTACTGGAAAAAATAATAAGAAAGGCAGATCATCATCGGTCAATAGTAAGCAGAGAAGAGCAGCTGCTCGCATATGCTGATAACATTGTTATTATTGCAAGGTCAAAAAGGAAGATAATCAAAATGTTCACAAGCTTGGAAAGGGGAATTGGTACAATGGGGCTAAAGATAAATGAGATCAAATCAAAATACCTGAAATGTCAAAGGAACATAAAAATGGGCAGAGGTAACATACAAGTAGGCAATTACACATTTGAAGAAGTCGACAACTTTAATTATCTAGGAGTGCCAATCAAAAATAATAATGAGCAAAAATGCAACGTAGAATGGAAGATACAAGCAAGACACAGAGCATATTACGCAAATAACAAAATGTTAAAGGACAAACAAATCACAGTTGCTACAAAGCACAAATTATATAAAAGTCTAATCAGATCTGTCCTTACCTATACAGCAGAGCTGCTGTGCATCACAGGAAGAGAAGAAGAATTGAGAATTTTTGAGCGTAAAGTACTGAAACGGTACTGGGCCCAGAAAAGGATAATGAGGGAGAACCTTAGAGAAGGACGAACCACAAGATAATGAGGGTAATTGGAGGAGGTGACACCGTGTGATTTATAAAAGCGCAAAGAATCAGGTGGCTAGGGAATGCAATGAGAAAGGAAGGTAGCACCATCAAACTAATTACACAATGGAAGCCGAGCGAAGATACACCCAGAGAGAGGCCGAGAATAAGATGGTACGACAAGGTGACAAAAGATTTAAAGAAAATAGGGGTGACAGACTGGGCTGAGAAAACAAAGGTCAAGAAGACCTGAAGGAAGATAGTAAATAAGGCAAAGACACACAGAAATTTGTGAACAAAAAAGTGCATAGTGAAGTGAATATGTGTGAAAACAAAGAAATGATGATAACAAAATCGAAATGGATGGAAACTGATCCACCCCAATAAAAGGATCTTAAAAGTTCCAAAAGGAACAGCTTAAACACCAATGGAGTGAAATGCTATTATTATTATAAATATTAACTTTTATTTAAAACTAGATCCTCCAATTAGTGAGGGAAGAATATTTTCAAAAGATTAATGTATGCATAAATATGTGCATCAACTCAATAACTGATATTATTAGTTCATGTGTATTAAAATGCCTGAAGCTACTCAAAACGCTTTAGTTATGAAATACGCTCCAAATTAAGTCAAAACAACCAAAACGCAAAAGATCATTAAAAATTAAAGAAATCAAACAGCAACAAAATAAAAGAACCAGAACACTAACAAAATTAAACTTTTTAAAAAAGCAAGTGCGCCAATTTATGATCCAGATTTTCTGAACAGATTTGAGTTCTTCGTTGGACAGTTCTATAAATGTTTCTACAAATTTCAGGAGCTGCTTCAATGAAGACCTTCAAGGTCTCAATGTCTTCCTTAACGTTGTCGGCATAGACAAAATCTCGAACAATTCCCCATCTTCCAATAAATTTTGAAAACTCTTCACAAAACTGCAATCTATGATCTGGGTCAGCTTCATTCAACAAATGCACTAATCTTGGCTGATAACATTTCAAACCAATTTCGCGAATAATAATTTGTATAGATCGCCTGCTAATTCCAAATTCTCGTGAAATTCTTGCGAAGTTGTTGCTTCTTGTAATAGGCGGTTGTAAATTTCCGCAGCATTATCAATGGTAACGACGCGCCTTGGTCTTCCACTTATCTTTTTCCGTAGATTTGAAACAACCCTATGCTGTTCAAATTTTTCAATAATTGTAATTATGCTACTACGGGCTGGTGGTGGTCGCTTATGTTGGACACCAACGATGGTGCACTATTTGTACCGCCATTCTGGTAGAATGGCCCATTTGCGGTTGATAAAACCATTTCACAATAGCAATACGTAGTTGGCAATTTGTATTCATATCTGCTTCGCTGTCAGTATGACAGCAGATTTTAATTTTGAAATTGGCAGTGGAAAGCAGCATAGCTAATTTTAATTTAAATACCTAAACATCGTAAAAACAGTGACAGCTGCTGTTAATAGTTGGAAAAGTGGCCGGGGTTCTCTTAGCCACTCTGTAAGCAACATTTGAAAATAGAAGATTTTATGACAGCCAACAATCTTTTCCCACATTCAAGTAAGAATTTAATACGTTGAAATTTCAGCCAATCATCATCTCTTAAATTTAGAATATCAACCAATAAGACCTTATATCATACCAACAATATAGCGACTCGCTATTATTGATTTGGTACAACCATATATATTTTATATATATATTGCTAGTAGGGCCTGGAAACGGCCGAAAACATTACGGCACCAACATAGTCTCACTCTGAGTATGAAGCGTCTAGTGCGCATGCCTGAGAATTCAAACTCCGCCTTTAGAAGCAAATTTTAAACCTGATTACTTCCCCAACGCGCGGACTACGCCGACGCGCTTGCGCACAGCCCATCATATACATTGAACAATTGGTTGTCTGTCTCACTTCCTTCGTGACCCCCCAACTCATAGCCGCTAGCAATATAGTTCTTTAATTAAATATATGGATACAACTTAACTTGCTTTTGTTTCATCTATCAAATAAAATAATTCTGAAATGCAAGTGCTTTTTTAGATTATATTGTGCGTTTTAAGCATAAAAAGCAACAAAACTACGTTCGGGGCGAACATCAATCATTAGCATTCGTACAGATGTAATAAAATAGCATTACGCTGTTTCTGGTACATATTATAAATCATTATATTTTCTTCCTATCTCTGCTGTAGTCATGTATTACGGGGGATATCTGTGCTGGGGGTCTTGGCTTCACCGCCCGGACCAAGAGGAATAAACCTCAATAATAAAACCTAAATCCTATGGTGGTGAGACCAGGCCAAGGGATGTGCGGCTGTCTAGATGATCAGTCCCTACTGGATCTCCTTTGGGGCACCGGGCGCACCCCACTGTATAAAGCCACTTATTTTTAGTCTGTAGCTACTCGTGGGAACAACATGGAAGATACAGATAACTCAAATTCAAACCCAGGCCTAGAACTCCTTTTTAGGTCTACACCCTCCCCGATGGAAACTGAGGCAGATCTAGGTCAAACCTCTCCCTCCTCGATGGCGGATATTATTGGGGCGAATCCTCCGGGCAGTACACAACCCGAGGAAAAACCCCAATCTCAAGCCCAACCTGAAGCCAATCCAACTTCAGGTAAGCATGAGAAAATACTTTCAGGGTCACAACGCCGTATACTTGCTATAGAAGCGGCAAAAGCTAGAGGGGAGCCCATTAGGCCTAGAAAACCTAGGGCAAACCGTCAGAGCAAAGAACTGGGGACTACTAAAGAACCAGTTCAAGACCCCAAGAAGAGAACCCGAACGTAGGGCAGCACTCCCTCCCCCTCTGTTCAAAGAGAAATAAAAAAGATTAAGGGTGACGGCTCGAAGGACAAACCCAGTACTTCTGTACAGAGGCAGTCCTACAGTCAATCCCTTTCAGCCACTAAGATGGCAATTACTCTGCAAATCTACCCTGAGGGCAAACTAACCCCAGAACAGGCTAAGCAGATTCAACAGGCTCTCACTAAAGACATTTTCAAGTGTGCACCTGGAACTAGACCACAGTTCACAAATAGCTACGCCCATGCTGGTGTGCTATACGTGACCTGTGCAAACGATACCTCGAAGCAATGGCTGCTGGAAAAGACGCCACAACTTGAACCATGGGAAGAGGCAAACCTTCGTGTTGGAACAGCAAAGGATGTGGTTAAAACCTCATGAGTGGTGGTATGGATCCCCACTGACCTACTGGAGGCCAAAGAAGCCACCAAGATCCTTCCCCTGCTGAAAACGCAGAATCAAAATCTGGCCACTGAGGAATGGAGAGTGATCTCCAGTCGTACCGAAACTCAGGGCACTACCTTAGTCCTTGCGATTGATGAAAACTCCCTGAAGGAACTGAGCAAAGTGGGATTTAAAGCCTACTTAGGTCTATCTCAGATAACCTTCAGGGTGTCAAAGAAGACCGACAAGCAAGATGACGCTGGAGGTAGTACAAGTAAACCTCCAGCATAGCAAGGCGGCAACAGCTGCTCTCTGTAAATACTTGGTCTCCAAGAACATAAACATAGCCTTGATTCAAGAACCCTGGCTCTTCAGGGGAAAAGTATCAGGCCTTGAAACTGTTAAAGGTAAGCTAATATATAATAGAAACCTCGATAACGTGAGATCCTGCATTTTTATTAGGGAAGAACTTCATGCTCTAAAACTGATGAACTTTTGTTGCAGGGATCAAGTAGCTATTAAATTAACAACTCAAATAGAAGAAAATCTGAAGGAGATAATAATCATTTCAGCATACTTTCCATTTGACTCTCCTAATCCACCTCCAACTGAGGAACTACAACAGATTGTTGAGTACTGCAGGCTATCAAACCTGCAGCTCATAGCTGGAATTGATGCCAATGCTCACCATGTTGCATGAAGTAGCAGCAACGTCAACAGAAGGGGTGAGTATCTCTTTGACTTTATTGTATCCAAAGATCTGGATATACTGAATCGGGGGAACAAACCAACTTTTAAAACACGAACTCGCGAAGAGATAATTGATATCACTTTGGCTACCTCTCGTATTAGCTCTCAGATAACTCGTTGGCATGTGTCCGAGAAACCGTCACTTTCAGACCATAGATACATTCGAATAGAAATCAGTAATCTTGATAAGCCAGTTTCGGAGTATCGTAATCCGAGAAATACGGACTGGGAGAATTACAAGCAGGATCTACAGGTCAATCTAATTAATTTCAAAAATGAGATTAAAAATAGTACTGATATCGAGCTAACCTCTGTTGAACTTCCGGAGGCTATTTTAAACTCATATCTAGAGTCCGTCAAAATATTCCCGTATTTTTTCAAAATATAGCATAGCAAAATGGCATTTATTTCAAAATAAAGCATAAAAAATGGTAAGTATTTATTTCAAAAATTTGAAATTTTAGAGAAAAATTTCACCAGTAATATTAAAAATCCCACAACACAAATATAAAAGACAAATTGATCTGATAAAAACGAAGGTCACAAGGCAAATGAGTGGAACGTGGGTATCCGTGGTGCATTAAAAGAAAGGGGGAGAGCGCGGGGTTGTTGTTGATGAGTGGACGTAACGGGATACTTACCTGAACGTTGAGGCGCGCGACGAGCGGTAACTCCCGCACCGAGTCATCGACCTTAGTACCTGGCACTCACCAAAACTTCTGCATGTTTATTTTGAAATTTGTAAGCCTCTTTGTTATGAATTATCCACATAATATTGATTTTGATTGAAATATAGCATTAAAATATGGTATATATTCAAAATATAGCATTTATCACGAAAAGAGGAATTTTATAGCATTTATGGCACCAACAAATGTGGTTCATTCCACCCCTTACTACGTGAAATGACTAAATACGAAATCTGTACCTAAAGGGGCCTACAGTAAGAAACATGGCAAAATGGCATTTGACGGACTCTACGTCATATCACAACAACTGTCGGGTCACACGACGAGCCACCAACAAAGAAGTTAGTTGGTGGAACTCAATTCTAGCTCTACTAAGGAAAAACACACGCAAACTCTTGAACAAGGCGAAAAGAACCGGTGAATGGGATAAATATTATCAATCCCTGGCCGAATATAATAAACAAATACGCAAAGCCAAAAGAGACTCCTGGAGGAACTTCTGTCAAGAAGTTGAAAACACTTCTGAAGCAACACGACTCCAGAAGTTTCTGGCTAAAGATCCTGTGGAACCCGTTGGCACAATCCTAAAGCCAAATGGGAAATTCACGAAAACAAGTAACGAAACCTTGGAGCTTCTTCTTCAAGCACACTTTCCAGACTCACATGCGGTTTATCCTGCAGACGAGCATCAGCCAAACCTCATTCACCCGATTATAAGGGCTGAAAAAAGAGACTGGCAAATTTCAAACAAAATCGTTACCCACAAAAGTATTGAATGGGCCATAGATTCTAGGGATGTCGTACCCGGTCTAAAATCAAACCCGGGTACCCGTAAACAGTACCCGGGTACCCTCGGGTACCCGAACTATATAAAAAAAAATGTTAGCGTACGTTGGAACATCTGAGGTAGCTACAATTTCTTTATTTACGCCGGGAGTTTTAAACTGAACTAAATTGAAATAGTACCTACTCCCCAAATCAAATTGCAAGTTGTCTAGTATTTGTAAATATCTTTACACTTCCAAGTACTATCATATCCAAGTACGTGACTTTTTATTCGAAATTCGTAGCAGCATCAAAATCACAGGGGATGTTTATGTTACTTCATCCCATACTGACGCGATTTAATGGTACATACTACTGACGGGATGAATATTTCCGTGAAGCGGATTTATTATTTGAAACAAGAAACATTGTGCAATATGGGATGGAGTGATTCGTGATTCTGGTTATTACTGCATGGTTATGTTTTCCTAGAGCGTATTCGTATTGTTTTTAAGTTTTTATCATCTTCTCCGAAAAAGGCTGACTTTCTAGAAATTACATAATTTACTAGTCGGGTACCCGGGTCCTGAAAATATACCCGGGTCGACTATTACCCCATCCCTATAGATTCGTTTAACCCATACCTTCTGGTCCTGATGGCATAATACCTGTGCTACTACAACAAGGGAAAGAGATCCTCACACCAAAGTTTTGTAGACTACTAAGAGCAAGCCTAGCAACGGGATACATCCCGTCTGTCTGGAAACAATCTAGAATTGTCTTCATACCCAAACCTGGAAGAGACTCTTCTCAGGCGAAGTCATATAGACCTATCAATCTATCTTCCTTTATGTTAAAGTTGATAGAGAAACTGATTGAAAGACACATCAGAGAGAGCTTTCCCTCAGGAAGCCTATTTCATCCCCATCAACATGCATATCAATCGGGGAAATCATGCGAAACTGCTCTTCACCAACTAATGCGGAGAATTGAGGAAGCAATTAACTACCAAGAAATTGCACTGACAGTTTTTATTGACATTGAGGGAGCCTTTGACCATACCTCCTTCGTGTCAATGATAGCTGCAGTAAGAAACCGTGGGGTAGAAGACACCATCTGCAGGTGGATCAGTAACATGCTCCATGACAGAAAAATTCAATCAACCCTTTCTGGTGAGACAATGGAGGTGGAAGCTGCCAAAGGATGCCCACAGGGGGAAGTTTTGTCACCCCTGTTGTGGAACCTGGTAGTGGATGAGCTCTTAGTCGAACCAAATAGGGAAGGTTACTATACCCAGGGGTATGCCGATGATCTGGCAATACTCATCTCGGAGAAATTTGATAACACAGTCTCAGAGATTATGCAAAAAGCTCTAAGAATTGTGGAGAGGTGGTGCACCAAAGAGAGCCTAAGTGTAAATCCGCAGAAAAAGGTACTGGTTCCATTTACTAGAAGAAGGAAATTGGACAGGCTAAAACTGACAAACCTCTTCAATGAACAGCTGCAAGTGAGCCAAGAAGCTAAATATATGGGCATACTCCTGAATGCTAAGTTAACTTGGACCTCACACATTCAAAAAATTGCACATAAAGGCAAAAGAACTATTATAGCAACAAAGCGTGCAGTGGGCAAAACCTGGGGACTTAAGCCAAGCATGGTACACTGGCAGTACACTGCTGTGGTGAGACCTATGGTATCCTATGGATCGCTGACCTGGTGGCCAAAAGTAGAACAAAAGCAAGCCAAACTGGAACTTTCCAAACTCCAAAGGCTGGCTTGCCTATGTATAACAGGGGTGATGAGAAGCACTCCAACTGCAGCTATGGAAACCCTGCTAAGCCTTCCTCCCCTAGATATCATAAACAAGGCAGAGGCAAAGATGGCGGCGTATAGACTGAACTATAATGGAAACTGGCAAACCAGTTTCGCCTCTGGTCATACCAGAATAACCAGCAATATCACTAATCCATTACTAGAAATGAGTAGTGACCCAATGCCTTTCAGGCATAACCTTAATAAAACCTTTTACATTCAGTTAGAATGAAACGAAGGGCTGGCACAAAGACGTGGTCAGGAAGGAAAACCAGTCTGGTATACAAACGGATCCAAAACTGATAGCGGCACTGGAGCTGGGATATATGGGAAATCTCCCCATTTTGAAGCCTGTGCATCTTTGGGGTAGCACACAACAGTATTCCAAGCCGAAACTCATGCCATAGACATTTGTCTACAGGAAAACATAAAGAGGAACTATCAAGGCAAAGATATCCTTGTCCTAACTGATAGCCAGGCTGCTATAAAGGCCCTAGCTAGCTACCGGATCAACTCAAAACTAGTCTGGGACTGCCTTCAAAATCTAATAACCCTGGCAAACCACAACAAAGTAACCCTCATGTGGGTTCCGGGCCATAAGGGGATAAAAGGCAATGAAAAAGCTGATGCCCTCACAAAAGAGGGAACAGAAATAGCATTTAATGGTCCTGAACCAGTATTTGGAATCTCCAAAACCTCTGCTCGTGGCTGGTTGGCTGGCTGGATAAAAAGATCGCACCATAACCACTGGAACCATGTAGATGGATTAAGACACAGCAAGACTATGCTAAAAACACCATCTAAAAAACTAACAGATGATGTACTGCGACTAAGCAGACACCAAATTAGGCAAGTGACAGGACTGATAACTGGACACTGCAGCCTACGCAAGCACATGCATACAATGGGCATCCTAAATGAGGAACCCATATGCAGACTATGTAATGAAGAGGACGAAACAGCCTCTCATATTATTTTTGACTGTGAAGCCAATACAAGAGAAACTCTAATTAGAGAAAACCTAGTGAAAACGTTACTAAACCAATAAAGACGGCAAAATTTTTCACTGAATAATGTGACATGATGAGTAACACAATAAGCCTAAGGCTGCAGTGTTCTAGGCTCCTAACCCTGCCATCAAATCACAATTCAATCAATCAATCAATCCTAAATATAATTCACAGTACGCCTAATAATATATAATTTTTTGATGAATATAGATCATTTCGTTACAATCCCAATGTAAGCAAATAGAATTCCTTCTACAGACTAGTTTTGTTTTTCTTTATATTAATAATCAAATCAATACTCTTTCCAGACAATGTAGATTTGCCTAATACCTCAATGTAAAAAATAAACGACACGTTATGGGCTGCACACACAGATTCCCAGATTCCATTGCGCAACCCAAAAAATAATAAGTAGAGTAGCATAACATTTAGTATAGCTTATTTTGATCATCTTGTAGTATACGTCGCCCACTTTGAACTACCGTTCCTAGACTCAGTAATGCAAGTGTGATTGAAATTTTACAATATTTTTTGTACAAAGATACAAATTTAGATTAGCTGCAGTTTAAGATTTGTGTGTACTTAGTACAAACATTCCTGTGTAATGTAAAAGATGTGTAGACCGTAATAAGAGGGTTAATTTATCTCTCCTTCCAATATTACTGGCTCTAGGAACGCTAGTTCAAAGTGAGCGACGTACACTACAATATTACCCTTATTTCTTTCCTATTGTACACAGTTGTTAATTTGTAATATAAATAAATAAATAACTCATAAGTAACATTCATTAAAAAAATCAGCGTAATGAAAGTACTACTTGTTATATTCCTCAACAATAAATTATTTATAAGCTTACCTGCAGCCTGTGAAGTAAATCTGCAGAATTAGACTAAACACGTTGCTATTGCGTCAGATGCCAGTTTTTTAAAGTGTTGTCTGCGAACTGAAAAGGCAGAATGTTCATATTACAAATTAATGCTTTTTAGTCAGTTGCTTAATGAAGTACAGAAGAATTTGCGTAATAAGAAAAATCGAACATGGTTATTGGTCATTTTGGGAAATTGGCTATATTAGTGTTGTTAGTTGTTATTATTTATTAATATTATCTTTGATCCTGCTTACTTTTGTAACTTGATCTACCGTTTACTGGTAATCTTGCAGTTTACGTCCCCACCAGTGCGCACTTTTACTGCGCCGATTATTTTAGGTCAAATCACCAGCAGCGTTGCCGCCCTTATTGTTTACTTTCTCGATCTTGACAGCTAATTCATACACAATAGTAAAAACATAATGAAATAACATCGAGCCATGACAGTATTTTATAATCTGGTTGTATTATAGGTTTGGCATGTTGCAATGTTGGGTAGTTCCTGTCGTATAAAGGCAGCATTTCTTTCTTTAAATAACCTCAATAAACACTAAACAAGTAGCTCTATATGATAATTTTTAGAATCATACGATTCTATTGCATAAGGCAAGGAGTATGAAAATCCCAGTAATTTACCTACTACGCAAGAACTTGGAGAAAGCATGAAGGACATCCATGAATTTCCTACAATATTTATTGAACAGCACATATATGAGATCTCATACTTGAGTAAACGGTACAGTTGCTCGTATTGTGAATACAAAACAAAGCATAAACCTCATTTAGTCGTATATATGCGGAAACATGCAGGTGAAAAACCATACGATTAATCTGAATGTGGATCACGGCAGTAGAGATACGTAGTTTACTTAGATATATGCGGTCTCACACAGGCGAAAAGCCGTATGTTTGTCCTTATTGTTAATACAGAACAACACAGAAAGGTAATTTAGTCAACGATATCCAATCTCATATTGGAGAAAAACCATATGGCTGTACAGAATGCTCATACAGAACTTTGCAAAAAAGTAGTTTAGTTAGACATATGAAGTGTTATACAGGAGCGAAAACTTTAGTTGTTCTAATTGAGAATACAAAACGGCACAATGCAGTCATTTAGTTAGACATATGCGGTCTTACACAGGAGAAAAGCCTTTTTGTTGTACTATTTGTGACTACAAAGCAACGCAGAAAAGTCAGTTGGAACGACATATCTGGTCTTACACGAGAGAGAAATCTTACAATTGTTCTAATTGTGAATACACAACAACACAGAAAAATGATTTAGCTAACCATATCCAGTCTCATATGGCAGAAAAACCTCATTGTTGTACTGAGTGTGAATACAGAAATTTGCATAGAAGTATCGATAGTTTAGTTTGACATATAAAGCCCCATACTGGAGAAAAACCTTATAGTTCTTCTGATTGTGAATATAGAACAGTGCAAAGAAGTTATTTAGTTCAGCACATGAAGTCCTACACAGGAAAAAACCAAATTTTACATGTACGGCAGTGAAAATGACATCTCCTACAGATGAACAACTCTGAGTTCATAAAATAAACATTTTAAATATGTAAATCAGAAGTGCTACGATATCACTTGTTAAATACAAAATCACTTGTTAAATACGTATTTCTTAGAATTGCTTTGAATGAACCATTGGTAGAAGAAGTGGAAGGAAGGCAGTCTGCCTGGTTTGGACACGTCATGAGAATGCGAAATAGAAAAGACCCGAAAAGAACACTGGAAGCAAGACCGAAGGGAAGGCAATATGTAGGAAGGCCTAGGGAAACATGGGAAGAAAGAACTTAGGACAACTAAAGAGAATGGCAGCTGATCGTGACCAATACCGCAAATGAATGAGCAACCTGACGCCATAGGCATAAGGGAAATGGAAAAGAATAAGAAGAAGATGGTGAGATATAGACCTTATAAATTGTTAAAAAAAAATGAATAATGGAAGTAGATTCTGTGAAAATCTTTAAGAAAGATAGTTTATGTTGGTACGTATAGCTGCCTCTGTAGTCCTTTAGTTTTACACCAACTTTTATGACATAGTGGTATTATAGACATGAACAAGGTAGTCATTATTTCTGCTTGTATTTAAAATACTATGCGTTTTGTCCAAACATGCATGTATGTAAAAATTATCGGAATATGCTTCTTCCATCCACTACCAGCAGCCACTACCAACAGCACACTTAGTTAACAACGATAGAAAAAGCCTCCTCCGAAGAACCAAGTACGTTTGACAATGTCTTGAATTCATGATAAAATAAAAACAAATTTTAGTAGTGAAAACCTACAAAACCCATCAATAGGACAGCGTTCACCACCAGCAGCCAGTACCAACAGCACACCTAGTTAACAATTATAGAAAAAGCCGCAAAATTGAATAACTCGAGGGTACTTGTACATTGCTAGACAACTCGTAACTTCATTAATAATAGAGATATCAAAAAAAAGCTTTTTTTTAATGCCAGTATGCAGCCTACATTGTCAAACCAACTTAATTCACGACCTACTAGTTTTTCGTAATACAATTCAAAAATATTTTATTGTTCCATTTAAAAAACTTAGTTCCCAATCGTTTTCTTGAGGTATTTTTAAAGACAAGAGGAATTTGTTTTGCATATCTTGTTCAATTGTTAGTGATTTTGCATATGTCATGACTTTCTTTAGGCAAATGATTCATTTTAATAAAAGAATAAGTTTCAAAGTTTTAGTTTAAGCATGCTATCATAAAGTATTTTCAGTACTGTTTTAAAATGTCTAAAAATATGGAGGGTGTTCTATTTAAAAAACCAAATTTGCGTATTACTAAGCAAAAATTAGCTGAATACTAGCATTTCAGACAAACGATCGTTATTTACATTACGAGTCCGGTAGTCTATAACAACACTGATGAAGGTAAAAGGCTTAACGCACCGAGTATTGTATTAAATTCTTTAGCCAACATATTTTTTTTCAAGCTGAACCTATGTTAGGATCCTCGATTCATAAAATTAATTTTAAAAACCAGGTGTGATACACTCACACAACTTCCTTTTACAGTGATCTTATAATTAGTCAAAAATTTCATTTTTAATATTTAAGCATTTGTCAAAAACTTTCAAAAATTACAAATTCTACAAAAACGGTACAAAATAGAGCGTTAGTTGAAGAGACACATTTTCTCTAAAATTTTAAGCTAAATTCAAAAATGTAATAATATACCGGGTGTTCTATTTAAAATAGGAGTTAATAAAAAAAATGCAAGAAAAAACAAACGAAACCTACTTTAGAAGTATTCAACTGGAAAATCACATCAATATACATTAAAAATGTAATAAAAATTTAAAGTTTGAAAAAAATCGTTATAGCCGTTTTTGAAAAAATCGAAAAAAACTGAAAAATCCCAAGAGTAAACACCTACTTCCGGTTATGCGATTTTCTTCAAAAGCTTGCTGTCTCATCTACATAGTACACAAAACTTATATATGAAGTTTCAACGGCATACCTCTTTTTGTTTTTGAGATATTCTGTTCACAGGCAGACACACAGACAGACCAATGAAAAAAAATATGTATTTTGGGATCAGGAGACTCTAAAACGTAAAGATCTGTTGAAAACTCAATTTCGAATTTTTGGGGTGAATCCAATACTTCCTTTATCGTAAAAGGAAGTAAAAAATGGTATCAAGTTGACTAGTATCAGTGAATCATGGGTTGCATAACTTTGTCACCAGCATTAATAAAGTTTTAATTTGATTTCAAAGTCAAACTTTACATCAGATGTACCGCAAATATCTATTCTGAGCCCCTATTTAACAGTAATAATAATAATACTGCATTTTAGTTGTATTTAATTAGAAATAAAAAATAATAGGTAGACAACACCTTTAACAAGCGCATGGTTTTCACAGAACTTGATTTTAAAAACAATTTTCTACGTTTTAAAATGGGTGTGCACTTTTCCAAACATCGGGAAAGGTAGATTTAAGTATCTCTTCAAGCATTTGCTTATTTCCATATTAACTCAAGCAAGTTAAATAATTTGGTTTAAAATATGTATGCATTTATATTTATTTATTAATCAAGAAGTAATTATTATTATTATTGCTTTTTTCCCGCCATTTTCACCATATTTCCTAAGATATACAAAGTTGGTGTTAGCGACATTCATATTCTACCTTTTGATGCTCTATCAGAATTTGAAGTCAAATTTTGAAATTCCAAAAGTCGCACATTCTTGCTGACGTTCTACTCCGTTGATCATCAACGACCACCACAATTGAATATGGCTGTAGATTATACTCCGTACATAAGTATGGTGAAATAAAAACAAAAATCATTGGAAGGATTCGATAAGTGGATAGAGGAGCTGATAGCATTCCAAACAAGCCATAAATTCCAAGAACACTTAATAAATATCTGGTGTGATACACGCACGCAACTTCCTTTTACAGTGATCTTATAATTATCCAGAAATTTGAACCTGTAAGATTTTGTTCAGGGGATTTCAATATGGTTTTAATGTATTGTTTAAATGTTATTGGTTTTTCCTTTACCTAAAGCCAAATTAAACACAGGTATTTATAGGGTCCCTTGCTGTTGTAATGCTGTATACATTGGTGAAACAGAACATTCAGTAAAAAAACTTAAATGCAGTCTTTATGAGTTAGGTAGGGAATTTTCAAGGTTTGAAGAAAGATACTTGAAATAAAAGTCTCTCAAATAGCCGTTTTATGTAATGGTGGTGTAAATCAAAAGTTAATGTTTCTTGCCCCGGATTCGGGATACAGAGTTCAAGCGCGCCTTTGGTGCTTGCGCAGCAACCTTTGTGTGGGGTATGTTTTGGTGATTTGTTGACCTTGTTACTCTATCTCTTAGGTCTGTGGTTCTGAGTAGAGCACAGTTAATTTGGTATCCAACTGTGAATAGTCTAAAAACATTTTGAATTTTTTTAAATTGAAAGGTCATTTCTAAATGAAAAATGAACTGCTGAACATTTTCTGAGTCCATATGGTATATATTTTAATGCCAAGTATCCGCATGAACCGTAACAACCTTAGTCCATAGCAACCAATAAATAAATTCTTTAGTTATCATCGAATATGTCAATGTTAGATTGAGTTTTAATTTAAAAAGTCTGTAAAAGGCTTTACTCAGAACTTTCTTCGTAAGTATACGTTGTAACACTAAACAATTTTAGAAGTCAAAAGAAACTAGGTAAATCCATTTCAACGTTCCTAGTAAAATAATTTACCGTGTATCTGTTCCATTTTTATTAAGGGTAAATTCTGACCTATATGCATATAACACAAAATTTATTTTTCTAAGGTGTTCACCTTTTACATATTTTACCAAAATTTTCTTGGTTTCATGCCAGGAAGGGATATAATTTGCATGCAAAATATAGTCTTCCTCCAACAAATAGTTTTTGAGTTATATCAGCAACAGATAGACATTCTTACGGAATTGATAAAACATGTTTTTTGCCATTTAGAGACCCTGAAAGAAACCTAAGAGTAAAGTACTACTTCCGGTTGGTCTATTTCATCTACAAGACACTGGGATGTGGGATCTCCAAATTTAGATTAAGAACGTAAGTATCAATTTTCAAGCGGATCAATTAAACTGTCAGAGCTGTAGAAAGGACAGAGACTGACAGACAGACACCACTTTAATAGTATCTTATGGTACTAGTGTATAAGTATAGCCTTCTGCCCTTTTAGTCTCGCTTCCCTCATGAGTGGAATTAATTTCTTACACTCGGTGCTTATTACGTTTGAAAATAATAGTTATTTGTAACTATTCTTTTCAAACGTCATAAAAGTGGCGACTCTTGTGACTACATTGTCAAGGTAACAGTGTCAGTTTTCTGATTAGGCATAAAAAGTGCTAAATTATCAATAGTAATATAACAAGGGCGAGACATACTTGCCGATAATTTTGCACACCCCAAGGGTCGAGTGCTGGTTGCAATGAAAACTGTCCCGAGGGCTTGCCCGAGGGCAGTTTTCTAGGGCAACCAGCACGATGGCTCTTGGCACGGGCAAAATTATATGTAATTCTGTCGCCCGCGTTTATATTTTGAAGATTATTACACAAAACCCGTATACGAATTATGATTTAAAATTGATCTAATAATGCAAAAAAACTCAAATTGCTTGTTTCTTGCATTTCTATTTCTAATTATGAGACCATCCACGGGGTCGATAATCATCCCTAGGGAGCTTATCGCTTGGTAAGCAGCCCACGGGCGCTTATCAGCTAAGCAGTTCGAGATTGGTCGATTTTCAAAAAATGCATGGTTTTCATTGGCTGATGTCAGTCATGTGACAGTTGTGTGTAATAATCTGCCTAATCATTTAACTATCGGAATCATACATTTCAATAATATAATTTAATTATTATTTGTTATTTTCATTCACAGTAACCATGGAAAAAATTATTTCCAACGTATCACGATTCTACCTCAGTATTGGTTTCTCACATTCATACTACATTTTTGTTTTCTGATTTTGTTTCTTTTTTGCTAATAGGTCCTCGATTGAGAATATCCCTATGTATATTTAATTGGCAATTTTCCATAGCAACTGCGATTATTAATAATCGGATATTTACGGCAAGTTCCATCTTATATGTCACTGTCATCTCAAATAACCGTAGATTTTTAGTACCCATTTCGATATTAGTTTTGTTATTATTCTTAATAAAAATGTTTACTTTACTGTGTTTTTATAATTCGTGATATATTCTATCAAAATATAACACGTGCATAACAAATTTCGTATGGTAATTTTTGCAAAGCAGATATTTTTTCTAACAAAAGAGTGTTTGCTTCCAAGACAAAAACCCGTTTCCTTCGGCGTCGTGATTTTTTCAGTTGGCTTGCACCCATGCTTCTATTGAAAAAATAGTTGCAGAACTGTCTTCCAAATATTTCTAGAAATTTTTGAAGCACTTGCTATGTTTCAACTGATAATAAAATTATAGTGTACCATGCGTTCCTTTTAAAAGTATACACAGTATACTCGTATTTATACTAAAAAGAAAAATTCCCTTATTTTTTATTGTTTACCCTATATTTCGGCAACCAATTATAGAGCAATCTTCAATTTTAAGAGATTTAATTTAAAACAAATAGCGTGCTGTTGCAAAAATAAGGGAATTTTTCTTTTTAGTATACATGCGAGTATCCCCTATGTATACTTTTAAAAAGAACGGATGGTACGTATTTGGCTCTATTTGCTACCTGCCTCTGCAAATAAAGCTTCATTTTTGCTCATAGTATGTTCTTATTTACATATTCAATGAAATTTAACCTGGTTATATATAACTTTGACTAACAACCGCCTTTTAAAAACCACCTGTAGGCAAGGAAAATAGTTCATATAATCCGTGCCGAACTTTACTACCTCACTGGTGGAGCCTCCCTATTTTTATTAATAGCTCTAGGTAGAATTCGTGCAAACATCTGGCAACCATGTAGCATATTTGACGTCATTTCTATCGGCGCAGTAAAAGTGCGCACTGGTGGGGACGTAAACTGCAAGATTACCCTGTTGCTTATTACACGTAATAAGCGAAAACTGCTGATACTAAATTCATGAATTAAATTTCTGCCCAGTACATGAATTGTTAGATGCAGTGCTGATTTCATGCAATAAGCAAAGTTTTGTCCATTTCACAGTTTCGGTGTAACATACATATTAGACATACCGAACAAGTACAAAAATGCAAACAGTTAGTATTTAAAGCTAGAGGATTTGAGAATTGTACCGAGTCGACCATAATACCATACCTATGTATGTGTATGCGACGCAAGAAATCTGAGGATAACCGCCCAGTTTAGTACATGTCAGATTATATTAGAGATATACAACAAGTACCTACATTCTGAAATTATTTACTCAAATTCCTGCACCCAGACATCATCTGACTACCGATTGCTAAATGGTACACATCTCACGATGTAATTTTCGTAAATGCCTAACATTGATAGCTAACTGTATTAAACACCGAACCACACAACCCACAACGTCGCCATATTAAATCACTCGTTGCCTTTTGCTCTACCGAGGTGCAAAGTACCTACTCTATAAAAGTACAGGAGAACCATTCAAGCTTTGCAGTCGAAGTAAGCCATGAATGGAGCTATGATCATAATAATTGATTTTTTCTACTGACTGTATAGAAAGCCCTAATTTTAGGAAATAAAACTCAATTTCCAACCAGCGGGAGCCAAAACTCCCTGCGGTAGCCAATATTTTTAACTCCCGAATTTGTGTTTATGTCTTCGCTTGTTATGCTCCACAGATTCGGACCTGGTTTTTTTATGTTCTTATTGATTTTATAGTTTTCCAGCTTCTGAGCTTCCGGTTCCTCCTATTTGCTGCTCTATGAATTTGCACTTCCATTCTCAGGATTGATTATTTTTCTTAACAACTTCATTTTTTACTTTTCTGTTAGCTCTTAGTACTCTTCGCGTCTCACAGCATCGTCCATCTGAAGGAAGTTTTTGTAGACTTCTTTCTTTTCTTTAATTTGTTGCTCTAGTTCTTCATCCCACCATTTAGGTTTATTTTCCGTTTGTAGAGTTCCTATACTCATTTGCTGCTTCCCGAATACAGGCTTTTATATGTTCATATTCTTCTTCTGTTGTTTCTTCAGCTTCCATCAATTTTTGTTCCAGCCTTGTTTAGAATAAGTATTTAGTGCTATTGTATTCGTGAGTAAAATAACAAAGGTGAAAATTTATAATACGGTTTTTGTACCCGTGTTAATCTATGGAAGTGAGTCGTGGGTATTAAATAAAAGACTAAAGAGTAAAATAACGGCCGCCGAAATGAAAATATTAAGGAATTGAAGGTGTTACAAGACTAGATAAACTGGAAAATAAAGTGATAAGAAATAGACTCGAAGTGAAACCCATTATGGACAAGATAACTGAAATGCAGCTGGGGTGGTTCGGCCATTTGGTCAGAATGGGAAGTGATAACTTAGTGAAAGAAATATGGGGGCCAGGATCGGACAAAAAGAACAGGAGAGGACGACCAAAAAAAGGAAAGAGTGGAAAAGGTTTTGCTGTGGCAAAACAAACCCCAACATCTAACGGTACTTAAGGGGAAGCGGATAAGTATGTATATATATATATATATATATATATATATATATATATATATATATATGTGCTTCTGTTGTAATAGGATTAAATTAATAGAATAAAATTCAAAGTTCACCACACAAATTATTTTTAAATTTTGTAGAATCAAACTTCGATTGATTAAATAATTTTTCTGGGTTCGCCAATTTAAAAGATATCTACAGTAGTTCGGCCTTTATTAATACTGCATCCATCTGACAATAAACTTGGCGATACGCCACTGCAAAATGCAATATGAATGAAATATTAACCGTATTGCGCCGGTGCAAGTAATATGACAGATTCTGGCCCAAGATAATTCGATTTACACTGTCAACCTGCGTTTCTAATTTAATTTATCAAAGCATTGTGAACCAATTTAGTTAGGTAAGTTTTTGGATAATTCGCGCCTTCAAACTGCGTCACTAGCTTTCTTTTGTTTTCCAGGTCAAAAACCCCGGCGTGGGTTGCTTACGCCTAGCTGCATTTGTTTATAGTTAACCTCAAAATGTTGGACTTTTATTTGAATTCTGGAACACGTGCTGCTCATGGACACATAAAATGACTGGAAACCCGTTCCTATGCTTGTCCTCCAAGTAGGCAATTAACTTTCCAAGCCATTTGCGCCGGTCTTATTAAAGAAATGACTAACCTGGGCTTTGTAACTTCGTAGACTGGTTTCGGACGCCTTGCTCTCTGATTGTGCTGTAGCTGGGGCTCCCGGAATGCTCAGGCCACTGCTGCTGGCTGGTACATGGCGGACGAAGCTGCAGGAACACCCTCGTAGGCACTGGTACGCCAAATCTTGCTTCCAACAGCTTGCCGATGCTGGACGCTCGTCGGAAAACGTGGCCGCAGGAGAAATAATTTTATAACTCAGATCGGACCACCTCCATTTCCACTAATGCACTTTGATGCTCTGGTCACGACTGTATGCTTTATTTTTAATTATTTTTAATATTTATAAGCTAAAACACCAATTTAATGAGAAGCAAAAACCACTGTGTTAAATATAATTTTATTGCAATTGTTCTCCCCCCAGCTTCTTAAAACAAAAAACATCTAAATTCAAAATTACAGGATATTCTCAAGGTTCAACATAACTACTTTTAACATCAAATTTAATTTATAACAATAAACTGTAAAAATTCTTACAACTAAAATCATTGTCTTTATAATTTCTTATTTCTAATGTGTGTCAACGCCACTCACTAAGTTTTCTTACAATTGTCTCTTCGCGCACGTCACTACACTGATTATCTTTTACACTAGTTTTGTTCATTTCCTGTTTTATGTTTGATTTTCTGCAATATTCCATAACTGCCTCCTTTTCACCAAATTTTACATTAGTCTTGTTTGTAAGTTCTTATTCCTTTACCTTCTCCTGGAATGTGCTATATTGCATTATGTTGTATTCATTCCTTTCTTACCTTATTGTATTAAAAAGCTCACAAAACATGTTTTCAAGTAATTATTAAATTTAATAGCTAACGCCCATTTAAAGCTGTGCATAATTTGAACTATTTGTGTGCCAGTTTTATAATTAAATTTTAGGCTTGGCTTCTAACTTTGCCCAAACCTTTTATATTGTTTATAAAATATTTATTGAATCCAATACATGAAAATTGAGTTTCATTACTTGTTTGCTCATTTAAAAACATTTAATGTCATAGGCCATTTTTGCCATTGTGATTACTATTTTACAAATTATATGACATTTATCAGTTGTATGCATTACCTCAGTTCTGTGCTTTTTTCTTGAGTTTATTTTTTAAATTTCTTTGTATTGCTACCAGAGCTGAGCAGAGGGCTAAATACCATTACAATATATCTAGCTGTACAGGCCTTGTAGGCCCTTGCACCACTTTTCTCCATTTCCTTCTATCCTTTGCGTTTTCTTCCCATCTTTCAATTTTTAGTGTTTCTAAGTCTTGCAGCACTTCTTTCCTCCACTCTAGTTTCGGCCTTCCTCTTCTTCTCCTTCCTCCAACTTCAGCTTCCCATATACGCTTCGGTATTCTGGTACTTCCCATTCTAATAATGTGTCCCATCCATCTAATCCGCTGTGCTTTAACTAACCCCACTATTGACTCCTCTCCATACAATACTTTCAATTCTTCATTTGTCCTTCTTTTCCAAGTTCCATTCACTAGTTTGCGTCAATATATCTTCCTCAGGACTTTTCTTTCCCATATACTCAATGATTTTTGGTCTTGTTTTGTCATTGTCCACACTTCAAAGGCATATGTCACTATTGGTCTTAATATAGTTTGATACACTTTCACCTTTATAGCTCTCGATGTTGCTTTGTTTGCACTATACTTTTTAGTGCAAATAAACACCTATTACCTGCTGCTATTCGTGTCTTTATTTCCTCACTACTGTTTGGTCTTCTTTTAATAACTGCACCCAGATATGTTAGGTTGTCTACTTCCAGTGTTGGGTAGTAACTAAGTAAAAGTAACTCGTTACTGGTAACTAGTTACTTTTTAGTAACTTAATTACTTTTGTGTTTTCAGTAATTGTAACTATAACACGTTACAATTATTTAGTAACTTAAGTAACTGAATATGACAAGTTACATTTTCATGCTACAATAATGTAAAATATTTTAAAATGTTCGGTTTTTACGAAATTATACCTGAAGCTGAAACATTTGTGGAAATTTCGAATGCTTTAGTATGCAAATGCTAATACCGACCACAAGAATACCTTCTTGTACTTAGTCGATAATAAATAATATTTGACGGATCCTATTTGGGTGGTGACAGCTTTTTCCAGTAATATGTAATCCTTTAACAACCGGAAGGTCTTTGAGCAGGTATGTGGATTACTGGTAAGTACATTCCTAACGCCTGTGCGCAAGTTGGGGGTGTCTAATTCAGACGAAAATACATTCACCGTCTCTATATTTCAATAATAACGAAACAATATTTTTTTAACAAAAAATTTAAATCAGTAGCCGAATACGCGATGTAGCTGCTATAGGATACTGCAGTTTAAATTTAATGAATTAATAACAGATTCATTTAGTTAGGTCTATAATGTATAATGGTTATTTATATTTTACAGTGCAGTAACCACTGCACTCCCATACTTTGACCAAAATGATTTAACAAGAAAGTTTTGTCAACTACACGAAAAAATTGTTTCCAATTTTTATTTTAGATTCACAGAAATTTGCAACAATTCTGACTACACTCTGGCGGCGGTTACTTATTCTTGGTTTAAATTTGAGTGGATATGTGATGCAGAAAAAACACAAAACGCTGTTACATATTATTAGAAAATGAAGTAAAAAATCGTGCTTCTACTTCATCAGTTTGTCCGCTTCCCAGTCCACAAAATAATGATGGAAACAAAGGAGAAAACAATTTTTTTTCTTTCAAAACATTAAAGCAGTCCAAAAATATAGACGAAACTGAAACAGTGCGATTCATCTAATTTAACAACTTTAGATAAATTTCCAACGATTAGGGAAATATTTATTAAATATAATACTGCCATCCCTTCCAGTGCTTCAGTAGAACTATTGTTCAGCACTGCAAAAGACGTTCTCCACTTCAAACGTACAAAATTAACTGGTAACAATTTTGAAATGCAGTTATTATTAAAAACCAATAAATTTTATACATAAGCAATCAGACAGAAATGTAGAACTAGGAATCTAATTTACTAGTAACAAAGATTATACCCTATAGAATATTTGCTAATAAACAATTGTTTATAAATATGTGTTTCTGTTGATATTAAGTTGATAGTAATTGCATGTAGATTAGTAGCCTCTGATAAAAAGAGGTAACTTAAAAAATAACGAGTTACTTTATGGTAACTTAGTAACTTATTCAAGTTACTTTTATAATTCTGTAACTTAGTAACTTACTCAGTTACTTTTTTGCCGAGTAACTGATTAACTTACTTAGTTACTTTTTTAGAGTAACTTACCCAACACTGCGTAAAATAGGGTTTTCGACTGTTGTCCAGATTTTACAAACTTTTGGTTTTGATGTATCTTACGGTATCCTTTGAAAAAAACAGTTCCAAGTGAAACGGACATTTTACGCATACTGGAAACAAATAGTAGACTACTTCTTGGAAGCTGTATTCGGTGTTCTGACTTATTTGTACCTTCAGCTGTTGCATTTCACGCACTGAATCATCCCATACCATGTATTTTGTTTTGCTTTCGTTGACCTGCAATCCCATTATTTGTTTTCCTGCTATTATGATTTTTCTTGCGACTGTTAGCAACTCTTCTTTGGTTCTTGTTATCAGTACTATGTCGTCTGCAAAGGCAAGGCACTGGTGGCGATTATAGTAAATTAGTCCCTGTCTATTAACTTTAGCATCTCTGATCACTTTTTCAAGTGTTAGATTGAATAGCAGAGGAGATAATAGATCGCCTTGCTTTAGTCCTCTGGTTATCTTGAATGTTCTTGTAGTCTTCCCGTTTATCCTCACTGTGTTCTCCGTTCTCCTTAGTGTCATCATAATTAGTTTTGCTAGCTTTGCAGGTATATTGAACTCCGCTAGAGTTTGGTATAACTGCTCTCTATCTATTGTGTCATATGCCTGCTTATAATCAATAAACAGCAATAGTGTGTCTGTAGTTTAAATTCATGGCTCGTCCTTTGAATGTCCTTTAAAATATATATCTGGTCTATTACGGATCTAGATAGTGTAAAGCCACACTGATATTCACCTATTAATGCTTCACTGTATAATACCATTCTATTTTTGATGAAAATAGTCAGTATGTTGTATAAAGTATTTTGTAGCGCAATTCCTCTATAGTTGCCACACGTCAGCTTGTTTCCTTTCTTATAGATAGGGCATATTATGGCCTTGTCCCAACTCTCTGGCATTTCTTCCTTTCTCCATACATCTTTTATAAGTTCTTCTATTAGTTTATTTAGTTTGTCCCCACCCCACTTTAACATTTCCGCTTTTATTCCGTCTTCCCCGGGGCTCTTGTTGTTTTGTATTTTACTGATTATTCCTGCAATTTCTAATCTTTCTGGATCTTCCACTTCTTCTTGATTTATTTCTCTTACGTTGACTGTTGGTCCTAAGTCGTCTTTGTTTTCTTCTCCATTTAATAAGACCTTGAAGTATTCTACCCATCTTCTTAATATTTCTACTTCTCTTCCAACTAAATTTCCTTCCTTATCTTTGCAAAACGTAGTTTTTGTAGTATAACCTTTTTAACTCCTAATTTCTGTGTAGAATTTTCTTACTTCTTTGTTCTTAAATTTATTTTCTATATCAGCTAGCCTTTCCCTAACGTATTTTCTTTTCGTTTCTCATAAAATTCTTTCACATTGTTTCCTCTGATTCTCATAAATTGTTTTAGTTGGTGCTGATCTCCTTTGTCTCATATTTCTTCTTGTTTTGTTTCTTTTCTCAATTTGTTTCCTACACTCTTAGTCAAACCATCCATGCCTCTTCCTTTCAGCACTTTGGCTGTGTTCTTCGACTGCTCTTTTTATAGCTAGTACTACTGCTGCGTTTTTTCCTTCTATGTTTTGCTCTAAGTTATCCTTCCTTATCATGCTTTCTATAGTGTTTAAATATGTTTTTGTATTTCTTTGTTTCCAAAGTCAATGTTTATATCTTTGTTTGTTGTCTGTTTTGTTTTATTGTTAACTGGAATAATCTGTTTGAACTTGAACATATACGGAAGTGGCGTCAGGGAACCGTCAAATACGCAGTCCTGGCTCACAACAAAACACAGGTGTAAATAGAGTTATAACGACATTTTAAAGGTGCAAAAAGACTGAAGTGGAAAACAAAGTGTAGTGGTGTACCAGCACCGTAAATAAAAAGGGGTAGCGGAAGTCTTGGAAGCGCGAACTAACCGGTAACGTACGGAAAATTACCACTGATAAGAACAATGATCGCGTAAAACGTCACGCTATACGTCATGCACGAAATATCACGGGATTGGCGCATCGCCGGTACGCCGAAACTAAAGCAGGGCGCACACGAATGAATTAGCGGCATATAGCGGGCGGCCGAGAACGTGGGATTAGAGGCAGTGGTAACGCGAACGATATCCGAAATGGAAACTGAAGAGATTATAAATTCGATACAGCAGGAAAACAGGGAAATGCAGCTAGAATTAGGGAAAACGGCATTACTAGTAGCAGAACTAAGCAATGAACTAAACGAACTGAGGAAAATAGAAAGAAGAAGAGAAAAAGAAAGGAATAGTAAAAGAAGAGGATTATATCAAGAAATAAAAGAATTAACAAATAGGATACAAACACAAAATTGGGATAAACAGAGGAAAACGGAAAACAATGGAAAAAAGGTGAAATACACACTGAAAGATCTCAAACGGCTATCATGGGTTGAAACAAAAAATAACGAAATAGAAAAATAGATAAAAAAGATTGAGGAATTAGACATTAAAACGAAAAGAAAAGAAAATAAAAACAATACGAAAGAAAAAGAATTGGTAGTGGCCCCATGGAATGTGAGGGGCACTTTTGAGGAAGGAGCAATTCTGAACCTAACCAAAGAAATCCAACAGTATAAGGTGGATATATTGGCACTCCAAGAGAACAAACAACAAGAAAATGATGTTTGTGACGTCAATGGATACACCTTCTTTAAAAGCAGTGGTGAAGATAGAAAATTAGGAACTGGTCAGTAATAGGATGAAAGGTGCAGTAATTAATTTTAACCCAATATCAGATAGGAAGTGCCATTTAAGGTTAAGGGGCCAATTCCAGAAAATTAGTATATTAAACGTCCATGCTCCATCAGAAGAGAAAGATATCGAGGCGAAAGAAAGATTTTATGACATAATGGAAAGGGAAGTTGACAAAATGCCAAGATATGACATGAAGTTGGTAATAGGGGATTCTAACGCACAGATTGGAAGAGAGGTTATGAGCCGACCAGTTATTGGAAAATATAGTTTACATAGGGAGTCCAACGAGAACGGAAGATTATTAATACAGTTTGCACAGCACAAAGATATGAGGATCTGCGGTACATTTTTCAATCATAAACAGATACACCTGGGGAGATGGATGACACCAAGTGAGAAAAATACTAATCAATCAAATCGATCATATTCTTATAGAAGACCGCAATAAAAGATGTATTAAAGATATAGAGGACCGGATGCAGACTCTGATCATTTTATGAATACATTATAACAACTGTAAACTCACCCAACACTAGGTACTTCATTACGCAAAGGGATTTGAAGCCTTTCAACGCAGTTTTGGTGAGAGCGAACTCTGAAATGTTCTCTTTTTAAATGCATTTTCTTAGCAAGCACAAACTTGAGCACTAAGAAAAGTATTATTGACAACAGATAATAAAATATTACAACAACTGTCAAAGTACATAGGTATCGATGCATTTTTGTTTAGTGATGAGTTTATTTTCATAGCTACTTTGAATATATTCATTATGGTTCATTCGTTATCAGCATTATTGTCAGCAAGGGCATCGGCCTCTCCTCTTTCAGGATGTTTTGAGGCATTAAGATGCCGCGGTTGATTGCAGAATCACAGTGAAGGCCAACGAAGTTATTGGGGTTTGAACTAAAGTTTGCTGGCCCAGAACCAGAGGCTCATACCCCTGAGCCACCGCCACTGCTTATGCTAGTTTGCAGCAATTTGCAGTGCTGCCTTTGTATGTGTAGGTAAATTATTTTTCTGCATTCATTTGTATTCACAAATGCAACAACTATAGGGTTTTTCTCATTACAGTGACACGGCATTTTAAGTTTATCCAATCAAGCATAATAAAATGATATTGATTTTTTATTACTTACTTATATACTTAACCGACGTTACAACCCTTTGTCGGTTTTAGCCTCGTTCATATACTCTTTCCATGGGGCCCGATCCTGCGCAGGTCTCTTCCAGTTCCATATTTTTAGTACCTTCACGCAGAGCAGTGCGGTACACGAGTACAAGTACTCAGTCGCTGTACTCTGAGTACTTTTATTATATTCGGTACCTCCGTCCAAGACAACATTTTTTTAAATGTACTTGTATTGGACGCATTTTAGATCACAAAAATGTACTCGAATAATTTTTGGGTACTGGAGAACATTGCATTACGCAATAACATTGCATTACGCAATAACTACATAGTTATGAGAGTTCAGTCATGTGGTTGACATGTGTTCAACCACTGGCTGTCATCATTCGCACGAAAAAGCCTACTCGTAGTCTTGTAACTCTTGCAGTGTTGAGGTTATTTCGTTACTTCTATTGTTAAGTAAATGATGGCATCATTATATGAAGTTCTGAGTCATATTCTAATCACCCCAGCTACTTCGCATTTGCATTTAGAAAAATCTGGTGTGATACACGCACGCAACTTCCTTTTATACAGAAACCGTACTTTTAGAGCGACCCCTGTATGTGCAAACTTTAGCTAGTTGAATTTTTAGCTTTGAGTATCATTAGGTAGCTTTTTGGAATTTTTGCATGCTTTAAATTAGGTCTGGTTAGCGGTACCCTAATTTTAAATTCTCTCCTATAATTATCAAGCAGTTTGGTAAGCAACTCTTCGAATAATTACCCATATTTTACAAATTAAATTTATTCTGGTTATATTTGTACATATATTTGTGTATGGCGCTTAGGCAACCCTTGTTGCAATTATTCTGCACTATTCTATTTGTTGCTAGATAAAGAAGATCTCTTCTTGCAGTCACACTTTTCAGGCTTTTTTTTGCATCTTCTGGCCCAAAATTTTGTAAAGTTTTGATAACTGGTAACTGGTGGATTGTTGAGTTCTTTCCCATTTTAAACTTGGTGCAGGCTGCTAGTGCCTCGGCTGTGTGCTTAAATTTATGAGCTAATTAGTGTAGCTTCGCTCCGTTTCGATTCCTTGGAGGATCTACAAAGCACATGTGCCCTACGTTCGTATTTGATTTGGTTGTACTTACGTCATTCGCAATTGCGGATTCGTCTGAGGCCAGCATTGTTCTTGCACTTTCTTTTGGCTCCATACCAGCGTGCGGTAAGATAAGGCCCGTTTCTTCTTATTTGGAACTCATTTGGGCGTTGTGCGTTATAGCCATTTCCTGTCGGATGCTAGTCATCACTACAGCAAAATTTCCTGCGAGAGGTTCAAGTCCTCCCTGAAGAGGCTTAGCATTCCCCGTTCGGCTGCACTCTGCGGGCATCCAGTCCGTCGACTTGGGCTCCTGAAACTGCCGAGTTGTCAGGGAATTTCGCAACTCCTGTGGGCCAAGCTAGAGTGAGAGAGTAGGCGTCTGTACTACACCTGCCTATAAGCCTCCCGCAGCCTCCATAGCTCGCACGGCCTTCCGCTGCGGCTACCGGACCCTTCGCTGCCCCAGCTGTCTCCGACCTCCTGAGAGCCAACGGAAAGGTTAGGTCTCGTCATGCTTCACTATAGGCAAGACATTAATGTAGTTATTGCACCGTGCGCCTGGTACATTTTATAATTAAATAGTAGCGCCTCGTATCGTTAGTAGCTAGGGCTTGTGTGATATCATTAGCACAGATTGTGCGAGAATAGGTTGTGTGCCACATTGTTTTTGTCAATATTTGCTTTGAGATCTTAATGTTAGGGCTGCCGCGAAACTGTGTACGTTCACCCTTTTGCTACTTACGGTTTTAGGTCGTTTATGCTCACCGGTTCTACGTGGGCCCCGATTAACGTTGCTGCTTCGGCCTTCGAATATCCCAATCCAATCTCCTCCGTATAACCTACAAATTTACGAATTAGACATTGTAGGGCTTCGAGCTTCGTCGACGCCCTATTTGTACGTTGCATTCCACTTACCCGGCAGTGCCTGGTGGTCGTGTTCATCGGGCTAGCGTAGTTCTGGCGTTTTGCCTTTCGCCATTTGCATTCGAATTTTTGTAATGTGAAGTCAGCCACTCCACGTCGGCTGTGACGCGCGAATCCGCGACGGGAATTTCATGTTCAAACTTAGAACTCGGCGAACCGAAAAATCATTTACGCCCATATTAACCCTGTCAAAGAGCAGATCCAAGTACTTGCTAAGATTACTACTAGTCAAGGATACACTGTTGTCTTTCTGTTATTAGGGGCGCGTCGTTCATGTGTGGCCACGCAAACGCTCGTTGCTTCCAACCATTAAAAATTTTTGAGCTCACTTATAACGTCATTTAGAGCTAACCTTCGGGGCTGAATCGTTAGCCAATTTAAACTTGAATTGCTCTGCCTTGGCGGCCCTACTATTGAACCCGTTCGGCGACCCGTACTTAGTCGACTTTCGTCATTTTATTTGCCTCAGCGGCACCCCTCGTAATCTCGATTTTAATGTGTATGTGTTGCCCGCCGTATCGCGGCCCAACTCGTGGTATGCGTAGAAATAGCTATAGGTACATTCGTTATGAAATATTCATGCCGGTCTAAGCTCCAATAATTTTTTTTGAAATATTTGAGCAGTTTCACTTGTTTCGTAACGCTAAATATATATATATATATATATATATATATATATATATACGTATTTTTAGTACGTATACACCTCCGGACGGTATACTTGGCATACGTGTTCGACTCCAAAATCGGAGGCAAGCACGTCAAATCGGAGTCGAACTCGTTAGACACGTTATTTGTGGTCTAGATGGCGTCACGATGTTACTGGCGAAGTTTTAGGTGGAGGCAAATTGTACCTGTATACGTATGCTTACATACATTTTAGTTTCAATGATCATATACAGATGGCGCTGCAGCATATACACTTATACAATTTGTATATTCTAGGGTTGACACTGCCTCTGTAAATTTAGCGAACGCTATTGCCTCCAAAATCGCGGCAACAATGTTGAGTCGTACTGGTATGCTTCATATAACACGTCATATTTAAAGTGGCTGGAAACGATAACGCACCTTCCGTATTTCGAAAATACAGGGTCCGCCAAAAAGGATTAAACAGTTTATTTGTTAAATAACATTAACAATGTATTGACAAATATTACAAACTAACTACTACAGTTAGCAACTCGCGTGTTAATCCAATCTAAATGATGAAATTTTATAATTATAATACTTAAATGTTCAATTTAAGTATTTTTCTACCCGATTCACTTTCAATAAATATCTGTGGTATAGAATAAAAAACTAAATCATATAACGTATGTTTAATTAAACGTATTTTTATGAAATTTTTGTGTTACAGTAAACTAAATATATTTTACATACAGCACATTATATCTATGTTACTTTTTAAATATTCAAAGCAGATTACATAGTCATAATTCTATTATTTATATATTAAACGTAAATACAAGTCGTTTAAAACAAATAGTAAATAATTATATCTGTTTGGGAAATAATAAGTGAATGATAATACATAATTATTGAAAAAAATATAAAATCTACATGGAATATGGAAACTAATAAAAAAATAATGATAGGTACCCTTAAATAATGAGATTATATGGTCTAACAAATTAATCATTTTGCCTATACGCGTTGTAAACAAATGTTTTTATCCTCACCCAGTCTAAATTATGCAATATGTCTTCATTTTTGTTTATTAATCCTAAACATTCTTCTTTTTTGGGTGGTATCTTTTTTTGAATGTGCTTGTGGAAGTACTTTTTAACTAAATTCTTTTGTACTGCTGTCCAGCGAATTCTGCCGAGCAATTGTTCTTTACTCGTGCTGGACACTGCTTCCGCTGAACACGATATTACAGGGATTTGTTCATCGTCCGATATTGCAGGAACTTGTGTATCATCATTATCATCTATGTCGCGTGAAATATCAACATCAATTTCGCTTAATGGTTTTCCTTTATATGCCAATCCTTGTCCTTTATCAAAAAGAGTCAATAATTTAGACACTTTTGCAGTTTGGTAGGCGTTTTGGGTTATTCTATAAAAATAATTAGTATAAAAACAAAGCAAATATAATTATTTGAATACAAAAGAATTACTTTTGTATAAGGCTTGAACACTTATATTCTGTCCAAAAGTAAAACGATTTTAAGGAATGAAAGAAGTAGATATGACAAATTTAATTATATAGGTTAGAACTAGTATAAACTTAATATAAAATAAATTTAAACAAACAATTTATCAGTTTTTATTTTAACGAAATTTCTCATATTTTCCCTAACACCCGTCATTAAACATTTTATCTCGTTTTTTCCCATCTTTTTGTTTAGTCTATTCCGATGAATTTTAAGCTCTGCTAAGTTTTTAATAGCATTACCTGTCTTCTTTAACTTTGCCTGCATAATATCCCAATAACGTTCTATCGGTCGCAGTTCTGGGACATTGGATGAATTGAGTTCCTTCGCGTAGTTAACGTGATTCCTTAGATACCATTCTACTGTTTCTTTGGCATAGTGGCTGGTGCACATCTGGCCAAAATAATGTATTTTTGTTATGCTACTTAAGAAAATTAAGTAACCCTTTTTGTAGACACACTGATATTAGGTTTCAGTATTTATTGAGCTAATTGTAAAAAAATTAGAGCTGTGTTTACCATATTCGCAAATAGCTTGCCAAAGAAAGGCATTTTTTCCAAATTTTTCAAAACACACTTTAAAGTTACCTATGCAGGAATCTTCCACCCTGGAAAACATTGTGAAGTGATGACCCGGCAAGGTATTTTCTAAAGGATTGTTGTGGTGAGTTTTGCATTTTATATTTCTATATTGGGCGTCAAGTTTTCATTCGAATTCATCACACCAAATTTATGTCTACACTTCAATATTTGGCAGTTTAAGCAAACGGCAAAGCAAGTGCTTTCATACTCTAATACTTACTGATAGCAGGCTCCTCTGATCCTAAAGAAACTTAGATGCAATAGTCTGTTGACAGAATTTAAGTGTTCAAGCCTTATTTAATGGAAAACAGTCATATTACTATGTATAAAACAATAAAGAAGCGTTGCCGTTTTACAATTAGCCGTAGATACTTTTCCTTGTTAGCAACGATATGCAACCTATACGTATACATTAAATATTTAATTGTAATGATTTACATTAGATGATATCACAACTTTTAACATTCATGACAAATTTAAATTTGAGCGAAAAATGTAAGTATTTTACTTTTCAGTTATTTTTCCATTAAAAAACAGCATGTTTATCACGTAAGAGTGAAATTTATAGTTTGTAGAAATTTAATTCACTCGTTCGGCTCGTAAAATCTCTCCTCTCTAAAAAGCTATCATTTTTCTGTAGTTGTTAAATAATTTACTATTAAGTATTAGTAAGTATTCATAATAGTATTTTATTTGACGAGCACATAATGTAGGCTATAGTACACGAGGATGACGTTTATACACGACCTGCCCAGGCGAGTGTGTAATTCATCCGAGTGTAACGTAGCCATTATGTGCGAGCCAAATACAATATTTTATCTACAACTACGAATACATATTTATTTGTAAAATCACGAATAATTTTTATTAATTTGAGGTTAATGTCACTTGATGACATATTCAGCCTATTGAGCCGTACCTACTTATTGCCGTACAATATGAAAACAAATGGTGCCAGCGTTACTGCTAAATTCTAATTGGTTCCAAAAATACTACTCGCTTATGATTGGCCTTTGCCCGTGAGTTATGAACTATAAAGTCACGGGTTGATGTGGCCGTGTAATATGACCAACATTTTATATCTGCAGTTAGTTGCATAAAACACCTATTTTTTGACAGTTGTAGATAAAAATCTTTTTTTCACTACCAGCATTAGAAGATATCATTATTGACCTTGTTTGTGAGCCAAGAAGATAAAATTCTCTCCTAGTGCTCAATAATTTTTCATTGCGGCTTTTATTTAAAGCAAGCAAGACTACCTGATTTTTGTGGATATTTAAAAATAAACATAAGCATCTGTCATCTGTTATTCTATTTTTTTTTATTGATGTAATAGTAGTTTATGGTATTTTGACTAGTAAACGGTTGTTTACAAAGCTCTGTTGTCATGGATAAAACATGTGTTTACGGGATTGCTAGCAATTTATGCTAGCGAGACCAATAAGAACTTGTAACAAAAAACTTGCTTAGGCTAGACCAATAAGAACGTGTAAAAGAAAGTGCTAGACCGGTAAAAAGTTTTACCGGTCTAGCACTTTTTTTACCGGGCTCTAAGAAATGTTGTCATAGAAACAACATTCGTGTACTTTTGCTTTTCAACGGGTAATTCGTATGACTGGACTAGTGAATCTTAAGTTTTTTTATTCAAAATACCATAAAACGTTGTACATTACTCGCCCGTTACTAGACCTTTACTGGCTCGCACGGATTAACGAGCTCGCGCACTCGCTCGTCAAACTTCGCGTGCTCGCCCGTAAAGTTCCATGTAACGGGCTTGTAATGTAAAAGTGATTAAACGGTTCCAAAGTGCTAGTATAGAATATTGGTCTATGGTATATTATTGCATGCTTTAAATAGTAGATAAATGTACTGGATTACTTACTCATAATATTCTTGATGCGTTTTCTCTGTATGACCCATGAATTTTGCAAACTGCGAATATTCTTCTTTACTTAAATTCATTATTTGTATTAAAGTTCCTATTTGTTTCCTCAACCTGTTTGATGAAATTACTTCTGGATTATTAACACCACTCGCACAGGCAAATTTTCGTATTACTACATCGGCTTTTATCCATGCATCTTCTATTCCAGGATAGGCAAATAAGTAATGGTTTCCTTTAGGAACGATATCGGTTTTTTCTCTAATTTTCAATAATAAGTTTATATATTTCTGAAGATTTTTCGGAAATAATATTACAATCGCTCGACTTCCTTTTCCACCTGCTACAACTCTTTTACAGTCGCTAGTTAAAACTTTTTCCGATTCTGTTAATGAGGAGACAAATTCCTTTTGATCTAAAATCTCAAATTTTTTTAAATAAGACTCAGTCTCAACATATTGAACGTCTCCTATTCGTCTTCTATTAAATAAAATAGTCAATGTCAATGCAGCTTCTGTTAATGTTCTATATGCGTCTTTATTGTTTATATCTTTTTCTAAAATTTCATAGTTATCATTTGCAAGTTTAAGAATAAAATTTTTAAATTTAAGAACATCTTCCGTTAGAGGCAATTTAACAGGTTTGTTCCATTTCTTTTCAGCTAAATCTTTTATTGCTAAAGAAGATATTTCACAGGTCCATTGACTCTGTATCATTAGCTTCAGTCGTTTTATATCTTTGAGTTTTTCTTCAAAATTGTCGTATGTAAATACACCTTTCAATATCAGGTTGCTGCATAAATCACAAATTTGTTTCACTGTCGTGCCGATATGCATAGCTAAACTTGGAGCTCTAAACTTCTTGTGTTCTTCATCATATCCGCTAATAGTTTTCGAACTTGCCACAAGTAAGTCGAAATATTTAGTATTCAACATATCAGAAAACGTCAATTTACTGTTATCTGTTCGGCGACGCATTTCCATCAATAATTTTGCACATTCTCTTAATTTGTTAGAACACACAACGTGAATTTGTTTGCGCTTGTGCTTTTTTAAGTAGTTTTCACCAAAATATCGAATAAGAGCATCTTTTTTTGCTACAAATGAAATCTCGTCTGCTCTCATTTTTTGAAAAACCTCTTTTTTAAGTCTTGTCGCAGCATCTGTATTAGATGAATTAGTAGCACAAGCTAATAAAGTTTGCGATAAAGCACGATGTTGAATTCTACGATTGCTGCTATTTATTGGTTTTATCATACATACTCTGTAATGACGTCTTAAATAGGACGGTTTAATTAAACGTTTGCAATGGACACAAGGCAGTTTATCAGCATCGTTTCTATCACTTTCTATAAATTGTTCAAATTGCATTTCGTACCGCAGTAAGGCTAAAATCTTTCTGCGCATAGTTCTACCTTCTTTTGATGATTTTGGGAGATTTAATAATTCTGTAACTTCTTTTTCTTCTCCATGGTGTCGTTCTAAATGCCTTTCAAAATTTGTCACATTACTTTTGCAGTATTTACAGATAGTCATTTTCTTATTTTTCTTATTTATAACTTCTTCCATATAATTATACATTTGTGGCAAACTTGAATCAGGACCTAAAGACATGTTTTCAATTAAACTTGATTTCTTTGCAGAAGTAGTTTTATCTGTATTAATATTCGACTGCTTATAATGCTCTACCGTACCACATTCTTCTAAACTCGTATCACAACGTTTTTCTGACAATGGTTTATCTTTTTCGAATGTAAAGTAAATGGGTTTTTCTTTTTTTAATATTATATCCACACTGGCATTGCTGCTTCCACTGGAAGACGTAGTAGAAGGAACGTAAGAAGCTGAAGAATTTTGAGAAATTGTTGATTCTGAATCGGTTTCGTTTATGCAAATACCAGAAGTTTTGCGACTTGTAATAGTTTCATTGTTTTCTTGAACTAAATGTCCGAGATTAATATCTATATTTGCTTCTTCTATGTTATTGGCATTCAAAGCTGCAGTTGCTGATTTGTGAGAATTTTCGGTATAATTAATGTTACCTACAGATTGAACTTCTTCACAGATAGTTTGTTTTTCTGTCGTTTCTAAATTAATCGAATCGTTACTATTTGGATTTAATTTACTAGGTGGTGTACAATAATAATTTTTTTCTGCCCTGTCTGCGTTACTTACGTTGTCTCTATCTATTTCGACATTATCTATGTTGTTGAAATCATTAGATTCTAACCATTCCTAAAATAATTAATCTTAACTTAGTCTTTTCGATAATATACATTTAATTTCAATACTAATCCCAATTCACTTAATATTAAAGTAATAATTTACCATAGTCTCGAGATATGGTCTTTTTCTTGGAAGTCTAAGTCCTTTTGGCGTTTCCTGGATGGATGCATTTTTGTTGTCTCCTAAAGATACATATTACACTTTAATAGTAAATAATATTAACTAGATATATATGCTATCTCCAAACTCGAAGTTCACAATTTTCTTATTCATGATCAGTACCTACGTCATTTACAATGGATAACACTTTTGGGCAAAATTTGTTTTTAAAACAATCAAACATGCATATATTTCAGCAATTAAATTCATAATAGTTATCTACGCCACTGATACCTCTTGAAACGAAGAATAATAGAGAAATTTTAAATATTATTTAATGTCGTGGCTTATTTACTACCTATTCTTATAAACAGGTAATAAACGTCTTTGCCTGGGACAGAGGAATCAGTTAAGCAAAGCAAAGCTTGAGGATACCATCAGTTAAAACAGTTTTTGGCAAAAATAATGAAATGAATAGACCAAGTTATAAGGTACTCATCAAATTTTTGTCATAAAGCTCATATACCTATTTTATTATCTTTTTTCACATTAACTACATATTATGAAAAATTTACAAGTATGTCTAAACTTCAACAATATTTAATAATAAAATACCTAGTTTCCTGAAATAACATCATCGATTTTAAGATAACGAAAAGGACTCAGTGTTCCCTACGTCGTTAAGTAGACATTTGATAGCTCTTTCACATCGTTAAATGTATCTTTAATATACTAAAGATGCCTATAAAATTCAAAAATATAAATCTGTTCTGATTATTACCGAATAAACTTTTACAAAATTGACGCTTTAGCGCCTCTGAGCTGACAAAAATTAGTCATAGTATCATAATTTGGTTGTTCTATACAAAAATTTATAATTTTTTCATGCATTCCTCGCCCTCTCAATCAAAAGATAGCTTATCTGAATAATTGTGAAAGCATTTTCGCCTTTAAACAACATTTCATACTTTCCCCAAGTTTTGTTAAAATTGGTTCAGTAGTTTACAATATTATATTTATATAGTTCAAAATTCCAAGTCAAACCACCAAATAACAGTTTTTAAAATTTTGTTTGGGTTTTAGAGTTCAAGAAATGTTGAAATCTCAAATTCCAAATTTTGACCCGTTTACAATATTTAAAAGAATAATTTTATATGATAAAAGATTATCACATTTACCTTTTTCAGCAAGGTGAACCATCATTTTCCCTCTTGTGGTATAATGAACATTTTTTAATTCTTTCTGTTTCTTGGACATCATGACATTAATCCACTTCACTGTAGCACAAATTTGAAATGTTAAAATAATGCAGAGGTTAAAAATTTACATACGTTGCAATGTGATTCCCAGAACAATTTTGATAACAGTAAAGGCGGAAAGTATCGTATGCACATTACAGTCTAATTTTAGAACATATGTAATCGCCGGACAGCGGCAACGCTGTCGGAAAACAACACGCACTTTCAATGTTGCAAAAATATATACATGGAGGTAGAACCGATACATCTCTATGCGGAGGACAACTGGAACGCTCAGTATGCAAAAAGTCTCTATATCTAAATAATCAAAAAACTTTACCCCTCTGAATGGATTCTGACTCCAAATAATAAAACTAATCGATCTAACCGGGTTCGACAATTCTATCATTACTATTAAGGGTGGAGGTGTAGTCGCCTGTTCAATATGTGGAGGCCACCACGATACAAAAGTACGTATATATATATATATATATATATATATATATATATGAATACGTAGATTAATTACACACATCGTAGGTTGTCAATTGCTTATTCAGAGTCATTTCAGATCATTTTTCCATTACCGGTTAGATTACGAAAATCGTATGTCCCTCAATAGCGAATACGCCAGTCATATAGAACTTTATTTTATAGGTCACTTATTTACTAATTATAAGTTTAAAGTACTTGCATATACTAGAAGATACTAATAATGTTGATAATTATGTTACGAGAGATATTTTTTCTAAATACCTTTTTCTGGATGCTGGACATTACAGTGTTATCGAATTGGGTGCCAATTTAAATCATGATGTAGGTATGTACTGATATTTTTACAAAAAGAAAAACCTAGAAAGTGAACATTAAGGGGTCGCAGGAAATCTGCAACTAAACGCGAAAAATTATAACATCATAAATAAAAGAATTTTTAAAATCTATCTCTAATATATAAAATCCTAACTGACACACCGATAATCAGAAAATCTCAACGACATTTACAGACCTCATCCACTAAGACATTGTTTTCCGGAATTCCAAGCTCAAGGGATATAAAAGGTTTTATCCCCTTGACCGATAACTTAAAAAATTGAACTTCGGCACACCAGTTCATTTTACAAATCGGTTCCAATCATTTTCAAGATTTTTTGAAATTCATCTCATAGGATTTAAATGGAGTAGATGTGTTTTTCTAAAGATCGCCATTGCGCGGTAACTTCTGCAGATACGACGTTAAAATTCGGCAAATCGATTCCTTCTACAAATCGTGTAAAACAGCTTTCTGGGTTTTTCAAAATTCACCTCTCCCCAAAGCAGCTAAATGGGGTGAATATAATCAATCCCTAAAGGTGTAAATGTGGATTCTGGGCGAATTATGGTACCTTTCGTATCTCCTGCTGTTGTTGAAATAGAACATTCTTTGTTAGCATGTAAATTTCACCCCTAGAGGAAGTAAAAATAAAAAGGGGCAAGGAATCTCAATAACTGCAAAAGTTGGAAAGATGAAAATTTGCAAGCTTCACCCACTTACTACGTGGGTACACATCCACTAAGAAGGAGTTTTTCGAAATTTCAACCGCATGGGGTATAAAAAAGGTAATTTTTTTTCTTTACAGTGGTTTTATCCGCTTAACAGGCGGCCTAGGAAGTTGAAATTTTATTTTCTTTTACAAATCGGATTAGACAATTTTCAGGGTTTTTCGAAATTCACTCCCCAAAGAGGTTAAATGGGATAGATGTGTTATTTTAAAGATCTCCACAAAGCGGAAATTACTGTAAGTAACAAATTTAAATTCGGCAAATAAGTTTCTTTTACAAACCCGATCACACAAATCAGGGTTTTTTAGAATCCACGCCTAAAAGAGGTTAAGTGGGGTACACCGGTTTTTGTAAAGATCGTTATCACACGGTAACTACTGCAGGTAAGAAGTTGAAATTCGGCAAATCTTTTCCTTCTACAAATCGGGTCAAATAATTTCCAGGGTTTCCCTAGATTCTCCCCCAAAGGGGTTAAATGAGATTTTTCTAAAGACCCCAATTACGCGTTAACTACTGCAGGTAGCTATTTGATAGTACGACTTCCTACCACTTACTGCAAGATAGAGACAGACATTTTGAACGCTATTAAAACCGTACAAAGCGCGGGTACTCCGATAGTTTTTTTTATTAAAAATTACAAATGAAAAGGACCCAATATCTCCAGTAATTCAAAAATTGGAAAATGGTTAAAAGAACATTATCAGCGGAACAACACGGATTTAGGAACTTTCCTAAGTCATCCTGTGTTCAACCTAATTGTAGATGGAATTGTCAAAAAATAATATGAAAACAAAGATATCAGATCGGAAGTAAGAACTTGTCCAAAACGAGCATTACCTTGAAAGAATGGAATATGCTCATCAAAACTACTGCTAATCATTTCAACATGATGCCGTCTCCAAAATATACCAAAAGCACGTTGCAAGTTGAAAGTATCAGAAAACTAATCGAACAGAATTCAACTATATGTACATCCAGCTATCCAGATGTGGCAATTTAAAGAAAAGGGTAGAAGAACAGGTCGCAAAGACAGATCAAATCGCAATTTGCTTGAACAACAAAACTGAGAGAAACAAAAACATTCCGGAAGACGGTAAAACTCGTATTTATAAAATTGCCAGTTTAACCAGCCCGTCATAAGATGCACTTTCAGTCTTCCTACTTCTACCACCTTTATCCTTTCCTTTTCTACTACTGTAAGCTTTTTTCTAGTCTTCTGGTGCACCACATCCTTTTCGAGTACTCTTTCGGCCTTCCCTCTGCACACAACAGGTACAAATATCTTAATGTTTCTAATAAGACGCTTCTGTAATAGTGTTATTGAAGGCGTCAATATTAGTTGAGGGCGAGTTAGGACCAGGGTCATGGAATCCATATATTGTTTTCCTTTTTCTAACCATTTTCGGTCTTTTATTTTTCAGATTTATTTTAACTGTGGCTCTTATTGCCCGACGACCGCTGCCAATGCCAAATTGATTGAGTACAGCATAGCATCTGCAACATTTCGTTTCTGGTTTGTTATGAAGAAATCTATTTCATTCGTCGATCCACCAGCAGGTCTCATCTAAGTCCATGGTTTGTGCGGCTTCTTATTGAAGAAACTACTCATTAAATGTAGTTAATGTAGAAAATTTAGGAGCACGACTCTTCCACTTCTATTCTCCAACCCATATTTTTCTATTGCTGTTTTTGATTATTCCATCTTTCGCATTGAAATCGCCCATGAGGAAAGTAGTCACAGTTTGTTTCTGCGCCATTTTGACATCTTCACAGAAGTGCTCGACTTCGTCGTTTTCGTGTGTTATTGTCAGGGCATAAGCCTGTATAATCTTAATTTTGTATCGATTATTTAAGATTAGTAACACGTACTTTACATGCTCTGATATTCTTTTAATGGTCACCATAGCTGCGTTTTATAGTGGTACAACTAAAGAACATTACCATAATGTCATAATCGGAAATCACCTACACAGCTCTTTATAAGCTAAGTAGTTTTTTGTTATATTACTTTGGTTTTTTATACTGTATTTCCTCAGTGTATTTTTAATAAAGCACAGATTCATGTATATAAGAAATTGCAACAATAAATTAGCTACTAGTATATTTCTAGCTATTTGATGCTGTGAAATTGAAATTTATGACGTCGTTCCCATAACAAATCCTTAAAACGCCTTGTACGTCTCCTTTCAATGGATTTGCATTTACAGAAAAAATATTGGTACATTCATTGCCAATCAAGGTTGGAAATCATAATGTGCAGTATAATTTGTTCGCTGCATATGTTATAAAGTAAACATACATTGTAGTTATATTGACACTTCAAAGTGTAACCCTGTAAGCTACAACAGTCAACGTCTTTGTTGAAGGAGAAGCATACAATAGCAAAGTTAAAGGCAACCGTTCATTTCAATTCAGGTAGTTTCAATCACTGGTCCTTTATATTTACCATGCAATGGTAAAACTAAATCAAATAAACAAGACGAGATTTATAAGTGAGTGCAAGTTTGAAAATATTACATTTCCTGTAATGTGCTATAGGTCTAAAACATTTGCAAAGGATTACTTTAAATTAAAATTATATTGTTACGTTTGTTTACTGGCTCCTGCTATAATATACAACAAATTCTATTTAAAGGAGTTATGTACATACACCAACTCAAAAGGACTAACCGTTTCAGACGAAACTAAAACATATTTAGTTGTATTCGGACATATTACGAATACACGTATATTTATTGCTATTTAACGGTCACATACGAAGACTATTTCCAATTTTTACTATGAGTTTACCCTATCCCCAGGTTTTGACTACTTCATGGTCACTATCATTCACGCAGTAGACAGCTGTAATGTGTAAATGAAAGAATATTGCAAATCTAAAGAATGTAATTTTTGTAGACACAGATCCTGCCTTTTTAATTAAAACCCAATGCATTCTCAGAAACCCGAAGCGAAACAAAGGAAAAAGCGATTGTTACGCAAACACGTCCCATCTTGCGAGCGCCAATTAATAATTCATTACTTATTGTTTTCCATTTGTTGTAGATTCTGTGGACGGCGCTCTCAGTGGCTTTAGGCCTGGAGCTGCGAGGGGAGTACATTCGAGGAGTGCCATGCATCAAGAAGTACGAGCAATTATTCTGCCCAACAGCCGGAAGTTCCTATCCATTGTAAGTCTGAAAGGAAGCGCGTGATGTTCGTCTAACCCTAGCATTTCAGGGACCGCATCGAACTGTTCATCGATGAGAACAAGGCGCTGATGAGGCGCATGTACGGGGACTTCCTCAGTCCCGAGTTCGAGGGGCCCGGTCCAGGGGGAGGCAAGAAGCGCAAGAGGGCGGTGAAGCCCGGGGTCCCGGATCTTCACATGGCGCCCGGGCCCGACCCCAACACCGACGGGGCGAACTCCTACTTCGGGAAACTGACTCGAGGAACGCGCCAGAACTTCCGGAACAATCAGAGTTCAGAAAACGGCAGGTTAGAGTGGTTTTTTCCTTTATAAAGTCACTATTAAGGTCTCTAAAAGGCATTAAAGTATATGCAATGTTGATGATGATGATGATGATGATGATGACTCCAAATAGCTTTCTTTACGACTTCGTTCCATCTGTTTCTTGTAACAGCCAAGTTTTTCCAGTCTATTACTCTTAAGCTTCTCAAATCTTCCTCTACACACTGTAGCCACCCTACTTTCAGCCTCCCTCTGCGGTCACCTTCTTCTGGCTCTTGTAGCAGTTTTTTTGCATCCCAACACTGTGCATTCTAGCTAATTGCCATAACCACTTTACCCTGCTTTGTTCCACTACATTTATTATTTCCGGTTCACTATATAACCCCGTTACTTCTCTATTCGTTGTTCTTCTTCAAGTGTCTTCATATTTCACTCCTCCATGTATTCTTCTTGGCACTTGATTTCCCACGTTTCTTTCTTTATATCCTCCTTCCGTAGCACCTACGTTTTACTTCCGTATGTTACTAGAGGGCATATTGCCGTTTTGCATAGGTAGCCTAATTTTTACCCCTCTTAATGTGTTTTTAGCTCTTAAGATCTCATTCAGCAAACCCAAACTTCTTCTTCCTAATGTCATTCTTTTTTTTATCTCTTTAGCTGTTTCCCCTTTCTCCCTCTATTACGTTGTGGAGGCGTATTACATTTTCCACCCTTTCAAACCTGCATTTATTTACTTCTATACCCACATTTGATTATGTACTTTCTTGTTGCTTTATTTTCCCCAAAATATTAAATTTTGATTTTCCTTCAATAATATGTAAACCCACTTTATTTATTTCCAATTTCGGTATTTTTATATTCTCTTTGAGTTCTTCCCTTGTTCTTGTTACTACAGTCACGTCGTTACTGGTACCTTGTTTACTGAAACAACTTTTTTAGTTGTCTCTAAAACCACCTTGGTAATCAACTGCTTTAGACTCTTGGTTATCATCTTCGCTAATATTTTAGACGTTGTACGTAAGAGAGAGAAAGGTCTGTAATTTTCACACTTTTGCTTATTCTCTTTTTTATGAATTGGTACTGTTATCACATCTACCCATTCTTACGGCATTTCGCCTGTCCTCCACACTTCTCCCAATAACTTAAATATGTTTTCATGGTGTCTATACCCTCCATACTTTACTAATTCTGCCTTTAATTCGTCTCTGTTTTGGTCTATTAATATTTCTCTATAGTGTTCCACCCATGTTTTTCTCTGATCTTTCTCATTTCCCACTATTTTGCCTTGTCTGTTTTGATAAGATGGTGTTTTTCATTGGCGATATCTTTTACTGACTTCCGTTTTCTTATAAAATTTTCATTTCTCTTGTTTATTGTACAAATCTTCTATCTTCTATGTTTTCCAAATATTCTCTGTTTCTCTTTCGTTTAACTTTTTTTATATCTTTTTCGTTTTCTTCAGTGCTACTTGTTAGTAACTTCAGTTTTGCTTCCTTCTAGTTTCGATTGCTTTTTTACATTTCGTATCGAACCAATATTTTGTTCTTGCGTTTCTTTGTGTTTTTATCACCTGCTTACTCACTTTGTTTATTACTTCCTTAATATGATTGCACTCCCCGTCTATTCCTCCTCCTACTTCATTCAGTTCTAATTCTTTTTCCAGGTTGTGTAAGTATAATTTTGGTGTTTCTTCATCTGGTCTCATTGTCATTTGCTGTTGTACTATAACAGGTACTATAAAGTGGTCACTATCTGCGTTAATATCTCTGTATGATCGTGCATTTTTCATTTAGGCTTATTAATTTTTTCTATTAGTATGTAATCGCTCTGGTTTACAGCCTTCCCTTGTGAATTGGTCCATATTCCTGTATGTATTTCTTTATGGTTTAAGACTGCTGCTTTAATGATCAAATCTCTCTCTGGGTCAAATCGTTCTCTATGTATACCTTTATCCCTTTTAGCTTATTTTTATTTGCCATTACTCCGCATTTCTGTATTTCATGTTCTAGTTTTACAGGAATAGCGTCTTTCCCTTGAATTTTGCTATTTTTAAAAGCATCTACTACATTCACCTGGACCCGTTTTTCTTGTTGTATCATGTTATTAACGCTGTCTTTTGTTGTTTCTTTTAGTGCTACTCATTTTATAACATAACTAAATTTCATGCTTTTTGTACTTTGTCATAACTTTCGAGTGTTACTTCAAGCTTCCTGATTTTCTTGCCTATCCACTTTGCTCTATAACTTCGCCGTTATTTGTATTAGACCTTGTTTTTCCTTTGCCCACTGGATTTCTACTAGTTCTACTATTTCAGTTAATTCTCATATTTTGTTGTTACTTTTTTTCAAAACTGAATCAGGTTGTTTTCGTTTATTTTTTCTTCGCCGTTTTTTTGATCTGCCTCTCGGCATTTTTTTTCTTGGCGAATTTAGATTCATTTGACTTCTTTTAAAGATGAGATCTTGTTCGATTGGTTACTGGATGTCTTCACTGGTGTTTTCTGCTTCTTCTCTTCTCCTCTTACAGTAGTCTTTAATTGTGGATACACAATGTACAGTCGTGTGCAAATAAATCTGGGACAGTGTTTTTTTCACATGCAGATTCGGTTAAGAATTTGAAGAATATTTCCATGGATTTACTCTTATCAGAGAGAGTTACGGGTTTCAGTACCTGTTAAAGTTTAATGTAACTCTCTTTGATAGCAGGAAATCCATGGAGATATTCTTCAATTCTTAACTGAATCTGCATGTGAAAAAAACACTGTCCCAGATTTATTTGCACACGACTGTACTTGTTCTGTAGATAAATTGCTTTTCCCTTGTTATTTCCTATATATTTTAGTGGTTTTTGCCAACTTGGCAACGCTTTTTAATTTTGCTCGCAATAAAGCCCTTGAATTTCTAACCCTTACGTTCTACAAAATGTTCGTAATTCTATACTTCTATTTTGAATTTTACTAGTTAATTTTATTTAATACTTGCTTATTGTTGTTTTCTCTTACTAGTTGTTTTTTTCTGAATTCATCTTCATTTGGAAGATTTTCAATTGTAACATTACACAACACTCTTATTCTTATACTGTTGCCAAACTTGCAAACAATAGCATCAGGTAAACAAGGTTAAGAATTGGTTAAACTCAGATGTAAGCCTTGATTTGGATGAGATGGACTATGCTCCCTTAAACTTTATTTTACTTCGTCTTCTTTCATTATATCTCACTATATTGGAATGTTGGAACGATTGGCTGCTTTTCATTTGTCTGTTGCAAGTACATGAATTTATTGCACGGTCCTTCCTTTCTCTCATAGTTACTCGGATTTCACTTTCCGGTTGATCTCAAATATACTTTTTAAATATTGTTTGTTGCTCGTGATCCCCGTACTGTAAAAGTTACTTTCCTTCATGTCTTCGCTTATATTTCTATGACAAATTGTATTTCTTCTTGTTTTTTCTACTACATGCCGTAGGTACTTCCATTTCGTAGCTATAGTAGCTAAATTTTAATGCATATAAAGCAATATAATTTAACAATTTTCGCCCAAGCTTCAATCAACGGTCGGATGCTTGCTTCCATTGTTGTACGCCTAGCAGTTTCTTGTCCTTTTGGACGAGTAATAGTATCTGGATTTAGGTGTTCCTCTTCTTATATTTTCTTGTTCTAACATCCTGAATAGGGGACCCAGCCACCTGACCTACTGTGACTTCACTGTTCCCAATATGTCCACATTACCAAGACTTTCTATCACCTCACGGTTTCATCTTCTTCTCCATTACCCTTTTTTCTACATCCCACCCAGAAGTCTTCTATTATTCTTTCACATCTGTACAGTACCTTTTTCCCTTATGAAGATATTATTTGGTTGACTACTTCATGCTTATGTCAAATGGCGCGGTTTGACCAATAAAGCAAATAAAATTTCAAATTTTAGACCCATCCAATTGTGTTAAATTGATGTGTAAGTGTAACCGTTGCACTTATCAATTTCATGATACCATTTACTAAAATCATTTACTGACATTGACAGTAAGTTGTCATATTTGTTTGGGTTTACTTCTGCAATAGTCATGCAAAATGTGTTTCGTGCATAGTTCCTTTGCATCGATAGTACTGGCTGAGGATGTACTCTCGCTTATTGCTCCTGAAAGAGACACTCCACCTACGGGGTCGCGCCATCAAGAGGTCGTGCATATCCATAGCCAGTATTATCAGCATGTCACTATGCACTTAATACATTATTATTGATAACATATTCGATTTGCTTTACTGAATCTATTCTTCTATTCATCCAGCTTTCCTGTAATTCTGTCAATAATTAAACTTTGTCCGGATTTCGAAGTTACTCTTTGCATTTTGTATCCATCGAAAGTTTATTCACATGACCTTATTTTTCCTATAACCCTTCTTAAAGCCTTGATCACTATCCTTAGTTTGAGTATTGCTTCTAGCTTCTTTTATCTATCTTTGTTCCGAAGTTAGGTTGAATTTTTTTAGTAATTTTGGCTACTCTCTCTTTTTCAGAAAGATGGCATATCATCTTCTCTTCATGATAAGTCTTTTTATTTTTTTAAATTCTTTTTCTATTTTCTATTCTATTTTTTTTCTTTATATTTTGCAATGTTCTTTTTTCTACCTTTTGGTTTTCTCATCTTATATTAACAAGTTCTCATTGTCAAAAGCTAAAAGAGTGTCCTTCTCAGACTTTAGACTAGTCATTATTATTTGTAGCTCTCCTTTATTTCCTAACTTTTGTACTCAATTTCACTTTAATTGTTCATCAATGTTATCTCAATTCTTGTTTCTATGTATAATTCTGGTTTTCCTAAAGAAATCTTACATTTCTCCCTTTGTTTTTATTAACTTCTCACATTTGTCATGTCCTTAACTTCATGGGTGGTCTTTCAACTTTCCTTGCCACCTCTTTGATGTCTTTCCATGTGGTTCTGGTTCCTTTGTTCTTTTCTCCCTTCGGTTCTCATTTCATATATTTGTTTGGCGTGGCTCAGTCGTTTTTTCCTCAATATCTTCCGCCGGTGGCATTTGTTCTAGTTCATCTCTTATGCTTCGGTTCCTGATTCTCTCTCCTAGTTTTCTTCAATACTCCTCTTAAATGTTCGTTTCCAATGCTGTGAGTTTTGATCTGTGTTTATCTGTTACGGCTAAAGATTTTGATCCATGTTTGTAATGTTGGGGTGTATCTATATGGTTTTATAGAGATGCAATTTAGCTTTCATATTTATTCCTTTTTCACGTATTATGGTGTTTCTTCTTTCTGTTTCTTATTTCCTCATCTATCCTTCCATCATTTTAAATTACACTTCCTATGTATTCGCATTTTTATACATATTACAATAAATTGTATTTGTTTTATTTCAATAGGTGTAGCTTCCTCGTTTATTTATGTTCAATGTCATTTACTTCCCCTCTCGGTTTGTTTTTCAAATATTCATGTTATGTTGTAGCTTTCTTGTGTTTTCCACAATGATTAAAATATTATCTGCATAGATCTTGGCTCGTTATTGGATTTATGGTATATTACCCTAACTAATCTTGTTTTTCGGGTTTCCACATTGCATTCTTTCTGTTGCCCAGGTTTGTTGTAACATTATCTTTAACCATTTAATGATTTTCCCTCCTTTTTTGAGAAATTCTGTACCTTTCCATTGCGAATGGGTCTTCTTATTCTGTGATGTTAGTTGTGCCTGCATTCTCTGCTTTTCTTCTTCTATTTCGTTCCTTGCATTTTCTTCAATAGTTTCTCCTTCTTACATGCTGTTTGAGGCTTGAGCGGTCACTGGCATTATTCTTGTTAACATATAATTTTGGCTTAGACCGCCTAGTCTTTGTGGATAAATACCCAGCTTAATGTGCCTTGCACCTTGCGAACTCGAACAAGAATCCACGCGATGGCCATACTACATACTACTTAAGCAGATTTGGCCTTGCTGCTGTTTGTGCACCCATATTCACTAAAGTTTTGCAAGACCTTGCAGCTTGCATCATCAGAATGAAAGTTGCACTAAGAACTGTAGGTCGGTTTGGAGCTATTTATAATCCTCTGTGGCAGTCGCTACTCGGAGTGACGTACCGCTGATTGGTCGTTCAAGTGCAGTGTAATCGGTGGGGCGTAACCGTATGGCGCACAGTAGTTGTAATGCTTTAGATTGTGTATCACAGGAGTCCACATTTTACTAAGCTTAAAACCATCTTTTCTGTTTATATTATTTGAATTTTTTCTATTTCTATGGCTTCACGTATCACTCGTGGGAAGTAGTGAGGTAGTCTGGTAAGTTTTAATATCTCCTTTATGAGATATCTAAAACAAGGTTCTTTCATTTGTTTTAATCTGAATATTTTATTTCTTTGACTTTGTTTGCGTATTTTAGGATTATATGTTATCAGTTTTGTATCATGTGTGTTTTTATGTGTGGGAACCAGGAAAAACTAATTTAATCTTCGATCTTCACAGAATGGACGCGTGCGAAAGCAAGGTAGAAATAGTGACGCCCTACTGGGCTTCCAACTCGGCTGGGAAAATTCGAGCCATCGTCAACACCCAGCACTTCGAACAAGCCATCCACCAAGAAGTGTGTTCGTAAGTATTTCTATTCACGTGCTGCCACCATAATATAACTCGTCCACATTTCAGTAAAGTACGAACTAAGCGGTGCACAGGAGACTGCGGTTGTGAGCAGAAGTACAAGTGGCACCGTCTGTTGGCGTACGACCCTGACAATGACTGCAAGGGCATCTTCATGGATTGGTTCCTATTCCCATCTTGCTGCGTATGCCGCTGCAATCCCTAATTCCGCCCGTCAATTTATCTATTTAACGAAACATGGTGGCTTGTGATATACGTAAAATATTGATATTTTACCATGTGTGAGTTACCAGATGGATGCTCTGAATTCGTCCAAACAGACCTGTGCCAAAACTATGCGATACCGTTTCAAATGTATTCATTTTACTGTTTGCACTAAATCTGTAGTTCTATCATTATTGCATTTTATACTTATATCATAATCGACCTTCTTGGTTACCTTTAATTAGTACTAGGTACCTATATTAGTGAGCAGCAGGGACTTCAATGATCAAAACTACGTACTATACATAGGGTCTCACTTTTTAGGATCATGTTTTATTCATTATTTTATTTTGGTGTTTCGAAATGCTCTCAGCAACTACCTACGTTTGTGAAGGATATTAAATCACGTCTATCTGCAGCACTTGTTTTATATTTCTAGATATTTTCCAACTTACTCGCTTTTTGATTTTCTGTGGGGTGGTATATGAGTGAGGCCCTATTGTACATGATAATATCTGAATTACAGCAGTACATTTAATGTCTTCAAGCATTTGGAGAGCCAACTCGAAATAAGTGAATAGATTATCCAGTTCAAGTCCCTATCAATAAACAAAACTGGAATCATTATGACTGACAGTACCGGTACGAGTTACTGAATAGAATAAAGTCGTTTTATTACATGTTATTTAAGTTCACATTTGTATATTAGTATGGTAAGCTCATCTTGTATATATTTGTATTATGTACCAGTCGCAGTATCCTATTTCTATTGGCCTCTCAGCCCAACTTGATTTTTTATTAGAATACATCTAAAAAATATATAAAATTATTATTTCTCCAGCGAAATATCATGAAAAGAAGTCTGTGACAATGATATTTCATGCATTTAGCATTGTAATATTAAAACTATACGTATACCTATCCATGTAAGAGTATTACTCTGCCATTACTTAATAGTTATCGTTTCAATGTAGATTAAATTGTCAATAGCTTATTTAGTGTAATTAATATCAACGTACATTATTAGTGTGTCTAATATTACCTTTAGTATGATTTTTATGAATGACGAAAAAACTGTTTTTATTAAATAAATATGCAATACTTCAGACGTTCGTGTTTTATCTTTTTAGAGTAGATAATTAACAGATTATACGTTATAAACCACAACAAATATTTTTAATGCAATTAACGAGGATAAATACCTAAACTAAACCAACTAAATTACTAATTCAACTTGAACGTGCACAGCAGAATTACATGTCAGGACAATTCTTCGAAATTAGTACGTTCTTGTATTTCCCGCATAAGGCAAGCCCAAATTCGTAGTTAAGTGGTGTAATCAAACCTTTACTCTGCCCGATACTTTCTACCTCTCGCTGAAACTACCAATTCAATTCTCCGTACGCTTGTTCTAAATGGAGATTTGTTCTCTCTGCCATCTGGGTGTCACCATCAGCCTTATCGCGTTTTTAATGAGTTCCTGGTTCCAGTGAGGCGACTGCATGACTTACATGTGGTTCCCCTGTGTAAGCAAAATTGTGTTTCTTTATGCTGGAATTTTTCACGCTGCCTATGAGTGGAAGAAAGCAAGCAGCTAAGTCACGCCTGCGTGGTTTTAGTTGATTTTAGCATCGTAGCTTTAAGCAAGACACTTTCGCTCCCGCCCTGGTGTAGTCAACAAGTTATTCGAATTTGCGTCCCCGCAGCCCGAGCGCTGTTGGGAGAGCGTTGTGAAGTTTTCCGTGCGAATGCTGGGACGCGCTGTGAAGTTCTTCGTTGTAAATAAATGTGCGTCTTGTCGACTTCTGTGCCTGCGAGATTGTTTGATGTTTTGTCGAGATGTGCGTACTAGCTGTCGGAGGTAAACTGAAGCAATCGAGTTAGTGTGGTCAAGAGTTCTTACTGTGGGGTTGTGAGACCCTTAATTATCGCTACGGCGGATTATTTACCGGACTCTTAAAGGTACCAGCTCTAGCTTAACTAAGACCTCATGTTGTATCTCGCTCGTTGAGGGTCCGTCCCGTTGTTCCTTTATTGAAAGTTTCGTTACGTCTTTTGACCTGTTCACCCTGCCAACTTGTGGCTGTGGTAAACATAATCAAGGCCCGGCTACTGCATCTCGCAAGTACCTTGTGGTCTCCATGTCGTCCTTTTCGAGGCATAGTTGAGGTGCGACACGCAGCTAGAATTGGACATCAATACGTAACGTCTGGATTTCTTCAATTCAAGGTATTTGATGATTTAATAATGATTGCACCGCCGAGAAATTTATAATAAAGTGTTGTCTTGACCTTCGGGCCATTATTTAGTTAAATCGTAAGATGTTGAACAATACCATTAAGTTTTATTGTCTACATGTTGTTTTGCGCTTTAAGTTCAAGTAAACGTTGTTGTACCACTATTAAAGTAATTGTTGCTCATTTTTGATCAGGTAACGTAGTTTCTTTATGCAGAATTTAAAGTCATTACTGTTGGAAATGTAGCCATGTCGTTTGATAGTCGTTGTACCGCTGTATTTAGGTTAAAACGTCGCAATTTAACCTAACTAGCCCCTTTGCCTCTTATTTTTAACTGTAACCAGTAAATATGTCAATGTTCATTGTTATTCACATACTTGATTACTTTAATAGAGTTTATTGTTAATTAACTACGTTTTTCATTGGTGTTTGCATGTCTTTTTGTGTTTTGTTTCGATGTACTGGAATCCAGATGATGTAAGCGAGTGCAGCTAAAGGTAGGTTCGATTGAGCTGTTGTAGCCGCCACCTCAAGCTGTGCCAAGGTAGAAGTAGAAAGGTGAATCACTCGCTTCCACATTCAGAGTGCGTTCACCCGTGTTGTTGATTTTGTTTTTCCCGATTTAGTCCGAATGTGGTGGCGCATCAATATTTAACATCTTTTATCTCGTTTAATGGAATTGTAGCCCTGACCAAAAGTCGTAAAGAACCGCCCTCTCGCTGAGCGTTCCCAAGTCGGAGCCACCTTTTGTTACTATCCATCGTAACGGGGTTGAAGCTACGTATCCGGTTAAAGTTTCCGATTGTGCCGTTTTCATGTCGTTAAAGTCGTTTTTGACGGTAACAGATTTTGCCGCCCAACGTGGTGCCTTATTTTGCCCACTTGAGGGTCTGTTTTGTGTCGTTAATAACGTTTTTGGCGGTAACATACTGTCTTTATATCGTATGAGCAAGAAGAAAATTCATTAAGGGTGCCTTTGAAATTTTTTAGTCAGGTGTATTATAACGACAGGACATTATACCTTCTGTCAATGTCAACCTCTACTGGACAGTGTTGCCAGATGTACGATCATTACTATGCATATACGGTAATTTTGCCCCAAATACGGTATATGGTCCAAACCCTATACCGTTCATAAATATGTACGGTAATTTTTCCTCCGAAGGTGAATATACAAAGAATTTAATTTTCAGTGAAATTATGACTAATCATTTTGTCTGGTATTTGTATTACATTTTTATGAAGTTATTATTGTCACAATAAAGTGTCAAATCTATATATATAAAAATGAATGCTGATTTTGTTTGTCCCGTATGCCTTTCTATACCATTGATCCGATTGCGATTAAACTTTGGTGAGTTGTCGTGCGCACGTCCGCGAAGCTTCTTGAATTAGTACAACCATTTTATAATAGGTGGCGCTGGGGTCGAGATATTTCGATAAATTGTACTTATGGTCCGATTTGGCTCATATTCAGAATATATTGTTAAAGAATGCTAGCTCCTAGTCGGTTTCTTAGTCATTAATTATGTATTACAATTGCACCACTTTGGGTGACCTTATGTTATATATTGGAGTTATCTCATATATTTGAAATAGTCATATAATTTATGTATTCAATATTTTATTTTTAAGCTTGCCCTTAATTAATACAATGCCCCGTTAGTTAAACTATAATTCAAATCAAGTACTCTTATTTCAGGGGTGGTTTGCCAAATCTAGATCTCTATTAGTTGAATTTCAAATTATATTTAATGACACTTGCTGTCAAACTGATTTCCACACTTTCTCAAACCAGGTATCGACAAATCTATTTTTTTACATTGACATAATTATTAATTAATTCATTAAAATAATTACCTTTTTCCCTATTGCTGGTTATTTAAAATGTTTTGATATTAATTACTAACACAAACCTTATCACTTCTTAAGCTCACTCTGCAAATATCCAAACACCACTGCTCCCTCTCTCAAGAGATCCCAATGCTCACCTTGTGTGATACCTACAGCCTGTTCCTGTCAACTAATTCCAAGAATACGCTGAATCCAGCTTCAATCCCCTCATCGAACGTCAACTTCAACTCCAACAGACTCCTGGTAAGTTTCAGCTTTACAAATGAATCTGATCTTATCTTGTTTATTCCTTAGATAGTCCTCTGCACTCAGCAATCCCCTCAGAAGCCTTCCAATTCTAGTAGCACTCCTACTAACCTCCTACTAGATGAATGATCTTACTTCCATACGACCACCAATGTCAATATTAAATATTTAATTATGTGTCACGTTCACCAATAAATCCAATCTTCTCCAATTCAGTAGTTCTCTGGTTCTTTCTATGTAATTCACTGTAGTCGCTAATCTCTTCACAGACTGTCCAGCCCCAATAAAATTAATATTGCACTTTCATTTTGTTGTACCTCGTAGATTTGTTAACAGCATTACTATTTGTATATAACCAAACAGCTACACAACTGATGCATACATTTCTAGTTTTATTCAGCAAAATTAAATACTTCAAGACAAATTGTACATTTTTCAATGAGTTTATTTATGTAACTAACTTAAACAAAAATTTCATTCCTATTAGATACTATTCTTATGACACTCTTTTCAATTTTTGATATAATATTATTACAGGATATTTATTCTGATTATTATAACAAATACATTTGTCAATAGTAACCTTGGTTTGTTGTTTATTAACATTCACTGCAACCATCAAATTTGTATATTTAATTAATATCTTACTATCAAATTACCTCTCTCATTGTCTCAATTAATTTCATTATTAATATTTAAAAATTAACACCCATCAAGATGTAATTATAGTAATCTTCCAAATTGATTAGTTTTAAATATTTATTTGTTATGATTGATCATACCACTTCGTGTATCATAATAATGTTAGTTACGTGGAAAAGAAATGGACGCGGTAGGTGGCGTGGCGCTGGAGTCGATATATTTACGAAAACGTGTATGTATGGTCTGACTTGGCTTATATTCAGAAGATGTGTGTACAAAGTCAAATTATTTTTGGGCAGAACAACGTTTGCCGGGTCAGCTAGTTACTGAATATATTTTTTTACTGCCCTTATGTAATATCTGCTACGCAATTCCCCTGTTGTTAGTGTAGCCTGGTAGTGATTAACTTATTAAGATACACTGCTTGCACTATGAAATGATCTGCTATTTGCGTTATTTATACGTACATCGCATAAAAGGTAGTTTGTGTAATCTACATTGTGCTATCAATTTGTTTTGTGTTTGCACAGTACAAAATGGTCGACAGTGATAATGATAGTGACAGCAAAAACAATAAAAATATTAAGATTTCTCGTCAAATACAGGTAAACACCACATACAAAACTAGTATTTTAAATTGGGAGTACTTAACTAACTAATTTTATTTAACTAATATAAATCTTGCACACTGATAATCTATCTAAAAATTCGGGGTTTATTTTATTTGTACATACAAATTCGTTTGAATATGAAGGAATTTTTCTATATTATTTTCTCAAGTAATCGAGTATAATTTCAAGAAAAAAAAACATATTTTTTTAAAATAGAAAACTATGACTCTATACACAGTAAAATATAAAAGTTTCTAGTTGTACAGTAATTTCTCATCCGGACTACAGTAGTTTGGTTTTCACAGCCTGGCAGCACTGGTGCCGGGCGCAGTGACACTAGCTTCATAACCTCACTTTACAAGTAGGTACACATGAGTTTGGTATTTTAGTCTTGCATTAAATTAAGTAAAGATGTAGATATTCACAGTAACAATAAGTAGGTATATTTACAAGAGATTTCAAAACTTGCCTTTTTTTGCAAGCACAAAGAACTCGTTTCATATTCTCGAAAACTGTTTGTAACAATTCTAGTGTTATTCCATTACATGCAATGTTTTCTTGTAGCTCTTGAAGAGTATAAACAGGGGTTTTAAATATTGTGTTTTTTATCAGTAGTGTAAAGGAGTAAGATCGCATGATCTCGGTGCCCAAAGGTCTTGCGATATTAATCTTTCTCCGAAGAATTGCCTTAAATATTCCAGGGTAGTTATATGGCTACATGGGGCCTTGCGTTATCTTGTTGGAAATATCCCTATTCTAACTCGTCATAATGAAGTTGGTCTATAAATAATCGGAGAACGTTTTGGTATCGGCCCCTCAAAGAATATAGGACCGATAATCCTTCTTGGTGGGCAAGCTACCCAAACACCTATTTTAGGGGAATGTAAAGATGATTCATTCAAGAAGTGTGAGTTGTCAGTGCTCCACATACGCATTACTTGAAAATTCACGTACCCATTCAAGTAAAACCAATATTATTCTTCGTGTATAATTACATAAACTGGAAATTTTAGCTACCCAAGTCCATAAAATCCAAAATCCACCCAAAAAGAAAAAAGCCTTCTTTACGAATATCTAGACCATTCTAAAAAAACTTTAACTATAAGGCATCATCAACGTACGAGAAACTCACTTCTGGTGTAAAACGGCTTAGCGACCATTCTCCAGTACCAAGTTACGTAATAAGGAGGTGATAACTTATCGAAACTATCTAAAATGAAATGTAAGGACAAATTGCCAGCAAGTGCTTTGCTGCAGATTTTAGCATAAAAACTGCAATCGCTTTTAGGAATTTTGTCGGATGTTGTTTCATTGAATGATAAAAGAAAGTTGATAAGCTGTTTTATCACCACAGTGGAACGAAATATTGCTAGAAAATGAGACTATAGAAGAAAGTTTCTAACCGGCCATGCTATCATTCACGGAAGCAATGCGGTAAAATTGCGAAATGGAGCAGGAAATATACTGAAACCCAGCAGAACATATTTGATCAGCTAAGACAATATGAAATATCACGCTCAGATTCAACCAAATATGCTAATCACTCTATTAGCGAGAATTATCTGTCAAATAGTGTCACTAGTGAGGGACGTGCAACAACGCCCCTTTACAATCCACACATGTCTAACCTCCAACATGTAAAAATAAACATTCAATTGGCAGGTAAAGCCCTTTCCGAATTAATTAACCCCCGCAACTCTTTCACAGGGCCCTGTCAGCACTAAGGAGCATATTATACCACGAGTAGAGAAAATGAAAGAGTCTAACTGAAACGTAAGTTGCGTTTCGAGAAACTAAGGTGAGGCAAAGCATTAGGGTTAAAGTTAACAAATAAGTCAAAACTAAAGGCTAACTTCAAGCTGACCGTAACAACTGTTACCTTAGAAAATTTTGAACATTTGAGCCTTAAGTTATATAGACCCTAAACTGTCGCACTGGACGATTTTGCAGTGAAAACCACATACACGAACAACATTAAACGTTGGTACCATTATGGAACTTTTAACACTATGCATTAAAACGACATACTTTCAACTAAACAATGAATTTTACCAACAAGATTTCGGGATGGCAATGGGTTCACCTTTATCTCTCATTGTTAGTAACATTTTTATGGAAGACTTTGAACAACAACATGTCTACACGTACACCAACAAACCAGTAGTTTGGTGGAGATATGTCGATGATGTTTTTGTAATTTGGCCTCATGATATAGATGAGGTGGACAAATTTCTTGAACATATTAACAGTAAAGAAACCTCCATCAAATTCACATTAGAAACAGAGCAAAACAATCAGTTACCCTTTCTTGATACACTAATCACACGCACAATAAATACTTTTGAAACATCAGTATACCGTAAGAAAACCAATACTAATATGTACTTACATTTTACTTCCAACCATCACAAAAACATTGTAGAAAGTCTCTACGACAGAGCCAAAGTTGTTTGCTCTAATGATAAAATTTTCAAAAAAGAGAAAGAATTTATTATTAATGTTTTACAAGATAATGGCTATCCAGAGACTCTTGTTCGGAACATTTTCAATACATGAAGCAATGCCACACACATACAAAGAAATGACACCGAAAAATATAATACTCTAACTATACCATATATTCCAGGCATATCTGACAAAATTAGACGAATTGGAAAAAGATTCAATGTTAGGACGGTATTCAAAACGATGAATACCTTGCGGTCAGTTCTTACAAAAACTAAACCGTTCAACGAGGAACAACATTCAAGGAATTGTATATATAGTATTCCCTGTGAATGCGGGAAATATTATATCGGTGAAACATCCAGACCTTTAGCAGTTAGAGTTAAAGAACATAAAAATATGATGAAAACCTATCAATTCAATAAGTCTAAGCTGGCAGAACATGCTTGGGATGAAAACCATAAAATGCAATGGCACAACACAAAGATCTTGTCTAAAGAATCGATGTCAATTAGGCGAAAAATTAAGGAAACGGCATATATTTTACTTAACGAAGAAAAATGCGTGTCGTCTTTCTAAATATTTTTAGACAATAGTTGGCTATCGATTCTTAAAGATGAGATCAAGTAGGTATAGATATCAACAAACGTCAATGTTAAACAATACATTGGAGGTTGGTCGTTTTTCCTTCCCGTGAAAAAAGCTAAGTTTCTTGTTATTTTAATTGTTATTCGTTGATAACGAGGGCAGATTGTCCCTCGAAACGTTCGTTATTAATATTTTCGTTATTTAATATTTTTAATTTGCAGAGTGGCGAAATACCCAAATAAGAATATGAATTATGAATTCACGCCACAAAGAAGTTTCAGAGATTATCAACAATGAGATGCTGTTTCCAATGTGTATTTTCTTAGGTTACAATTCAATAAAAATAAATTTGCTAATTGTAGAGTATTCTAGACTTTTTTTTTATTTCTGAAGAAACTTATGCATTAGTAGGGCCTTAATAGTATATTACATACCGAGGTGGGAAGTGTTTCATTACTGTCGAGAGATTAGGTAGTTTACCGAGACGCGTAGCGTCGAGGTTAACTTTATCTCGAGACAGGGATGAAACTTTCCACCGTGGTATGTATACTATTTTATTTGCAATCATCTAATTTTAAAAATTACTACAATTGAATTCTGAATAATAGATATCTTGATGTAGCTAATATTTTTGTTACCATGAAAACAACCCACTTAATGTTTTGTTACCATGGAAACACCCCACTCTTCAGGTATGTAATATTTTTCGGGGTATGTAATAATTTCCTGGCTAGTTTCAAGTAATCATCTAGTTCCCAGCTGTTGTCATGTCATGAAATTGACACATTACAATGTGATTGCGAATAAAAGAAGTTTTGCTACCTGTTCTGTTATTTACCAAATGCAACAGCAAGCAAAATACCCATGTTATAAATTTCATTGCAGTATATCTAAGTTGAACTATAAATTGGTGTTGTTTCTTTGTTAATTTTTTATAAACAATATACAGTACGGTCTTAATGATTCTTGACACCGTAAGATGAAAGTATCTAACAAACAATGAATGATTAAGTATCTTATTATCTCGATACAGAAATGAAGCTTTTCACCATGGTATGTATACTATTTTATTCACAACCGCTTTTTCTAAACAATAATTGGAAAAATTTCGTGACCTTGAAAGACATGACAAAGTTACGCTTCAGATAGGAATGCTATCCAGTTTCAGAGTTTGAATTTCCCTCCAAAATGACATCACTTTCTGGTCCAGAACTTCTACTGCTCTTCTACTCGACAGACCCCACAGTTGCGTGTGTCTTCCATTTTGACTGTCGTCACGTCTTCACCGCATTTCTCCGACGGTTTCGCCAGGAGGCTGATACCTGGAAACGCGAAACGTAAACCGCCTTTTCCGCCCCTCAAGCTAATAGGTATTTGAGACATGTAACGGCTGGCTTAGAGCGTTTGGAATGGCGGTGTGAAAAGACCGCGCGATTAAGTTTCAAGTGGCCATGACCAAGTTGGCGTTAATTTAACTGTTAAGTTTTACGAACTATTTGCAATTTATTATATACTGCGTGTGGCAAAACTCGGGGCATGGTGCAGAGTCGAAGTTAACGATGACGCCCGACTTTCGTTGACGTGTTTTCCAGGAGCCCTGATATTATTACTTCCGTAAATACTTGCATTCAAATTTACAGATGTGTTGTGCGCTGGTGAGCAATTGGTCATCGTTGTTGTCCGCAAAGTTGCCATATGCTAGTGTGGGACTTATTTCACATTCAATATACCATTTCGGCGATTGCTTTTCTTTATGAAATAAATGTATTTCTAACGTTTAACAGATTGAGTTTGACTAACCAAGTTTGTTAAAAAGCTAAGTTGAACTTGAATGCTTCAGTTAAGGAAAAGAGAGCCCTTTAAGCAACTTATTTTAGAATAGTGTCTTGTGGCATTTGATTCTACACAGGTATATGTTGAGCAATCTACGTAGGTATCCCTTCCCTTTCGAAATCCATCTTTTGGCAACTACGGATGCTGTAGATTCTGAATACATCGTTGGACTGTCTGCAGTGGTGTCCAACAATTAAAGGTGTTTAGACCGACTTCCATATAGCCGTACTATCCATATGGCCATATCTGGTGAAGCCCAGCCGAAGTCTGAGTTAGTCGCAAGTCAATCGGAGGTTATTTGTATCGTTGGCCTTCCAACGTCCATTGCCTGCTCTAACGCCGTTTTGTAACGTAAAAATCAATGTAACAGATGCATTAAAAATTACATTTTAGCATTACAAATAGCTATTTGGATCTCCGATTTTATTTGCTTACCCAGTAACCTTAACTGGTTACATGCTTCTGGTAATATTTAACGCATACACGTAATACCACATTCATTCTGTGCAGTACATATGTCCAACTACACGTATTGAAGAGCATAAACAGTAATACATGAGTGATTTAGATCGTCTGTTATATTCATTGTGTGGTCTGATAGCTACGTGTGCATAGCTGCCAGGTAAAAGCCAAAAAATGTGTAATGAGAGTGTCGAAGGCACCCTAGCCTTGATGTCAAATTGACCTATTTGTCCTAGTGAAAGGGGACAACGATAAGGCTACGGACAGAACGTTGTCCTCTTTCACTCTAAAGTACTTTAGAGTACCGTACCTTGGAAAAAGACAAATACGTCAAACTGACATCAAGGCACCATATGTCGAACAATCTTTAGTCAAAGTAAAAAATGCAAACTTGGTTATAGGTATTGGAAGCATTTCATTGAGAGCAACAGAACCAGGTTTTTGAAGATGATGACATAGTTTTACAAGTTGCTAATGAAGATTTTCAGGGCGACGAAGATTTTTCGACAGTGATGACTCGCTGTTTGATAAAATTTATGAAGCGTCATTGTCTAAGAGTTCTGATAAAGACAATAACAAAGCTGAAGATGCTAGTAATAGGGAAAATGGTAACGTCATACTATTGCTACACTACCTATTGACGATAGATTATGGTGTAACGTAACAACCCATACCTCAAATTTTAAATTGTATGCAGAAAAATACACTATAGTTTATTATGTAAACAGTATCGTCAATCCCATAGATATTGGCAATTACTTAGTCTGAAGATGTAGTAAACTTGATAACAATTGAAACCAATAATTACCCTAATCAATAACTAAGTAAACATTACGCCAACAAGTCTAGAATCAAACTCTGGACCAATACCAATAACAATCTATAATTCTAAGATGGCTGGAACCAATCGACCCCAGAAAAGGTAGGCATAAATTGGGTAGAAAAAAAACCTGTGTTAATGATTACCGGGGATCCCCCACATGATGAAACACTAATACCAACAAGTAAACGTCACAGAAAGAGAAAAGATATTATAAAATCATTGTGAATAATATATTATATCGCACCAAGAATCTTGTTGTCACTTTGTATTATGAATAAGAAAAGTCAATTTGTTTACTCCACTAAATATAAATATATTGATCGTTTAAATGCACATATAAAACCATAAGAAATGAGGACCCCACCCTAAAATAAATGGCCATTCCTAAACACATTAGACTAGGATACAAATAAACCATTAACGCGCTATATCCCCTGATTAAAGGCATTTACAAATCAAATAATAGCAGCATACATTTATCTACAATACATGTACACTTAAACAATATTTAAAATATCCCAAAATAACTGTTTTCAATACGCGCCATTAAACTGCATTGAAATCCGCCGTCGGAATTGCGTGCATCAAAAACCGGCTTCGTTATTCGTATGCGTTTTTATTTGTCTATTTATCGCATTCCTTTACATTCGCGCAATCTTCACAACACAGACTAAAGCGGCCACTTAACGCTCAAACTGCTCACATACTTTGTATCAGGTTACCTTATGCTCGAGGCCCGGAAACTGCTCCTCTTGAATAATGACTTGTATAAACTTCCATGAAGGCGGCGGGGAATCACCTATCTTCTGGGTGGCGCATCTCTGATGTCACGAAACAATCGGAATGTCTCCAAATTTCTTGGCAGTATCGCAATTGTGCGATTACAATTGCAATTATTTAAAGTGCCAACACGGCTTGCTCCACACAAACACTATAGGCAACAAATTGTATTTACTACGCGACTTCAACCGACTTTCATTTTAGGTGGTCTGTGTGAAACAACTTGTTAATGTAAATTTTCCAACTATTATGCATTATGATAATGTGTCCATTTCAGAACAGTGATGTTAGAATTATTACTGGCTCCAACTGTAGTAAACTTCCCTGCAAGAGTTGTTACACAACGCGGAGAGAAACACTATCAAATCGCCAAACCGATAAAAAATACAACGACTTACTGGTTATTCCATAGATTGTGAAGGGGAGCCAGACTTTGTTTGGATCGTTTTTATAAGTCCCACAAGTAATCTCTACTATAACATCTTATTTTAAGAATCATGTTTATTTTTATGTTAATGTTTTTAAATTGCATTAAGCGTATCTACTATTCTAACACTCGTTTTTAAATAGTTAAATATTACTTAAACTCCGATAATAATTATTATTTATAGTTAGTTCTTAGTTTCAGCCATTTACTGTGCTTTATAATCATTCCACCATTTGTTAGAGGAACAAACTATGTACTTTTTTCATATATACCTACAGTTCTGGTTGCCGAAGGCATGTACGGGTATGAAATAAAATAGAAGACACATTGAGCTCTGTATCTCTACAACTAAAATACAAAAGAAGTTAAACTTTCACGGTTAGAGTGTGCTCCACACTGTCCCCAGCGTACACACTGAAACAGGCACCATTCAAAGATAAAGCCAACTTGTATTTTCTATGTTTTATTATTGTAAATTAGATTTAACCAGCGTATTTAACATAGGTAATCAAATATGTGCGAACCGACCCTGTGCTGTGGACGAATTGTGAGTTTGATTTCGCTGGTGCTGCGATAAACGCACGTCCAAGCCTGTTTCTCATATTTTACTGGGATGTTTAAGTTAACAAGAGTGGTGGGCCGTCTTAGATTGGAGGCGGACGTTCCTGCGACTCCAAAAACGTGCATTGTGCAAGATCGCCCTAAGGCGAATTACATAAAGAAGGTGCGCAGTCTGCAGTAAATAATCAGTGTCAGTAACAGTGTAGCAAGCCAGCGCTTACACTTTTAGTGCACACATTATTCACCGTGTACGTGGTGAGCATACAAATTTGTGGAACATCCAAAGGGTGTCCTTTGAAGCATTTCGAGGACTTCGTGACGTCAATTATACGAGCGGCACCCAAGCTAGCGATAACATTCTGGGATTCCTACACAGCATCACGTGTGCTAATTTTCCACGTAGCACGCCTTTCAAGATTGGATGACGTAAGCTGGGGCGTGCTTTATTCAAGGTACACAACAGTCAGCAAGCACCGAATTCTAGGTAACTTAAATGCGATAAGTCCTAGTGAGCGCGGAAGAATGTGGGCCTTCAGCAACGAATACAAATGCGAATTGTGATTAATACATGCGAATTTAAGTGGGGCCAGCTTTGGACAATAATGGTTCAAGGCGCTTTTAACGATAGCTTCTTTAAAACATTTTATTTTAACGGTCTATTTTGGCATTGTTTGATAAATACTTGAAGGAACCTGCGACTAGCTTCAAACTATATGGCACGTAGGTTAAGGATTTAATCCTATTGTTTTATTCGTGTTTTCATTGTATTTTTATACGTGTGTTGAAATCAATACATTCGTGTAAACAAGTGGTTTTTCTGGTACATTGTTTGAAATCAGTTTTTGCTCTAGAACACTACAGTACACTACACTAGAGGGGGGACCAGCTTCCTGTTTTTTTAGCAGATAGTGAGCTTTCGTAGACACGAACTGAGACATTTTAGAGTGTCGTGTCAACTGGGCTAGCGAGATAAGCACAACGGGAAAATAATTGTTAAAATTTAAAGTTATTACGTGAGGATTTAACAAAAGCCTACAAAAGCTTCTGATACATATCTCCGGTGGCATGTATTACAGGTTACTATAAGTTTTAAATGTTCGTTTTGGCAGTCAACGTCTTAATAATTACTCTACAACTCTTGTTTTATGTGAAACCACAGTACATGATACATGATACAAAACATATTGTATACACGTAATATAGAGAAAATCTAGTAAACCCTATCACTACGGGGACATTTTAAATCGTTTTTTAATCATTACAGAACTACCCACTGAATACGGTAAATTGTAGATAAAAATAAGAGGCATTAGGAAGGTTTGCTTATTAGACCATCTTCTCGTCTGATAAAATTTCAGTGGAATATGGAAACCCAAACCCAAGTAAATTAGACTAAATTACTAAATATAAAGTAAGTTTAGTATGAAATAAATTTTCAGTTTTGCAATTTGAAGTTAACGAGGTTTTTGTTCGCATCTAACCACTATGTAATAATAATAATAATAATAATAACAACAATAAATTTCTTTATTTCCCAGACAGATTACAATTTATTAAAAATAAATATTAAATAATTAAAAATAACATTCCTGTAGTGGTTGCCCATGGAAATCGCTAGTTGCTCTTCCACTGTAACCTTAAAAATTATGAAGTTGGTAATTTAGAACTGATGCCTAATCCTAAACATTAAAAAAATAATAAAATAAAATGATTAATTCTGCGATAGTCCTCCAAATTGAGCATATATTGCTAACATAAAATGACATATCCCTAGTTGTTCAAAGATCATTTTAAATGAGACACTATATTGTTGGTTGTTCACAAAATAACATCTTTTTGTAATATTTGTTAAATGTATTTATATGTAGCACTTTATATTCCAAAGGAAGAGCGTTATAAAATGCTGTTATTTTATAGAAAAGGCTACGCTCGAAAAAAGCCGTTTGATGTAGCGGTGGTGTAAGTGTATTTAATATTTAAAGTAAATTCTGGTATATATACGTGCGTATATACTAAGCAGAGGTTGAACCATACTCAATATTCATGACGAGTTTTAATTTCAACTCATTCACTTTATTTTTGGTAAATTGCTATGGTTTTAATTCCTATTCCTCAGCAATTTTATGTTTTTTTTTTAACTTCTTTAGTTTATTATCTTTATCCATCTTATTTCCATCGTAAAGTTACAGCATTTGATTTTTAAATTGAGAATATTTCTCTTTTCTTACATTGTTAAGAATTGTTTTATTTATTTAAATGTTCTACCCCCGCTCTTACCTAGTTTTTAATGTTAAACATAATAACTCGATAGGTGAGTTGTCGTGTGTTGTTATCTAGACTTGCGTTATCTTAACTTTATTTCCTTACGTATTTCCAGGTATTAATGTATCTTTATCTGCTTGCTTGCCTTTGCCTTCCTGGCGGCTACAGATAAAGAACTGTTCGGTGGCAGTTTGTAAAATGACCTTTTATTGGTTTGTTTTGCAAGGGCAGTTTGTTTCTTTCAAGGTGTTTTGCTGATCAGGTATAAGAATATAATTTTTAAAAGTAAGTACAATTTTTATCTGCTTATATCTTATCACTGTTTACTATGGATTGAATATTTTCATTTATTTTTTTCCACTGTTGTGTAAATAACTAATATAATAGAAATTGATCAGTTCATGTCAGCAGTTTAATACGTTTTCGCAAAAATTCAAATCTTAATGTAGTCTGTTTTTAAACCAGGAAGAGCGTTTTGAATTTTTGGCGCTTAAACCTACGCTTATGAGTGGCTTACTCAAGGGAAATTTGCGTGATATCAGCTGACATCCCAACAACACGCGGTCGCTGTTTGTGAGGTTAGACATACTTGGTTTGGATTTTACTTTTCAATTTACTACTACTGGTTTGAAAACAGACTATAGTAATTCTCTAAAATGTAATTGCTAAACTGGAATCTTTAAAAATTTGTGTATTACAAGTCCCAAAAACTAACTTTTTATTTATAACAAGGTGATCGGTAAAATGAAAATAACGTACGATACCAAATGTACACGTTGACAGCTTTCAACAAACCTTGGACAGATTTGACTTAGAAAGAATTGTAAATTTAATTGCAATGGAAGTCGCAACCTAATAAACCAGTCCGCATTGATTATGATGCGTAAAACTTTATTTTCTAGCACTTGCAGTTTATTGACGTTAGTTTTTGCTGTGACACTCCAGATACAGCATCCATACGTGAAGATGGGTCGCCTTATGGGAGTGCATATTAAGGTTCCATATTGAATTTTAAGCGACGACTTCTAGTTTAAGATGGGTTACAGCGTGGCTAGTCTGGCACATGGTGCTGTTTCGATACGCCTAAAGTCGGGGTAACTGGCAAATCCTTTTAGTTCAAATACACTTGTACACAGAGACCAAAGCTACTGTTGCGACATTAATAAGAACACTTAAGTACAAATACTTGCATTTATTTTCTGCCGTTTACAGAACAACTTAAATTTAACACCGTTACTTCTCAACTTTACTTATTAACTAACTAAATTCTAAGTCCAGTTCGACCAATAAAACTCGGTAGCAGTTCTAAATTTTGGACTTTTGGCACGTACAGCTGCGGAAACATAAAGCGGGACACTAAAATTTGCCGTAGTTAAATTGTCTAAATGAACTCATTGTTGATGTTATCCCAAGCTGCTTATATTGAATTAACCAGTTCATTTTGGTTCACTGGCACATGATAGATAGGATTTCATAAACAATTAGGAAACCAAAATTAGAATATTCAAATAGTGAAAAATGGCGCTATAGGACCTGTCCCGGTTTATGTTTCCGCGACTGTACATACGGACGTGACAGTTCATAATAGTTCTATGAATTCGACAAATTTAAAGCTTTCACACGCTAAAATTTGTCAAGCGGCGACACCTCGCAAATTATCGTCAATAAAGTTTTACAATTCTACTAAAAGGAATTTGCTTCAGCCAGAACGTAATTCTGCCTAGTTTTTCTGACCGAGTTGCACATTTGCACTTCTGGTCACGTACCAATAATCTAGCTTTTTCCAATTTTTCGGCTCACTAGGTAAACCTTGCATAAATGTGCTCTTAACTCTTCGCCTGTTGTAATTTTAATATGAGCATTTTGCCTACGAAATTCTACCTTAAAATATTTATGATACAAATTGCTTATGGCTAACTAAAGTACAATCTATTTGTACAACCACGTATAGTTCATTTTTACTCAAGAACAAAATTGTAACAGTTGCTCCCGGATTAAGTTAGTCTTTAGGGTTTAAATCTATGGATTTTTACACCACAAGACGTTCTTCTTTCGTAACTTAAGCAATACGAATCATAAATCTCAGAACTAAATAGTCTCATTATTCTTACCATAATTTAACCAAATTACGTAAATTAACATCAGTTATCTGGTGTAATTGTTAGTAATACCTTGGTTCTCGGTGACTTAACTAAACAAAATACCTAGATATAAGAATCCACGTTTCCGTATTTCTTTCCCGGTTTATAGAGAACAGTGAAATCTAACATTGGCAAAATTAATGACCACCGCAGTAATCTGCCATTCTTATTGCTCATCTGCCGTAATCAGGTCAAAAGACAGTAATCCGTTTCTACGGTAAAATGGTTCAAAAACAAATAAGGTTTTAATTTTTTGACTGCCCAGACTAAAGCTGTACGTTCGAGTTCACTTACGCTATAAGCTTGCTCCCTATCCGTGAGTTTCTTGCTCAGATACAGTACCGGCTGCTCTTCTTGATTAGCATCTGGTTGCGATAAAGTCCTCGCTTCAAACAATCGGTCTGTACGATAAATTCACGGGAATAATCTGGTGCTCTTAATACCTTACCGCTCATTAATTTGTTCTTCAATGGTTGGAATGCAACTTCTTTCTGATCATCCCGTTCTACCCTTGTTTTCGCATTTTTCCGTAATGCGTCTGTAAGTCGACTAGCTATGTCTGCATAGTCCGGGATGTAATGATTGTAATATCGTGTGATCCCCAGGAATGCTCGAACATTCCGTTTGGTTTCGGAACGTCGAAACTCCTGTATGGCCGCTACCTTTACCTCCGACAGTTGTCGAAATTCTTGACCAATTTTATGTCTCAGATATATCACCTCGGCTTTTCCCCACTCACACATCTTAGTCTTTATCGTTAGGCCTGCTTGATGCATTTCCTGGAATACGGCACGTAGAAAAATGGTTCTGCAAAATCGCCCATTCTCTCCAATATGGTGTCCATTAACCGCTGGAACGAAAATGGAGCAGATTGTAATCCGAACGCTAACGTCACTGGTTCGAAAACTCCACGATGAGTTATGATAGCAGCATATTTACTTGCTCTTTCGGTTATCCATATTTGCCTATTTGCCTACTACATCGATTAGACTCAGGTATCTAGCCTTGCTGAATTTTTCCAGACATGCTTCTATATTAGGAACAGGATGTTGCTGTGGCACCGTAATAGCATTTAACGCTCTGCAGTCGATTACAGGCCTTGGATTCATCCCTTCAGCCTCCACAATCATCATAGGCGAAGAATACTCGCTGTTACTGTGCCTAATTACTCCCAATTTTAACATCTTCTCGATTTTTTTGTCGATAATCTCGCGTACCCTTTGTGAGTGTGAATACGCTCGATTTTTTCCTCCTTGAGAGCAATATCGTGTTCCACTAAGTTGGTTCTTCCGGGTCGATTTGAAAATAACCCTAAAAATTCTCGAATTAAATTCTCCAAGCTTTGCATTTGGATTTCCGTGAGTTTTTCTATCCCTATGGTTTGTTTCAACACTTCCGAAGCACTTAAGATTTCGGTGTCTTCTAGTTCCAGTTCTAGAAGATCGAGTTCTCCTCCTTCTTCCCCAGGTTGTTTGATTACTATTGCAATGACTTCAGCCTTTTCAAAATAAGGTTTCAACAAATTGACATGGACAAGAGTTTGTTTACGTTTTCCCGAAATTTCTTTAATTACATAATTCGTATCGGAAATTTTCTCCACAATTTCTTTGGGTCCAGTCCATTGCATCTGCAATTTGTTGGTCCTGGCTTGCTGATACAACATAACCTTCTCGCCAACCTCGTAAGATAAAGCCTTCGCCTTCAGATCATAATAACCTTTTGACTTGGATTGCGCTTCCAAAATCGCCGTTTTCGCGATTTCCTACATTTGCTTTAGCCTATCGAGTAACTTTAATATGTACACTACTACCGGTTCGTTGGTTTTCTTTCCAACCCACAACTCCTTGATCATGTTTAATGGCGATCTAATCTGACGTCCATACACCAATTCTGCGGGACTACATCCGTGTGCCGCGTGCGGTGCACATCTTAAAGCGAAAAGCGCTTGGTTGATATATTCATCCCACTCAAGTAGTTAAGCTATGAGAGTTCTGGCCCAAATTTGCATAACTTTGCATATCCCCTCCCCCCTGCCCTTGAGCCGACCTGCAATTGGGCCGTGGCTTCTCCCTCACCGGCAGTTCAGGTTCCGCCCCTCGGGTGGTGGTTGGTTGTGCCCCGCCCACTTCTCTGCTTGCTTGTGCCCCCGCCCACTTCTCTCCTCCCCGGCAGTTTAGGTCCCGCCCCTCGGGTAGTGGTTGGTTGTGCCCACTGCGGTCAGATGTCCTCTTTGCATATCCCCTCCCCCTGTCCTTGGACCGGCCTGCGATTGGCCCGTGGCCCACTGCCGGCAGAGATTGATTTTTGCGATTGATTCGATTTACGATAGCGTAGGGGTCGTGCTGCGTTTTTGCAAGCCTACTCGCTGAATTTTGCGCTTGTCCGAATTTGCAGTGTCCATTTTAGCTGGTCATTATCTCAGCCTTATACAGCGAATTTATTATAACGCGCAATGTGGTATTCTCGCTTCCATAAGGGCTTGATTGTTACTATTGGCTTCTAAGGGCATGCCACGCCGTGTGTAAATGCGCTTATTTTAAAATGCAATATATGAGCCGTAATTTTATGAATTAATTATTTTAAATCGTGTTGCGGCATGTCGCAACTTCGAGGGATAAATATCAAGTCTGTGAAAGGCTGTGAACAGCTGCATCCGGCACACCTGCATCCGGTTCTGCCATCGATTGAATAAATATTTAAATGTAGAATGCGGCAACCCTTTTTCTTGAGTAAAATATACACTTCCTGCTGTCGTAAATCTCCCCGCTTAACACCTGCTTTTATGAATTAATTGTTTTAAATCGTGTTGCAGCATGTCGTCCGCAGGCCTGTGAAGAGCTGTGAACACCCGCATCCGGCACACCTGCATGAACAGCTGCATCCGGCACACCTGCATCCGGTTCTGCCATTGATTGAATAAATATTTAAATGTAGGATACGGCAACCCTTTTTCTTGAGTAAAATATACACTTCCTGTTGTCGTAAATTTTGCCGCTTAACACCTGCTTTTATGAATTAATTATTTTAAATCGTGTTGCAACATGTCGTCCGCAGGCCCTTTGAAGGGCTGTGAACACCTGCATCCGGCGCACCTGCATAAACACCTGCATCCGGTTCTGCCATCGATTGAATAAATATTTAAATGTAGGATATTAACTCCTGTAATATGTGCGTTTACCTGATGCCGGAGCATCCCCCTCCACTATTTAGCATTGTTCAAGTTAAATAAAATTGTAGCTATAATTGCGGAATAATACAGAGCAAGAGCTGTGTGAGTGTGTAACGCAGCGTGTCGAGATGGATAAGTTAATAAAAATAAATCGAAGGGGTGTAACGTTAACTTTAAAATTGCTAAGGAAATCTAAAAAAGAGGGTGGCTTGATTGAAAGAAAAAGGCATTACGAGACGGAGCTAGCAAAACTGAGAGCAGATCAAATACGATTAAAGGAAAATGTTACAGCAGTTGGTGGGGGCGTTGGCGGAGTCGAAAAAAAAGTAAAATGACAAGACATTGAAAGTGCGTTCAAAGGTCGTATAAGAAGCGGCGTTGTAATAAATTTTAAATTTGAAGTATGATGTCCCCGACATAGATTTATTTTTTAAGGATGCTTAAGATTTGGCTCGAAAACGTATAAAGAGAGTTTTGAATAGGATGGGAGTAGTAAAGGCGAACTTTATATTTTGTGGGGATTATATGAAGCCTACAGAGCCGGCTACATTGCATACCAAATTCTTTAATACGAAAAATTTATTTTAATCTAGTTTTACCGTAAATTTAACAATACTTAAAATGGTTTGAATTCTAATCAAATATTTCCAACAATTTTAAAATAGCTTCTCCACAAGTAGCGAGCTGCTTGCAGCCAGCAATAAAATAAAATTTTAGCAAAACTTTTTTAAGTGTAACTTACCGCTACATTCAATCCGAACAACTATTTACTAATGCAAAGCAAATGCAAATGCAAAGAAAAATTAAATTAAAAAATATTTACATGTTTTCCAAAGGCTCTCGAAAAATTTCTGCAGCCGTTTCTCCACTTTCGAAGACTTCACTTTGAGAGTCGATGTCAAGCTGCGTGTCGTCTTCTACAAATCTCAGTGACGGGGTTGGGAATTGTCTTCCAACCTGCTCGAGCCCCAAAAACACCAGGTGCAGCCGCCTTTTGTTCAGAGATGTTATATCATCTTCCGTGAGGACATCTACTAGCCTTTTCGGTAAAAACAGGGTACCATGCTCCAATTCGCATAAAATAAATATGAAGCCGCCTTGTTTGGAAAATGCCGACTTCAGTTTTAAAATGTGGTATTTTCTGTTTAATTCCAACCCTCCAGCCTGCAGCTTCACATTCCTGGAAATGGCGCTAATATTATTCAATTTGTTTAGATCCATTTTAAATTTGATTAATCGCTACTCACAGAAAACAGCTTCGTAAGAGCGGATAGTAGCTTGCAATCGTTGGCAGCTGTGGCCACATTTTTGGATTCTTGATACACTATCACAGCCGAATTTCGACGCACTGTAGCAATTTTATTATTCTTCGAAGGCTGAAATTTCTGAGAACTGAAGCATATGGCTAAAAGTTTGACCGGGCGCGTAAGTTACAGAATTTGCAGTAGAAATTTGTTACAGTAAATGATATATATATATTACATATATTCCCCCATCACACGCCCCATATCCAAGCTAGATGCGCCTCTTCCAGCGCATTCGAATTTTTTTTTAGCTTGGGAATGAGTCAAGAAATAAAATATACAAGATGCAGGAGTTATGCCTCGAGATTTACAACCGGATGTGTATATTTATACTAGAAAAGGGTTGCCGTAGTCGTTTGGAAGAGCCAATTTAAATAATTTATTCAATCGATGTCAACACCGGATGCAGGTGTTCATGCAGGTGCGCTGGATGCAAGTGTTCACAGCCCTTCACAGGCCTGCGGACGACATGTTGCAACACGATTTAAAATAATTAATACATAAAAACAGGTGTTAAGCGGCGAGATTTACGAAAACAGGAAGTGTATATTTTACTCAAAAGAAAGGGTCGCCGTATCTTACATTTACATATTTATTCAATCAATGACAGAACCGGACGCAGGTGTGCCGGATGCAGCTGTTCATGCAGGTGTGCCGGATGCGGGTGTTTACAGCCCTTCACAGGCCTGCGGACGACATGCTGCAACACGATTTAAAATAATTAATTCATAAAAACAGGTGTTAAGCGGCGAGATTTATGACAGAAGGAAGTGTATATTTTACTCAAGAAAAAGGGTTGCCGCATCCTACATTTAAATATTTCTTCAATCGATGGCAGAACCCGATGCAGGTGTGCCGGATGCAGCTGTTCACAGTCCTTCACAGACCTGATATTTATCCCTCGAAGTTCCGACATGCCGCAACACGATTTAAAATAATTAATTCATAAAATTACGGCTCATATATTGCATTTTAAAATAAGCGCATTTACACACGGCGTGGCATGCCCTTAGAAGCCAATAGTAACAATCAAGCAATTATGGAAGCGAGAATGCCACATTTCGCGTTATAATAAATTCGCTGTATAAAGCTGAGATAATGACGAGCTAAAATGGACACTGCAAATTCGGACAAGCGCAAAATTCAGCGAGTAGGCTTGCAAAAACGCAACACAACCCCTACGCCATCGTAAATCGAATCAATCGCAAAAATCAATCTCTGCCGGCAGTGGGCCACGGGCCAATCGCAGGCCGGTCCAAGGACAGGGGGAGAGGATATGCAAAGAGGACATCGGACCGCTATGGGCACAACCAACCACTACCCGAGGGGCGGGACTTGAACTGCCGGGAGGGGAAAGGGGGGGGCACAACCAGCCAGAGAAGTGGGCGGGGGCACAACCAACCACCACCCGAGGGGCGGGACCTGAACTGACGAGGAGGGGAGAAGCCACGGGCCAATCGCAGGCCGGCTCAAGGACAGGGGGGAGGGGATATGCAAAGTTATGCAAATGTGGGCCAGAACTCTCATAGCTTAACTACTCACTCGTTTCCGTTTTCGTAACACAAAGCACTTAGGATTCGTTTATATACGCCGTAGAATCGTTCTACTGCATTTGACTGCGGATGACATGCAGAACTGTGTATTATTTTTATACCACATCGGCCAAGATATTCGGTCGTTAGATTTCTAGTAAATACAGTACCCAAATCCATTTCGGATGGAAATCCTACTCGTGAAAATATATTCAATAACCCTTTTACCACTGCTTCAGAATCTGCTACCTTCAATGGGATCGCATCAGAAAATTTTCTGGCACTACAAATTAGCGTCAGTAGATATCTATTTCCCTTCTCGGTTTTCGCTAAAGGTCCTACAATATCCACATTTATTCGCCTATACGGTTCGGTGATTACTGGCACTCTACCAAGGCGGTCTATATTGCTCCAGGCCATTACACTGGGCCTATAAAGTGATCTGTGGAATGGCCTACCACAATCTGGCAACATGGCTTCGCCAACCTTCAACAAAAAATTACTACTACACACCTATTTGACCTGTTGTACTGGAGACCCCTGGCATCTGAAGCTAAATAGAAGTTGATCCATTGCTGCTTAAAGTGGGGTTAGATTTAATAATAAATGAAGGACTTCAAGTCTTTCCCACGAATTGGGGAATTCGTGGGGAAGACTTCAAGTCCTTCATTTATTATTATATGAAGTTAAAATGGCAAGGTGTCGCAGTTCGGAATCTCCAGGTGCTCGGTGCCGTTCCACAGCCAAAGTTGGTTTGCACAATTTATCATTTTTACGTCGCAGACACTTCCACAGATGCCTGGTAACTCGTTGAACAGATTGGATATATTTTTTATAGTTGGCAAAATACTTTTATTACATAAAAACAGTAAAAATTTAGGAACACAATTTTCACAACAGGAATTAATTTCTTATTCTTAACAAAACAGCATCGCGTTGCTTAGTAACCACGATCTGAATTTGTTTAAAGGAAATTAGTTTTAGTTACAATTACACATAAAGGAATACATTTTAATAAATGTTTGTAGCTTAAATCTAAAAATTGTCTTTATTTCTTATACATAAAAATTGTTCTTTCTCGTCACATAAAACGTTTTTATACTCACTTCTCTGCAATACACTTAGTTTAAATGCAGTGGCACTTGATTTCATTTTTAAACACGTCACTGATTTTTCTTTTTTTCAGTTGCTCTCGTCCTGTATTGCTCTTTGCAATTTTTATCTTATCGTGCTTCGATTTCCATCTATCTTTCAGCTTGCTTGCTTTTCACTGGCCTGTACGTTTATTAATAACTTTACACTCATATTCATTATGTACATACCCAACCTTTTGTATTATTTACATTCATTAGGTCCGGCTTCAAATATGCTCAAACCTATCATATTACTTATATTATATTAGCCATCTTAAATCTTTCTTTTACTCAAACTTCAAATTTAATCTTTCTGAAATCTGCTTTGCTTATGCTTGCCTTTATCTCTCTAATTATACTTCTTGCATCTCGTTACCAATGCATTTAATAACTGTTTAGATTTCAATTAAATTAAATGTTTCAACTCTGTGCTTTAATTGACTTTTTTCAATATTTCTCTCAGCATACAGATCTAAATTGTGAGCTTAAAACCATCTCAATACATATTTCCCTGTATAATCGGCTTCTTTGATTAAATTTGTGTACACGATATCATAGCTGGCTCCGCTACCGTTAGTAATTTTGCTTCAACTCCGTTTACTTTCGCTATGATGGTATAAAGTTCTAGCAGCCCTTCCTCGTTGTTGTTCTGGTCTATCGTTGCTAAAACGACTTGTGTTTTGGGGCATTCCGGTGAACCTTTATAGTGACCTACTGCACCACAGCCAAAGCACTTGCCCGGCCTTCGTCTGTCGAAACTGCGTTTGTCCAAGTTTTCCTTGACTACAGTTTTCGTTTGCACCTGACTTTTTCCTAAGTCATTTTTCAAGTTCGGCGTCATTGGCTTAGTTTCGATCTTATTTTTCGATGTCTTGAAGTTTCCATTATATTGCCGTTCCATACCTGGTCCTCTTTTGGTGACGTATGTGACTGCATGCTCTGCAGCTTCCTCCATCGTCTTGGACTTGTTTCGGTCCTCCACCCAAAATTTCATCTCCCCTGGCAACGCACTATAAAATTTCTCCAAGCACATCGGTTGAGCTAGCTTGTCGAAGTTTCCTTCCGCTTCTTCGCTCTTGATCCATTCCTGGAAATTGGTTCTTAGCTGGTATGCAAATTCCGCATAACTCTGGTCAGTTTTCCGTTTCTCGTACCGAAATTTCGTTCTAAAAACTTCTGCTGTTAGCTGATATTTCTTTTGCAGACTAGCCCTGACTTTGTCGTAATCTCTGCTATCCACTTCGGTTAATCGCGCCACGACCTCATTCTCTGTTGGTGACAACACACTCGTCAATCGAATTGGCCACGATTCCTTGGAGAAGTTCAATTGCACACAAACCCGCTCGAAATTCGTTAAAAACAACCCCATGTCACCGTCGTCCTTGAAAGGTTGCAATTGTTTTGTCATATTTAATGACATATTCCTAATTGCATTGACATCATGTACATTATTTTCATTTGTCGTTTGAGCTTGGGCCTGAGCAATTTTCACTTGAGCATCTAATCTAGCTACCTCTAACCTTTCTTCTCGCTCCCTTTCAGCTAATTCTACTTCCCATTCCCTTTCAGCTAATTCTAACCTTTCTCTTCGTTCCCTTTCAGCTAATTCTTCCCACTTGTCCTTCCGAGGGTTTTCCTCCCAGGCACCTAATTCTACTTTAATGTCCTCTACCGAATGTTGAGCATTAATCAACTCTTCTATGATCTCTGCCTTTTTCTTTTCTTCGGCAATTCCAACAGATTAGCAACGTATTTGAATTCGTTCACCGTAAAAATACTGTATTCGGAAACCATTGTTTCTTTTCAATTAAACACTTAATAAAATTTAAATTCTGTAAACCAGGAATTTTACGTAACCCGTAAACTACCTATCGCTGCTGTAAAAACTAGTTCACAACCTGTCAAAAATTTACTATTACTGACAACTACGAGCAATACCTGATCCTGCTATTTCAAAAAAAATGTATACACAACCCTACTAAATCGCATAATAAGACCATATAATTCCGAAATAAACAACAAGCATTACTTAAACACAACTGCAATTTCTGTTTTCCCCGCTGTGCTGTCGTCTTACTCCTACAGCTCTGGACGCCGCCTCCTTGTCCTGAAGCTGCTTCCATGTCTTGTTTCCTGGAGATTCCGCCGTCACTCACTTCGACACTTTTACTGGCTTTCACAGCACTCACTGGGTTTTCTTCGTTGTCAGTTTTACCTGACGTCGTTCCCAGAATGCTGCCTCACTGCCCCCTCGAATGTCTGCTCTCTTGTTGTCTGGCCGCCTCCACGAAATTCCTTGCCGTCACCTCCTCGACGCTTGCTGGATTCTCCACGTTGACATTCTTACGTGCCGCTGTCCCCAGTCAGCTACGCCGCTCCCCGCAATGACCGCTCCCGTGGGACCACGGAATTTCCTGCATTCACTCTTCGACGCTCTTGGATTTTACCTACGCCGCTCCTCGAAACGACCGCTCCCGTTGTACCCCCTGTTTCCTTTTATATTTTACCCCTTGCACTTGGACCGACTTCGAAACAAAAGAAAATATTTTGTTTTGCGATTTATTTAACTAAGTCATAAATCACACCGCTTGACATCAATGTTGCGATACGCCTAAAGTCGGGGTAACTGGCAATCCTTTTAGTTAAAATACACTTGTACACGAAGACCAAAGCTACTGTTGCGAGATTAATAAGAACACTTAAGTACAAATATTTGCATTTATTTTCTGCCGTTTACAGAACAACTTAAGTTTAACACCAGTTACTTCTTAACTTTACTTATTAACAAACTAAATTCTAAGTCTAGTTCGACCAAGAAAACTCGGTAGGGGTTTTCAAAAATCCAAATAAGCCTATCAGCGCAGTTCTAAATTTTGGACACCTCGCAAATGATCGCTAATAAAGTTTTACAATTCTACTAAAAGGAGTTTGCTCCAGCCGGCGCGTAATTCTACCTAATTTTTATGACCGAGTTGCACATTTGCACTTCTGGTCACATACCAATGATCTAGCTTCTTCCAATTTTTCGGCTCACGAGATAAACCTTGCATAAATTTGCCCTTAACCATTCCGTGAGAATGAAATATCTCCAGCTTCTCAGGGAAAGGCACGTTTCTAAACATTGGCTAAATATTCGCCTGCTGTAATTTTAATATGACCATTTTGCCTACGAAATTCTACCTTAAAATATTTATGATACAAATTGCTTATGGCTAACTAAAGTACAGTGTACAGTCTATTCGTACAACCACGTATAGTTCATTTTTACTCAAGAACGCAAATCGTAACAGTGCAAAGAATACAAGGTGTAACGTTCCGTAGAATGGATGCATTGTAGGCGGAGCCTCAAATTCAACCAATAAGGAATGGGCCTACTAAGGGAACGAATGGTAGTACTGAAGTGTATTGTTGAAGACGCTGTCTATGTCAAATTCGAGGTTAGGTCAATTTGTGTCAGACTGACGAAAAACCTAACCTGCTAGCCTCGAATTTGACATTAGTTTTCTATCGAGATAAATTCCAAGGTATCGAACTGAGCTGTCTTTCGGATTATAGGAAATCGGGGTGTTATTGGTGAGAATGTTTTGGGGATTTATCGGTCGGCGTAGGTGAAGATGTTTGATGCGCATTTGTCTGCCTTAATTTTAATGCTCCATTTACAGAACCAAGAGTGAGTTCGTTTACGCTTTCTTGTAGTTGCTACGTTAATACATATCATGATAATGTGCAAAGATCACCGTGTCGTCAACGTACATAGCTAGGTCTGTGCCGTGAGTTCGTGGAATATCTGACATAAAGATGTCAAATAAGATAGGATGACGTATTATATTTTATAAAATGTAAATTTAATATTAAAAGAACAGGATGGCTATTTAAAATTTATTTAATGAAATACAGATTAATTCAAACCCAGTGATGAAATTAATATTCTCAGAAAAAGGTTCTAACATATGAATAAAAATTTGATATTTGGAGTAATAAAGATTGTTATTTGGTAGTATCAGGGAACAAGTCATAATTTATATTAGATAACAATTAGATCAAGCTATAAGATAGTTTGAATAAATGTGAAAGGCTTAAGCTGATTAAATATTTTAAAGTCACATGAAATGTCAAAATAATATAAATAAATTGTAATGTAAAAAATCCAGGAATGATAATTTAGAAAAAATGTGTGATAGAGATTACTATGGTGAATTTTAATTTAAAAATTAACCAATTTTTGATTGAGAAAATGTGATTTGGAATATGCAAAAATTTAAAATAAACCCATATTAAAATGAATTTACTATTTTAAATAGTATAAAAAGGCATAGGTGATTAAAATATAAATAAATGAATTTAAAGTAAGAAATTTAAAACAAACTACAATATTAAAGAGCTATAAAACGGCTACTGAAGAAGGAATTAAAAATAATGGTATTACAAGAAGAAGGTGAACAGCTACGAGCAGCAGAATAGTCTTTGATCCATAAACAACATCCAGTTGATGGGTTTGAAGCTTAACTGTTGTGGAACCATTAATTATTATTAAGGATTGATACTGTGAAGTCTGCGTGGTGATTTGGATGCAAACTGCATTGGAATTGTTGTTTGATGTTGTATGAAGAGAGCTGGTCTAAGGTATTCAGGTTTGATTTGGATGAACTGTAGTGGAGTTGCTATAGGGTAAAACACATTTACACCTGATCTTGATTTGGATACCGCCGGATGTGGAGATATTGATAGCGGTTTGTAAAGGGAAGCTGATTTCTTGGATTGCTGTGTGGATTTGGATCCATATACCGTTCATCGTGGCAGTTTGGGTTGCCGATTGAGGTCTTAGTCGCCGGTTTGAGTGTATCGGTTCCTGTGAGCAGCAAGTCGCAGAGCTAGGATCATCGTTAGAGTTACCAATAAGGCAATTAGTAACAACGGTTGTTATAAATGGTTAATAGGAGCGTTACGGGCCTGGCCGTTACATAGTACCGGAATAAGCAGGCCAAATGTACATGAATGGACAGGGACATCTGATCAATGCACTTATGTGAAAGTAATCACAGGTATATGTAAATAAACATTAATAAGTTATAAAGTATCAGTATTAAAAACGATATTAACTGTAAAAATCTGAGTTTTTCTAACCTTTCATACTTATAATTTGACTGACAGTCGACGGAACTGTCATTTGATATTATTTCTATAATACCAAATAACCATGAAATATAATTATTTTAATAATCAATAACAATTAAGACGATTACAAAGATTAATAAATGCAAATAATGAATTATATTCGTATAAAGCCTGAACCTAACCTGATTTAAGAGTTGAATGTTCTACCGGAGTTAGCAAAAGAAATAGTCTGAACAGTAAATAATTTAAATGAGGGCATATCTTTACAGAAATAAATCAAAACAAAAATGTGAAACAATAAAGAAGCCGACCTGCGATTAATTAATAAAATTAAGCAATGGTAGTAAGGAAAATCGCAGATCAACCCCCCTACAGTTTATACACCACGGCAGCTCTCAAAACTCTTTACTTATCGCGATGGCCGAGCTAGCTCAAATTTCGGCGGCCTTGGATCGTAGGTTCAAATCATCAGCTGTGCACCCTGAAATGTCTTCAAAAAAGGAAAGGAAATGGGCTCCAGAAATCAAAAGATTTCAAAGAATTAAAATGAACTACAAGTGACTAACGTTTAATTAATAATTAATAAATGGCCTTGTAGAATCAATAATAAATAATCAGAATAATTAAAATGCAATTCAAGTCAAGACAAGGTTGTATACATTAACTGAAGATTGCGACACGCATAAAAATCAAAAACCCCTTTCGGGTTATTAAATTAACTGTAACATCAAAACCAATCGTGGGATATGCATACCTCAGTCATTTGATAAAACCTTTAGGCTATTGAAATAAAAAAAAACGTGAATGCACCTTTTACAAAGGGTCATTACACATCAAAATTGCAGCTTTAAATATTGATCATGATTAAATATATGCGTAAAAGTTAAAATATGAAAAAACAAGAGCATGTATGAATTTGTGCGTTACTGGTTAATAATAACGGTTTTAGAATATAAATTCCAGGTATCGAAGATAATATAAAATAATCCCGGACTAGCGCAAACTAACCTCGATGTCCATAGACTGCGGTTAAACAGAAGCTGGTCGTGAGCTGCTATACTCATTGGTCGAAATCGCCGTGGATGCACCGGTAATTGTAGCGAAGGCACCCTCAAACGGCAGCAACTAGGCAGAACGCCAGCAGGTGTCGAAAATGAGATTAGGCTAACAACTTTGCTTCCGAGATATGAAACTGTTAATTAAGAGCTAAAGAAAATGTAATTACTATGGGAGAAACAAACAGAAAAGCGCCATCGTACTGATCATAATCAGCCCTTGGGAACACAATGCACATAGAAATTGGTTGAGCTCACGTAATTTGACTTAAACAAACAAACCTTAGCCGCGGCGGTGACGGCGGGCTCAGGTGAGAACAGCAAGTGCCTCGGACTAAAATTTTGTTTCCAAAGGAAAACTCGCATTACAACGGCCTGCGATAAAAGATAGCACGGGTCAAAAGTGCATCGCGCGAACGAAAGGAACTCGATCCAGGTACAAAATAAGCTGCTTTGGAAAATTTAAGAATTCGAAACGCAAAGGATTTATAATTCAAATAAAAATATACAGGTTAGGCCTGAAATAATTGGATAACTGGCGAAACAATTAAGCGAAGCCAAAAAATTGTTTCAAATGTATCTATTTTGAATCAAATAAAATAATAGCATAGCATAAGAAATCTATTGCAATATATTGCAGATGGTTAACTGATGTGAGAGCCATACCTAGATAGTGATGGCTTCTAGATTAGTATTTAGTTGGACGGGTTGGTAGTAAATGTTGTCTTTAACACCCCCACTAGCGTGTGTTGCCATTCTGCATTTGTTTATTAGATTATAGCCTTTTATAGTTCCTGGTTTACCTTTTCGGAGTGTGTTTCCTGAAGGCATATAACATTGGGTTGATATTTAGTAATAGAATTTGGAGTTTAGGCAGATAGGTAAAAAGTCCGTTGCAATTGAATTGTATTAATTTAATGATTAGTTTCAGAACCAAGAATCTGAGTTTACTTATTTCAAACCCGTTCGATTCAGTTGTTTTTTAATATTGCTAATTATTCTCGTAAAACTGTATTTGATTTTACGGTGTGTTAGTGTACTGTAGAAAGGTCGGAGCGTGGCAAGGAGTTCTACGTTGCTCATATATTTCTAAGCGGTTCGTAAAGGTGCCACATATATTTCAATTTAAAAATGTTCAAATTTTGCATGAGAAAAGGTAGGTACATTTTTTGTGTGTTGTCTGTTTCGATTGCTTGTTTTATCGGTACCAAGTTGTTAAGGACTTTATAAACTTTTGCCGCCTCTCTTGCATTCTGAATTCATACTGTGCGCAGTAGACTGCCGGGCCGGCATCCGCTTCTAAAAACACTTACGTTTCATCTGTCAACGTGGCAGCATGCAAACCGGTCCGCTCTACGGAAGCTAATTCTTGTAAATGTTCAAATGTTCGATGTGTTTTTTATTGCTAATAAAGTAACATATTTCCTGCTTTCAACGAGTGTATTTATTCAGTGAAACCTACAATTCATACAGTCCACAAATTCCAAGGCGAGCTGGCAATCAGGAGTTTTCCAAATAACGGAAAACTGAGAAGGCTACAAACATTGGACCTTCGATCCCGGATGTGCCACAAACATTGGTCCTACAGAGCCAGGATCGCGACAGCATTCGAAAACATTGGTCCTACAGAGCCAGGATGGATTAAAACCACATTAGGTCAGTGCGAGTCCAGTCAACAGCGACAGCATTCGACAACATTGGTCATTGGCAAGTACAAAAGCATATTCAGTTTTGTATTGCATCGCATGCAATCGGCCGCAAGGAAGCAGCGTTCATATTCGCAGCAACGCGTGGAACGAAGAGGGCACATGCGGTGCCCGTAACGAGAGGAAGGAAGACAGCAGACGGTGCTATCAGCGCCAAGATTCGTGCACGTGGGCATTCCAGCTGCAAGCGAGACGGTAGTGCGAACCAAAGCAACGAGGAAAACGGCAAGGCGGCACACACCAAAAGCAATGTAAGCCTAAGTTCCCTATTTTCCTATGCATGAATATTTGGTTTTCTATCATCTGTGTTATACATGTGCATAATTTCAGCTGTGTATTATTGCGTAAACAAATGGTTTATGAGTCATATAAACATTTTAATTGCGTGAAATGCCAAGCTATTACGTTTGTTAGCGATATCCCCTGCATTTTCAAATTGCAGAGCCGTTTGCGTTGTTAAAACAGTCTCGCGTTCGTGGCGCAATTTGGTCTTGCGTAGTACACGGCCATCCGCGTCGTGATTCATTCCGAGTACCGGAGGCGTACCAAATTCGCGCCAGAGGCGTGCGAAAGGGTTTTATCGTTAAAGAATATTTCAGATTCTGCAAGTAGTAAGGCTACCGCGCGTAGCATCTTGCCTGAAATATCACAGATAGTTGACCTGTTGGGTCCGCGTACCAGAAACGTACAAAATTCACGCCAGAGGCGTACGAAAAGTTAGTTCGATCTGTTAAATTGTTTTTAATCTCAACAATTATGAATTCGCTTGTTAGGGCACGTGGCTCTATCAAAGGCAAGCTTACGAGTTTCGCAAATTACGTGCAATCTTTGCAAATAGTTCACGATGAAGATCAATTTTTATCCAGCGCTCAGATTGTTCAATTGCAGAAAAGATTGGATGTTATAGCCGCCGTGTTATCAGAATATTATGCAGTTCATGAACAAATTTTAGAAGCCAGTGAGGATGCAGAACGGGAAATGCAACAGCGAGTCGAATTTGAGGACTCTTATTTTTTTGCAATTTCACAAGCTGAATGTTTGATTAATGAATACAACAAACAGTCTGATGTTGCACCAGATCGTTCTGGATCTCCTAATGGTAGCGTAAGATCAACGCATTCAAATTGCAGTTCACATTGCAATAATCAAGCTGTACGCCTTCCTGCCATTTCTATTCCCAAATATTCAGGGAACGTTTCAGAATGGTTAGAGTTTCGTGAGATTTTTATTAGTTTAATTCATGAGAATCAAGCGTTAACTAATATTCAAAAGCTGCATTACTTAAAGGCTAGTTTACAGGGTGATGCAAGCCAAATTATAAAAAGTTTAGAGTTTACTGCGGGTAATTATACTCTAGCTTGGGAGGCATTGTGCAATCGATACAATGATCCAAAAATTCTGGTTCATAACCACCTCAAGGCCATTTTCGAGCTTGAATCTTGCAGTAAGGAATCTGCAACTAAATTACGTACGATTAGCGATATGTTATTCAAGCATTTTGCAGCAATCAAATCATTAGCTACCGAAAGCGAGCTTCTTGATTTTGTTATAATTTATGTAGTTTCTAAAAAACTGGACCCCACTACATTTCGTGAATGGGAGGTCCTTAGAAACCGGTCAAGTTCTGACCTGCCTAATCTTGATGAGTTCAAGGAATTCTTACAAAATACAGCAAATCTTCTAGAAACTCTAGAGGTAAAAGATAGCAAGCTTGTACCCGAAAAGTCTTCCAAGGTACATTCGAAATCATTTGTGTCAGGTACCCCTTCGTGTCCACTTTGTAAAGGATCTCATTCCTTGTACAAATGCGATAAGTTTGTCAAGATGTCTGTTCTTGACAGAAAGTCAAAGGCAAAAGAGCTCCGCGTATGCTTTAATTGCCTAACTCAGGGTCACCTTGCGAGCCTTTGTAGCTCCAAATATACGTGTAGAAAGTGCAAATCAAGGCACAACACACTTCTTCATGAGGATAAGCCTCAGAACGCTTCTTCTAGTCAACCAGGATCTGCGATGTCGGCAGAAACCCCTGTTGAACTAAACCAATCGATTTCGGCATTCTGTTCGAATGCTTTTCAGGTACTCTTACCTACGGCTACCGCTAAACTCATCGCTGATGATGGTACGCCTCATGTTGTGCGAATCCTGTTGGATTCCGGTTCCCAATCGAACTTTATACGTTCAGATTTGTGCAAAAGGTTGAAGCTTCCAATTCGCGAAGTCAACGTTACTGTTTCTGGCTTAAGTAAAGCCACTTCTCAAATCAAGGCTAGGTGTGATATCAAGCTGCAAGCCCCTCACACTTCATACGGCATTGGCCTATCCTGTCTTGTTCTCGATGAGATTACGGGTGTTACCCCAAGTTTTCGCGTCCAGCGAAACAGCTTCAAGGTTCCTGATAACATCAAGTTATCAGATCTGTCCTACGACCAACCGGGCACCATCGACATTCTGATTGGTTCGCCCATTTTCTGGCAGCTCCTTTGTATTGGACAAATTGGTCTAGGCCCAAATCTTCCCATCCTCCAAAAGACTCGTTTTGGTTGGATTGTTTCTGGCCCTACAGGCCCTCCTTCTGCGTACCCTGTACAGTGCAATCTTGGCACGATCGAGGATGCTTCTGACCCCATTGCTAGGTTTTGGCAACTCGAACATTACCCAGAGGAAAAGGTTCGCACGAATGAAGAGAACGCCTGTGAGGCACATTTTCTGCAAAATACTCAACGAGAAGCGAATGGTCGATTCGTTGTCTCTATCCCTTTCAAGAAGCCTGTAGAGGTATTGGGTGATTCATTGCAAATCGCTCAAAAAAGATTCTTATCAGTAGAGAATATTTCAGATTCTGCAAGTAGTAAGGCTACCACGCGTAGCAGCTTGCCTGAAATATCCCAGATTTCAGATTCTGCAAGTAGTAAGGCTACCAATCGTAGCATCTTGCCTGAAATATCCCAGATTTCAGATTCTACAAGTAGTAAGGCTACCAATCGTAGCAGCTTGTCTGAAATTTCCCAGATAGTTGACCCGCTGGGTCTGTCAAGCCTTTGGTGGCACGGTCCCACCTGGCTAAGCGAAGGTGAGGCATCTTGGCCTACTTCCATGTTCAATATTTCAGATTCTACAAGTGGTAAGGCTACCAATCGTAGCAGCTTGTCTGAAATATCCCATATTTCAAATTCTACAAGTAGTAAGGCTACCAAGCGTAGCATCTTGTCTGAAAGATCGCAGATATTTGACCCGCTGGGTCTGTTAAGCCTTTGGTGGCATGGTCCCTCCTGGCTAAGCGAAGGTGAGGCATCTTGGCCTGCTTCCAAACATGTTCGTGCTGAGCTTCCAGAATTCAAAAAAGAAGTTCAGAGTCTTCCTGTAACCTCTGTTGAACCATTTCCGTTCAATCAGTATTCAAGCTTCGCTCGCTTACAACGAGTTACAGCTTATTGTTTTATCACAAAAGCAGTGCACCTTGAATTGGTCGCTGATCTTTCTACTGAAACCTTCTTAATGGCTTTTCGCCGGTTTGTGGCTCGACGAGGCAAACCGCTCCATGTCTACTCAGACAACGGCACTAACTTTGTAGGCGCTAATTCCGAGTTAATCGAATTAGGCAATTTTCTCGCGGAACAAAACCCTTCTATTTCCGAATCAGTCGCGAACGACGGAGTAGCTTGGCATTTTATACCCGCGCACAGTCCCCACTTTGGCGGATTGTGGGAGGCCGGAATCAAGTCCTCCAAACATCACATACGTCGCGTTATAGGTAACGCTAGTCTAAATTACGATGAATTTTGCACTTTGTTAGCACAGGTGGAAGCGACCTTAAACTCCCGACCCCTGTCCCCTTTGTCCTCTGATCCAAACGACCTTCAGCCTTTGACTCCTGCTCATTTCCTGATTGGTCGTCCGTTGGTGTCACTGCCTGATCCCAACGTAACTGAGATAGTCGAGTCTCGGCTGTCTAAATACCAGAGAATACAACAACTTCACCAGAATGTGTGGAAAAGATGGAGTAAAGAGTACATCTCGGAACTCCAACAGCGCACCAAATGGCGCACGCATCTTTTGGACCTCCAGCCTGGTTCCATGGTCCTCATCAAGGATGACAATCTACCCCCTCTGAAGTGGAGGTTAGGCCGGGTCACCGAGCTGCACCCTGGCCTTGACGGCGTTACGCGTGTGGCGTCAGTGAACACTGTGTCAGGGATCGTGAAGCGATCCTTCGCTAAATTGTGCCCGCTACCTAGTGTTGTGAACTAGTGCGTTAGCGTTCAGCGCAGTTTTCGTAAAGCCTTTTGGCTCCCCATTGTTCGGGTTTTCTTGTACTAGATTAAGATCCATGTACTATTAGGCTTTGTACATATGTGTGTTCATGTTACATGTTTTACTCTAGCTTTTACATGTCAACTCTGTACTGTTTTATTTGAAAGGTTACCCTTTCCAAGGCGGGCGGTATGTTAAGGACTTTATAAATTTTTGCCGCCTCTCTTGTATTCTGAATCAATACTGTGCGCAGTATAAGGTCGAGCGGGTTTTGCCTCGCCGTTCTCCGCACTTACGTTTCATCTGTCAAAGTGGCAGCATGCAAACCGGTCACGCACTACGAAAACTAATTCTTTGTAAATGTTAAACTGTTCGTGTTAATTTATAGCAATAAATTACTACTTCTGCTTTTCAACGTGTGTATAATTCAGTGAAACCTACAATCATACAGTCCACAAATTCCAAGGCGAGCAAGGCAATCAGGAATGTTCCAAATAACGAAAAACTGAGAAGGCTACAAAACATTGGAACTTCGATCCTGATTAGTGCTCAAACAAAAGTATTATTCAAGCTGCTGACTAATTTCATTATCGTAAATGATGATTAAAAAATCATTTAAATTATTTTACTAATAACATCGTTCTTCTGCAAATGTAGTACTGCTTTATCTTCAGATTTTTATATAATATCATTACAGGGCACATTTAAAAGCTGTAAATAATATGCAACTCATATGGTAGCTCAAAACCAAAATCAAAACCGTGCAGAATAAGCTGAAGAAACTTTATGAAACTGGAGCTCAAATTCAACATGGTCAAAGATAAAGTGAGCCCTAAGTTTAAGTTCTAGAGGAAATTTACAGTAGCCTCCCAAGAATAACTGAGTGGCAACCCAACTTTCCCTCAAACTGATCAAGTTAGTTACAATAGTCAGTTATACAGATGACATGAAAACGAAGAAATGGGTAGAATTAGGGATGGGCGCGTGACGTGATAACAGTCAAAGTCACGGCGGGTCCAGTAGTAAACGTGAGTAATATTTGAAAATCGGGCCGTGAACGTGAGTCAAAATTACCAAGGCGTGATTCCCGTTTCACGTTAATTTCACGTTAAATATTTAGTAACCAATAAAATACTGCAAGATGTTCCGCTCCCCCGCTGCCAAACCATGTGGAAGATCTAGAGCTGGAGCGGGAAGTCATTGTACTTCTGTGTGGCAGTCTACAGCGACGAAGTTTCGCACCTGTGTTGTGTTGTGATGTTGTGTCTATAGTCAGTCGCGTGTCTAAAGTCTATAGGCGACCAAGTAGAACTTACTTTTAGTTCCTCGGACATAAAAGTACTTTTAAACCTAGGAATTACAAATGTTGCCTAGCAACACATACCTTCTTGTGACAGTGACTTTGGTATTAAAAGTAATGTCTTTAAAGACGGTTGCGCGAAATCTTTTTTTGAGAAATCGGTATTTATCCCTTGCTGTAAGCTATCGTAGTCAATTTTCATTTATTTCTTTTTGTGTCTACTATTCTGATTACAACATATCACGTAAATAATTTCATGTATGTAATTTCACAAGCATAATTTACTTTACAGGTTTTTGTTCTGTTGCGGGTCCTTTATTGGTTTTAAATTTGAACATTATATTCTATCTGAATTTGAATTTTCAAATAAAAGCTGCGGGTCACGTCATGAGTGGAGGGTCACGCCGTGAACGTGAGTTACTTGTTTGGATTCTACAAATGTACGAACTTGAGGTTATTTACGTTAATAACTCCCGTTCAAGCTCTTAATTTTATCACACCTAATTATCCACTCTAAACTACGCAACCTTACGCTAATACTGTCTTTAACTTGCGTTTGTAACTCGCAAACATTAACTTCAAAAATACCGTGAGGGGAAGCCGCGTTTACACTGTTATCACGCTGTGTTTTATGTAGTGAATAAACGTGCGTGTTTAAAAGCAAGCGTGAAACATGTGTGAATACTCACTCACGGGCTCATTTCTTAAGAATAGGTCTAAATACATGATCTTGGACGAAGGATCTCAAAAGCCTTGGGAAAGACCCTACACTTTTCCAAGCTGAAGTAGAGGCTATTAAAACATGTATAGAGTTAAGTACAGAAAAAAAATGAAATCTGTATTTTATCATGTACCATGCCTATACGCTTTATATTCTAAGATCAGAAGTTATAAAACCACGAAAGACTCTGTGAATGCGTATAACAAGTAAAACTTAATGGAAAATAAGAGAAACCGTTAATTAGTCAAAATTTATCAAAAGAACAACATACTAGTTGTCATTAACATTTTAAAGTGAAGATGTTAGAATCAAATTAATTCTATTAAAAATAACTGTGTAGGTACGAACAGTTTTAGTTGTTATAATTTGAAAATGGTATATAATAAATATAAGATAAATTTTCCATAATATGTTTATGTTATTATTACAACTGACGTTCATACAGCGAAAGAAAGGAAGTAGGGCTATACAAATTAGATAAATACATAGTTTGTAAAAACATAATAGTATCAAATCGATTAAATGAGCATTATTATTATTAAGATAGGGAGGTTAACACTGGTTACGTAAAATATTGATTAATTCAATAGTCATTAACAATGGTACATTTGGATAAACAAACATTGTTTGTACAAAGAAGTTTTTACTGTTATAATTACTACGCTTGATCATAATTGTTATTGATTAGGACTTACGAAAGTAATTCAAAATGTAAAATTATGGCCCCATAGAAAATTTCAGAAATAGCGGGCTACTTTTATGAAACCGTATGTACTAGATAAAGCATTTTTGTGGTAACACGGTTTCATAAAAGTAGCCCGCTATTTCTGAAATTTTACGTGGGACCACAATTTTACACTTACATTCTTGATGACATTTTGACGTATTTAGAAAAATAAAGGTACTTTACCTGAGAAAAAAGTATTTTTTATCTACCGCTCGTGAGGGGTCATGAAGACCAATCCAACATTTTAGTATTAAAATTTTCGACTCAGAATTAGTCAAAGAATCTCCCTATCTAAAGCTTTAGTGGCCATTACGTGACACCCTGTATATGTGAAAGTTTTATAAATAAATGTTACTTTGCTATACAAATTACTGAAGTCGCATATTTTTTTCATCATCATCTTCGCCAAGGATTAGGCCTTATGGCTTGTTTCTACTCAGGACGTCATCTCTTCTGCGATCTGCCCACGTTTCGGTATCTCCTAGGTTTGTATAGGTTTAGGTATAGGCTTGTTTCGGAAGTCTTGTGTTTTCTATTTGTTGTTTATATATGTTCATTTTTGATGTTGTAGTTATATTCTGTTTGGGATGGCAGTTACTTTAAGATCTTCTCTTCTTGTGTCTGATATTGTGCATCCCTTCATTTTTCTTAAGAATTTAATTACTGCGGCTTGTATTTTTGCTTCATCTTTAGTTGTCATTGTCCATTACGTTGTAGAATTTAATCTGTGTCTCGCTTCTTGTTTTTTTTCAGATATAATTTTATCTACAATTCTAATCAGTTATTATTTAACAACAGGAAACTTAGATGTAGCCGATATTAGTTTTAATCTAAATTCGTTTCTGATTAAAGTCCATTAACACAAGCGACTGTTTCTAATTAATTATAATTCTATAGTTAAATGTGGAAAAAGGTATATACTGTAGATAATCTTCGAAATTTATTACCTACATAAAATAAAAGTCTATAGTAAAAATATGAGGGTTTGTTCTGTAAATATTAAGAATCAACCTGACCTTGAAAACTTCTATAAATCCCAATATTTTTCGGAAAATCCCAGAGGATAAAGTATTTTTTTAAAAACCGGCATTTTTTATATTTCTTATCATGTATGAGATAGCTTTCCGATCTTCTGTGGTATTAATTTAATTTAATAATTTAGTTATTTATTATGTACAATATAAATTCCACATTTTTAATTTCAAATGCATTGTTTTCTTTAAATAGAAGTACAGAAGTATATTTTTAAATAAAAAGTTGATGATGTGGGACGTTAATACAATTAATACAATCAAATTGACAAAAAGGTTTATTTCAATATTAAAAATAAAAGTAAATGATATAGATGTTTAGTAAGAAACATTTAAAACATTATAAAAAAATATTGTACACAATTTTTTTAAGAAAGTTTATTGAAAGTGGCGGATAATACTTGAATTTAATGTGCAGAGCATCTCCACAGCTACTCAATGTTCGACGTTTATTTGATCTATTTAATAACGTCGTGAATCACACAAATTTTCTACGCAGTTCAAATTACTCAGATATTGTGGTGGGTTTTCGCTCGGCTAATATTTCAGCTATATTTTGGTTGATTATCCCTTCGTATCTTCCTTCTCTTTTTTAGCATAGGTATTTACATAACATTGTGTATAGCAGATAGCCTAGATTTATTTTCACGATAAAACTGAAACTTGCAGAAGTTAATAGCTGCAACGAAGCGTGAAGAGAATAATGCACAGTATGACATTGCAGAATAACGTAAAACATGGATAAATAAAAGAAAAATAAGACTAATAGATATAGGCGAGGCGCTATATTTTAGCACTATTTTGCAAGACAGAGGAAAGAAGCTCGAAATAAGAGACAAAGCCAATAATACAAGTAATTAAAGGCACAGATTAAAAGGTACACCATTCACATGTGATTTGCATATCTATCAAGGGCAGAACAGTGTAAGTTCTGAAAAATATATATATATATCCCGGTTTATACCGCCCTGTGCGGCTTTCCAGTTTGCAAACGCCATCTATCTCGGTTTTGTGCATCTTCTTCCTGTACTTGATAATTGGTCATCGCGTCTCTAATACCATTATTCCACGATCTTCTAGGCCTGCCTCTTTTTCGTTTTCCTGGGGGAGTCCACTTTAGGATTCGTTTTGGCCATCGTACGTCATCCATCCTAAGCACGTGTCCAAACCATTTAAGGCCTCGTCTTTCGATTCTATCAGTTACTGTGTCTGTAGCCCTCATTTTGCGTGGAATTTCTTCGTTTGTGACATGTTCTATTCTAGACACTAGAGCGCTTCTTCTTAGATAATCCATCTCTACAGCCTGCAATTTTCGTTTGTATTCGTTATTAACTGTCCACGTTTCACATCCATAGCATAGCACTGATTCTACCATCGATTTTCCAATGTGGATTTTTACGTTCTTCGAGAGGTGCTTATCCCATCATATAGAATTCAAGCTTCCCAGGACTTTACGGCTAGTTTCAATTCTGGCTTTTATTTTATCTTGACCTATTCCGTTATTTGTTATTATCGTACCTAAATATTTAAATCGTTGAACTTGTTTAATTTCTTCTGTGTCATTTACTAGCACTTGAAAATTAGCATCGGTGTTTATCGCTAAATATTCCGTTTTTTCTATGTTAATATTTAAGCCCCAGTTTTCGTACGTTTTGTAAAGTCTTTTCAGCATAAATTCCAGGTCATAGGCATCTTGTGCAATTACAACCTGGTCGTCGGCAAAATTCAGTGTAAACAAATGGAAATCGTTAACTGGTATGCCCATTCTACTTACATCACGTTTCCATTTCTTTAAAACTACTTCTAAATATGTGTTGAAAAGGAGAGGAGATAATGTACAGCCTTGTCTCAGTCCCTTCGTTGGTGTAAATGGCTGTGCTATTTCTTTCCCATTTTTTATATAAGCTTTATTATCTGTATACATTTCTTTAATGATGTTAATTATGTTTTCGTTTATGTTCATCGTGTATAGAGCTTCCCATAATTTACTTCGGGGTACTGTGTCATAAGCTTTTGTCAAATCTATAAAGGCTAAGTGAGTTTCTTCTCCTACCGTTCTCCGTTTCTCTGTTAGTTGTTGTAGCACGAAGATATTATCAACGCAAGATTTTCCTCGAGTGAAACCACTCTGTTCGTCACTAATCTTTCCCTCCAGATTTTCTTGTAGTTTGGCCAGTATTACTTTACCAAATATTCTGTTAAAAGTACTATTAACACTTAGTCCTCTGTAATTACCCGGATCTTTTCGGGAACCCTTTTTGTAAATAGATATAATATAAGACTCTTTCCATTGAGTTGGTATTTTATTTTGTCTAATACAGTTCTTAAAGAGACATGTCAATCTACTTATCAGGTAGTTTCCTCCATATTTAAGTAATTCTGGCGGGATTTCACCCGGACCAGGTGATCTTCCATTTTTTATTGTCTTCAACGCTATTTGTACGTCATTTTCGGTAAGTATAATGTCTGTTTTGATACTCTCTAAGTTGTTATTTTCACATAGATATTCTGCCCTATGTTCTTTTAACAGCGCTTTATAATGACTCATCCATGTGTCTGTATCAATAAATGTTCGATTTGTATTGTTATTGTCTTTCTTTAGTGTTTTTAGGCATCGCCATACTTCTGTAGATTGTGCTCCACCTATCATACTATCAATTTCTATGCATCGTCGTTCCCACGAAGCATTTTTGTACCTAGAAATTTTTCTCTTTGTAATTCTGTTTAGATGTTTATATTTCTGTAATGTTTCGTCTGTCCTTTGGGTTAGCCACGTATGGTACGCTTTATTTTTCCTGTTGATTTGTTCCTCTATTTCGTCATTCCACCACAATGGCTTATTTCTTTCTGCCTTTTTTATTGTTCCTAAGGCTTCCATTGCTGCTTGGTGGATTGCTTCTGTTAACTGGCTGTGTTCTACTTCTATATCATCAGATTACAACAAAAATTACAAACAACCACTGTAAGTTCTGAAAAATAAGAACCATATTTGCTGCACTACAACTTTCCATTTTGCCAGTAAATAAACAAACAAGCAACTTAAAGTTTGAAAATGACCGACACAGTTTTCAACTGACGAAATATCGAATAAATGTAGTGAAAATATAGATATAGTCCAGTTGTTAGGTAACACAATCTCCGAGTTAACATTTTTGGATATGTTTAAAAGTCGGTGTCCTGGTGAAAGTTTCAAGGATTTTAATTGGGGTTTATACACGTTTTTCGGGAATATCTACGTTCCCATTAGTTATATGACCAAAGTACCTATTAATATTCTTATCAAGAACGTCATTTCCCATAACTATTGTTTGAATTTTTTTCTAAGTCGAATAGATTCTGAGCTAAAGTAGCTCAAAATGGTGCCCAAAAACGAAATATTTCCAGATTTCTCTGTTTTCAGCTGATTTTTGATGATTATTGCTTCAAAATTCTATTTTAACTTTACGTTCATACATATCACTTTAATGTGGTAAGCCCAGGATGTCTATTCCACAGATGCAATAAACACAGTTCTGAATTTTCTTCGCCCGATAGATTAGCTGTTGATCTCTTAACAAAATCGTCATTGTTGTCCGACAGAGAGTCATCGCCGTCGTTGTTAATAATGGACTCCGAAACATTATTACAGATCCCTCCACCAGGAAGAAGTGCCTAAGTTAAAACAAGTAAAGCAATTTGTTGAAGTAAACTCGTAACATAAATCTAATCAAATATATGTAGAAGTAGATGTTAGCAGAAATAACCTAAACAAAATTGGTGTAGTCTAGGACAATACCTATCGCTTCTGTGTGGAATAGGAAACAGCGGAGCATATACTTTTTGACTGTGTCGCAATAGTCCGTAAAAGTCGGTATCGATGGAGAATTGCATACCCTTTAACCAACGTTGGTATTACTTTTCATTGAGGATATGGAAGTCAGCGGTGAACTTTAATTAGGATTTTTTATTACAATAGATCTTGTAGGTCGCAGTATAAGAAAGGTAATGGCCCACCTAACTAACTTTAACTCGATAAAGGGGTAAAGAGGGATTCGGCAAGCAAATAATATCTCGCCTAAACTCTTCGCCGCTGCTATGGAGGAAGTTTTTAAGAAACTCGAATGAGAAAGGAAAGGCATCGATATAAATGAAGAAAGACTTAATAATATAAGGTATGCCGAAAATTAAGTCTTGATTGGTAATAAGAGCTGCAAGCAATGAGCTAAATATCTATGCCCACAAGATTAAATAACGTTGTTACTAAAAATGGAGCTCCAACTAAATATTAATATTAATTTTGAGAATTATGTCAAAAAAAGTGTTCTGTTTTTTTGGCCGCAACTGTATATACCCGAAGGCGGAAAACAATAATCCTTTTATTTTCATTAAAATACAGATTACAAATACATACAAAAACGTCTATATGTATGTAGAAAATACAAATACGAATAGTGAATTAAGTATAAACGCAAGCCTAATCTGCTTTGGTAATTAGAGGCTAAGAAATCTGACATGTGCCATCGTCTTGGCCAGAGTTACACAAGGCGGGGGGAGATGCAATCCTGAAACCCCAGAGTATCTACTTTTATATACAAATCGCTTACGCAAGAGAAAGGTTTCTCTATTCTTTATATACAATAGGTATTGTCCAGCCAGGCACGGGCTGAGAATTGAAATAACTTTCGCCTGGAAGAGCAATTCCATTTTTTCAGCTCGAGTTAATGATCCATTGTTCGCCGGGCACGGGTTGTCTTAAAAAGGGTTTGCTCTCTCTTTCAAATGGCCCATTTAGATGAAAATCATACTGTATTGTAGTAATTCAGCGCGACGTTAGGAAAACAAGTTTATATTCTTTGCGTGACGACACAAATCAAACTTGACGTTAAAGCGACTTCTAAAATGCAAGCGCACAACTGCTGCACCCCGAACTTTCACTTTTAGTAGTGCCTTTAGTAAAGCAATACGCACAATTGACTTTGGCACTAGCTGATTTATATGCTTCGCTTCATACTTAACAACCTGCAGTCTATCGCCCGAACACCATAGTCCTTTTCCGCAAAAGCAGACGTTCTTAGAAGAACATCATTCACTCCAAGGGCATTACAAGATACACTTCGTTGTTTCCGTTGCCGTAAGCAATGGCACTTCAAAAGAGGTTGTCCCTAGTCTGATGGATATTTAGAACTACCTTTTCAGCGACGCAATGAAACTAGACCATCAAACCGTTATGCCACTCGACGAGCAACGAAGCACCATACGGCAATAACTGCATCATAGTCACACAAATCTAAAGTATTTTAAATATTCGTAAAGTCTATCTGGGAAAGAGAGAAAGGTAGGATAATTGTTAGCAAGTTACTCAGAGAAGGCATCACCATGAATCCTAATCACCGTATGCCTCTCTAATATTATTGGTTAATAAAAATTGGGAAGACAGAATGTGTATTGCTTACCGAAAGCTAAATCGTTTCACTGTCAAAAACAGGAATCAGTTACCGACAATAGATGATCAAATGCATCGTTTGTCAAGTTGTGTATACTTTACCAGCTTAGACCTAACGAACGGATACCACCAAATACCAATCAAAGAATCTTCAAAAGCAGATGCTCATTATGAATGCAATTGTTTGCTTTGAGAGACAGAAATAGTGCAGTAACTGCTCAGAGAACAAAGTGTCACACTAAAGAATACCATCTGGTCGTCAAAACAAAAGCAATGGGTGCTTTTTCTACTCCAACGAATGCTCATCAAGTTCGATAATTTATAGGACTAACGAGCTGTTTTTGAAAATTTGTAAGAGATTATGGGCCGGTTGCAGAAAGCAATGTTAAGTCTGGTGTTAGCTAACATCGCGTCAAAGTGAACAAAATCGCATCAAATTTTGTTTACTAATGTATTAGTTACCATAAGCATTTGAGATTTGATTCGTTTTTGTTCACTTTGACGTCGCGTTAGCTAACACCAGACTTAACATTGCTTTCTGCAACCGGCCCTATGTCTGATATATTTAGCTAAGCCGTTGACTCGTCTCAATCATGCAGTGGAAGCAACATTCCAACACACAAGAGGGTATTGCAGCAAAGGTCTCTACTTACATTATACCGTGTGTTAAAAAAAATCATGCATGCCATGATCAAATTGAAGTTTGCCATAACTTGATACATACCCATTGAAGCAAATGAACTACCATAAGTCAGAGAGAACTAAATTACATCTTGATTTTGAACTATTTTCCTAAAATATACAAGACACTTAATGCAAACCATTTTTGTTGACTGTTATAATTAATACATTCGTTGTTGTTGTGTAAATACCATCTTATTTTCCTTTTTGCTTGATACATGTAAACTTAATGCAGTGTAAACGTTGGCCTGTCACAATGGCACATGTTTCCATAAACAGAAGGCAATCTGAAATTCACCTACAGACTTAAGTTAAGACATTACTATTTTTCTTAACTTTCTTTCCAAGGCATGTCCTAAATTAGTTTTTTAACACACGATACAACCCTACATTGCAGACAAAACTTCACGCTGATGCAAATGCAAAACATCTCGCTGGAATTATGTTAAAAACGCAAAATAGGAAACAATATCGTGTAGCCTACTTTAGTCGACGAACCAGCTCTATAGAGAGAAATTGTCACTTCTTCGAACTTGAAACGTTGGCTGTTGTGTAAATCATAGAGATATTGCAAGAATATATGTTGGAAACAAAATTAAGATACCTAGTACCTTGTAATGGACTGCAACTATAAAAGCAGTGTATATCAAACGTGATCTAAAACCACGCATATCACATTAGCTGTTACAGTTACAATCCCCAAGAATGCAATGATTGATATTCTACAACTAAAATCGGTTTTACTGATATTCAAACCATACGCACAGCAGCTGCAAAAGAATTAAAACACGGTCAGCAAAAACATGCGGTACAATTCAATGTAGAGAGAAAATGTTCCAAGAAATACCAAGTCAATAGCTAGCATTGATACGCAAGAACATCGTTGGGGATGGCTAAAGCAAAAAGTTGAAATCTCCCTTTTAGTACAGTAAAATTGTCGTTTTACCTTTAAAAAATTGGCCAAGGCAATTCCCTTTGCCCAGTGGTTTACAGCCATAGACAAGTGTAAAACCACACAGCCGCCATCTTGAAAACAATTAAATTTGTTTTTTCTCGCGATCCATTGGTCGCACAGAAAAAGTTATTGAACAAAAAATGTTAGAAATCAAATTCTACACGTTTTTGATCCGTGCCGCAATACCGAGAAGTTGGTATTTCAAACGGCAGAGGGCGACAAAGTTACCAAAAATCCGTTTCCGCCATTCTAGCTCTGTGAGGGTGTTTTTTTCCGAAAATTGTGAACGTGAAAGCTGTAGTACTTGAAAAAATATGCAGGAATCTCTTTTAATAATGTGATTGATTTAAATAATCCCCGAGTGACAGCCCTTCAAAGTCCGCGTAGCGTGGAGAAGTAGAGAGAAGTAAATTATTTTTATCGGTTTCAGGATATTAAGCCTTTGTTTACATATACAAAAGTAGGCTGGTAACTAGATTATAACTTATCTGTAGGGTTAAAGAATATTACCCTACATGGCAACCATAACCATATAGCAACCGATAAACTATTGAACAAATCACGGATGTTATGAATCATAACATTCCTAGATATGTTAATAGCTAATATCCCGCACTTATAACTAACGTGATTCCATGTCTGCCATTTGGTTAACATAAAGAAAACCATTATCGCTCGTACTATTATCCATTTTTAATCAGAATACAATCCCTCGCAATCGTATTCACGGATTTTTTTCAAGAATTTTTTACATTGCGTGGGCTCTTTTTTCAATAAAAGTTCAAGCAACATTTCTACCATGATCGATAATGACTCGGTTGTGTCCGAGGCTTGGAACCAAGACGAAGAAAGAGCTCCAAAAAAAAGTGTCTGAGTAAACTAGAATATATCTTAGGGTTTATGCAAAAAGAAATTACTTTCAATATACGAGCCCAAAATAACATCATTTGGCTCATTTAAGATTTTTCAGGTATCTTTATTTTGTACCCACAAAAGAAAATCTTATTGGTCAATATTCTCACATCATAATTGTAGACGTTTTTAGCAATATTATAAGTATAACAGTTTTAGCAATAACAAATTACAAAAAATAGTCGGGAAACACTAACTTTAAAAGAAATTACCGATTCATTTCATTTGGCCCAAACGATCAAAATATCATTTCGTTCACCGTAGCATATTTTAGTTGAAGTGAAACAAACTGTTTGGTATTTAATAACATATAGACAGTCGGGTGTCTGTATCATTTTTGCAAAAATGGTACGTGGTAAAGCTATTGTCAATTTGTTGAATTTTGGTCATTCCTGTGGCAAAATTTACAAACAATTGCAATTATCGTATTATATAATAAATATTACACCAATAAATTTAAGAGCTTTACAGATCTGAGCCAAATGATGTGATTCTGGGCTCGTATATTCATTTCTCATAATTTTCATTTTTTTAACCTATACCAATTTCTCGGTATCGCGGCAATGACCAAAAATGTGTAGAATTTCTGTAGATTCTGAAAACCTATTCACATTGAAACTACTTGAGTGACGTGACGATTTTACCTCGCAAAAGAGCAATGGGTACTTCCCTGCGCCGGAATATATCGTACATTTCCCACGCTGCGCAAACTTTGAAGGGCTGTCACTCCGAGACTAATTAAATCAATCACATTATTAAAAAAGATTCGTGCATATTTTTTCAAGCATTACAACTTTCACATTCGCAATTTTCGGAAAATACTTCTCTGTATCGCGGCAACGATAAAAAATGTGTAGAATTTTATTTCCAACATTTTTTGTTCAATAACTTTTTCTGTGCGACCAATGGATCGCGAGAAAAAACAAATTTAATTGTTTGCAAGATGGCGGCTGTTTGGCAAGAGGTGGGGGCACTTTTTTTGGTTTTACACTTGCCTAATGGCCCTAAACCATTGGGCAAGAGGAATCGCCGCGGCCAATTTTTTTAAGGTGACGGGGTATTTTCCGACAATTTTGCTCTACTATTTATAGGCAGTGGTCTAATGATGGTTAAAAGGTTCCTGCCTTACGATCGATATTGAGTCGTTGATGTCCAATGATGTTCAATTCAAGCAGGATCATCAAAGCCAAGTACGATAATGTTGCCGTGGACCGCATGAAGTCGTGAATGAGTAGTGTTCAAATAGTGACAATAAAATGGACAACCTCTCTACTTTGCTACTGCTACGGACGACTCTCCACGTCTCTGGGGAACCCTTTGGTAAGTAAATACCTGTAGTTAGAGTAATTAGCACATGTTCAGGTGGCCGCGAAGTTTGCAGCGCGCAGGACATTTGTAATTTGATATCTGTTATACTTATTGCCAGATCAATTACACCGTGAATTTTTTATAAGTATTTATTAACAGAAACGAGAAATCGACCTCTCAAGGAATCATCGATTCAGACTGGTTTCCGGGTGAGCCTGTAGATTTAGCAAGACAGGTAACGGGCTACCGGTTCAGGCTAATCTCAGACAGAAATATTTAGGTTGTTAGATCAGGAATCGGTCTCTCAAGGAGTCATCGATTCAAACTGATCTCGGAACGTGCATTCAGGTTAATGGACCAGGAATCGGCCTCTCAAGGAGTCATCGATTCAAACTAATTACAGGTAGATCCGGAAGATTCCCAGGAGAGAATGAGGGTAACAGGAAGGTTTAAAAAATAATGAATAAAATGAATAGAATTCTTTGTCTAGGACTGGGCAGGATCAGGACGGGGCAGGAACAGGTAAGCTTGAGTTAGGATAAAACTCAAGTCTCGGAATCGAAATCTCTTTTCTTCAACTGGTCTCGGAGCTGCTTTTATATGCTTTGCGTCGTTCTATCAAAGCAACCACTTCGAACCTTCTTAGGTGGGAGAGCGGCGAGCGGACTGAGCCTGCGTTTGCTATCTCTTCTTCGGCCGTCGGCAAGATGCAACCCATGATAACGCTTGGATAGGCAATGCATAAATTAAAATACATTTTTAACGTTTAATTAGAATTTATGCGGAAGCTAGCGTTAGAATTGAAGTTAGCGGTATGTTAAAGTTAAAATATTTGATAGTTGAAGGTGCATTATTTATAAGTTTTAATTAATATGCTTACCATTTCGGCAATATTTTGAACACTAAAACGTGAAACAATCTTGACAAATATATTAGACGTTAAATCACAAGTTCTTGTTTTTTAGGAGAATCTGTAGTGCAGATGGAACCAATGTAGCGTATCGAGAAATATGTGCTGGTTAGGGATGAGATTCTGACTCGGACAGAACGTTCGGGGTGTGACAAGGGCGCAAAGTATGTTGTGAAAGTGGGTTGCTTTGCGTAGTTTATTGACGTATATAATTATTCAAACCAATAATTAATTACAATGTAATAAGTTGCAATAATGTGAGGCGAATGTACGTACTATCAAAGATAGTTGAATAACGTTAGATTTTTTGCAATTACATCGTTCTTGCCTGTTCTAGATAAATATATGATAATTGAGAGGGGATCCAGCAGAAGCATGTTGTTCCGCCTGTTGTAGCAGCCAAGTCTCAGTGCTGTACTATCTTAGACGAGTAGTTCAGGGAAAGCAAGCACTTACTGACTGTACGGGTTGTAAATATTAGTTAACCTATTGCGTTAATATTGGGGAGTACCACTGAACAGGCCGAGAGCTAACCCAACCACTGAAGGTAGCAATGAATAACTAGAGTTGATGCTGACTGATGCAAGGCCGAGTATTGTAATATCGCTGTCGGAATTATGAAGGGACCAGGGGGACGGCCACCCCTGGTGAGTACAATTATTATTAACAAAGAAATTTTTAGGTCAGTAAGTCTATGTTCATCTACATTTAATCGTTTTCCTCCTCCACTGGCCCAGGGATGGCTCACACTGGCACTGTTTGCACCTCGTCTCGTCGCCGCCTTGTTGTCGTGGGTGAGTTGCATCCACCACTTTGACACATGGTAGAAAAATCAGAATTTTAATTTTAAGAAAACCTACAAAAACGCGTAGAACAGGAGACATTAAACAAACAGGTTTCTTCTGAAATTATCTTTAGAAGAAGCTAGCAACATGAACAGAGAAAATTTAGAAAAATAACTACTGTAAAACCGGTATTACCCTGATGCTCTTCATTCGGTTTTTTTTTTTAATTACTGAAGAACAAATTGCTCATTAAATTATTCAAATAACATACGTATACAGATAGGTAACACTTAATTTAAAATTTAGTTGGCCGTAGTATTCTTCCTACCTGGGTGAGTACTTTCCAGGTCCAAAATGGGTAATTTCTGTAGAAAATCAGATTTAGATGCCTATATTGCTGCTCCCCATTTAATCATACAGAACTGATGATAGTACTAATCAAACCAGAAAACTATTACGCACACGTATATACATAATGGGCAGTATTCTCACACAATGTGTGACGCTTTGATTAAATAAAAATAGTGTTAATTTGCAATACATTGATGCTTTTACACATTACGATTTATATAGAAACATCTCTTTCTTCTTTTACCTTAAACGCAGCAGCGTTATTTAAAACGTGGTAAAAATACGAAACAGAAAACTATATTAAATTTCTGTTAGAATAACAACTTAATAATTCTAGGTACTTTTATTTTATGTGTGGTCATAATAAAGATTATTCGTTTTTTAATTTCAATAAATAGCTATTTAAGATACAAGTGTTAAAAGTGGCTGTTTAGTGCACGAGACATGAAAATTATGAAAAGACGCCGCAGGCTGGGTTTATAACATGTCAAGTGCAATAACACTTTTAGCACAAGCTTGCATACAATATTCTTTCTACGACCTTAAATTTACTGCTATTATTCCATAAATATGGATTTAACAAAGTTATACATGTTTGACAGTTATAATTTATCTCATAATAAAAAGATTGCCATGGATACAGGTGACTATTTCTATAGCCGATAGTTGACAAAGTTAATTATGAAAGGTAATTATAATATCACACATTTTACTTTATTCATTACACAATGCTTTAATTATTTTAACAAACACTACCTCTATCGAATGAACTAACTAGAATAACTTTAACTTCACTTCCTGTTTAAAATACGTAAATTTAAAATCAGTTGTTTACTTTTAGCACGCTGATCTACAATATATCATTTTTAACTCGGCAAGCCTACTTTTAATGGCCGTTATGACAGTCATCATTTCAGTGGTATTTAATATTTATCTATGAAAATTAAAAGATATGAATCACAATTGCCTGGTAAATCATTAAGCACGGTTGACGGATTTGCAGTCTGATAAGCTATGGTAAACCATATATTCCACAAACGTTATTTTCGTAAATAATGATTTCTGGTTTGTAACTATTGAAATATTTTACCGGAAGACGTCAAGAAAGTCAAACTTGCAAGGCTATTTTGAGTCTAGAACATTAACCATTACACGACTTGTACAGTAATACTTTTATCTGACTGCTATTACTGTACTAATCGTGTGATGGTTAACTTTCTAGAAACCTAATGTTCTTTAACAGGTGTCAAAATGACGTTTTCAATCGGTTTTATGCTTTAGTTTGCCTTTATTAGCGATTTCAGCTAAAATTTTATACATACCATGTCATGAAAGTTATTCTAGTGAACTCAGGAGCTTAAAAGTACTCAGCCTTACAGCCTCGTACAGTATGCTCCTTCGTCCAGTAAAAGATAACCTTCATGACTTGATATGTAAATAACTATTAATGTCTTAATCACAATAGTTTTCTCTTTCGACACAGAAGTACCGCTTATGTTCAATTAAATAGGGAGTAACAATATAGGTAACGTGATTTCATAAGCAAATAGTAGTGGTATAGTACAGAATCAGTAATTTATTTTGTTAATAGTGTAATTGAACTATTTCCCCTGACTCTATTTCTCTCTTTCATTTCTCATATACGTAGGTTGGGTCAAGGCCGGACTTGGTGTTTTAACCGGCCCGGGCGAATGACACCAAACAGTCATCTTTTAAAAATGGCTCTTTATAAGACAAACAGCCCAATTATTAGACATAAAAACAATATTTGTTTTCAAAAGAAAATATATATTCCAAAACACCATTGGGATAATACAAAAAATATTTAAGAAATCATAAAAAACATTAGTAGAATATCAAATTGCAAGTAAGATTTTCATTATTCATATTTATGTCAGTTTAAGCAAAATATCGCCTTTCATATGCAACTTGTGTTAGCTATTCTAGGTTATGTTGACATTCAAATTTACGGCAAAGCGTGTTTTAATATAATATTAAAACACGCCACCAATGGCAACATGCTAAAAAGACCGAATTCGGGCGCTAATATTAAGAGTGCTACAAACGTACTTTTGACACTAGAAACTGTGCAAAAAGTTGTCATTTTGACAAGATCGTAGAGAAAACATTGTTTATGCAACGCATTGCAAAATTAGTTTTTTTTTTCACTCGTCGTAATTTACAACATTTACAACTAGTAAAAAACACCCACATTTTGCAACTTGTTTCATAAATGGTTATTATATGACCTCTTTTCAAGATTTTTAATTTATTTAGGTATTCAAAGTAGAAAATAAAATGTTGTAGGCACCACGGGAATTACTTGATGTTTATACCCCTCGAGCACAACTATCCTCATAATGCCCTTGATACATAAATAAATATTATGTCCCTAGGGCCAAAGTAACATAGTACGCCCTCAAAGATAGGTTATAAAGTGATCAATTTAGTCCGGTCGTACATAAAGTTACCTTTTTGCAACTTGTTTCATAAATTACTAATATGCTTTTTCTAGATCAGCATATAAATTATATTTCTTTACATTTTCGCCGAAATTGTGATCAACAGTACAGTTTTCTGAAAGCAACTTATTTTACTTGGAACAAAAATTTAAAAGTTCCATTTCTGGAAAATATGTCGACAAGTTTGGAAGGAAAGAGAAACTCGACGTGTGAAAACATTGAAAGTCCTGGGACAACCCTTTGTAAAATGTAAATTTGGATCGCAAAATATTGACAACTATGTCCATAGTCACATTAAAAATCTATATTGTAAAATTATTATTTATAGCTGGATTTTGTGGTGCTTTGTCATCGCAACTTTTGTCATTTTTTAACGACATCGTATAGCGCAATTTCATTTTCAAAGAATTGCTTATTTACTTCATTTATAAACTCTTCAGTCTCTTTCGCAATTTTTTGAAATTCTCGGTAAAATTTCTATAGGGACAATAAAGTGTCCTCCACCATGCGGTATTCTTGCAAGAAATCCATACATGATATTTGTAGATACCTTGAGAGAGGAGAAGTAAGCATAAAAATTCTTCTGAACGACATTGCGAAAATAATTGTCTCATACGTCAAGAAATAGTCACATGGCTCTGGGTTGGGTCCCTAAGTATATTTCTTCGACAGACGAACAAATAATAAAATATTGAATTTTGCACTGCATTTCAATTCGAAATGCATTTAGAATAATTATAATTATTACTACACTCTTATGGTTGCTTAATGTTAGCAACACACGCCGTTTGGTAGCATGGATTTAATCAAGCGCAATCAGTTTTAACGATAATCCGAAGGAGTTTACATGAACTTCACATAGGTGTGTTTTATAATTTAGCATAATTTATTATTGCTCATGCACAGCTTATGTAAATGTTAGGTAGTTATGAGCAAATAGCCGAGGTTGTTATCCTCTATGTGTCACTTAATGATTTACGACGAAATGGAGAGAAGTAAGTAGACTGTTCGTTCTTTTGACACGCATTGAGCGTGTCAGTACACATGGTCACTGAACAAATACAATCGGTGGTTATTTTACCCGGCTTGGCATTTATTTTCAGTAGTTGAATAATTTTTTAAAGCACGTACAACATACATACTGCGTTCGTTTCAGTAAAGACAATCACTTATTTTATTTCCCTGTCCTGTTTCTTTCCTTCGTACAAGAAGGGAGCAGAGTAGTTCGATCCGTACTATGTAACTGTATTTTACAGCGATACAACTTCGTCTGTCAACATTCTCGTAGTCTGCATGTAATTTGGACAGTGTATGCGTGTGGTTTATTTATACCGATGTAAATTTAGCCAACACATTATTAGCACCAAATCGTTTGCATCTTCACCTTGACCTGTTTTGTTATATCCCATTTAACTGTAATGTCATTAGCTGGCCATAGACACACGTTCAAAACCGCCAAGAATGTACGCCACACTTTTTCCGGCAGGATTATGCGTGGCGTTTCAAAAGTGGCATTGCCCACAGACATACATTTTATTATTCTGGCCCTTTTGAACGCCGGTTTAAAACGGCAAATGAAAAAGTGTGTGTCTATGGCTAAAAACCGGCATTTTTCCCTGCCGTGTGGCGTGGCCCCTGGAATCTTGAAATTTTCAACACTTTCCTGGCGTGTGAAAACGATTTTCGTTCACTATCATCAGGTTGCGTTTGCTACCAGTGTGTAGAAAAATATTAATAATAATATTTATATGTAAAACGCTCGCAAGCATGCAAAGAAAGAGGCGTGCAACAGTGTGTGCCTTAATTTAGACGGAAGTAATTTTAAAGCAAAGAAATACTAAAATGCCTAGCAAGGGTATGGCAGAAAACGTGATGTTAAGTAAACGGGACAAATACAGTGTTACGAAACTTTTACGGGAATTAAGGGATTTCTGTTGACATTTCTTGTTCAATTGTGTGAATAACAAAAATCGAAATACCACAAGGTTGGTACACATAAAATTTGAAGGAATAACTTTTGGAAAAAACGCTGGGACCGATGGATTTTTATTTTTATTGTTCATTGACATGTTAAACAGTGTTTAAAATGATCGCGTCCTCGAACGTTAAGAACAAGGAACTCGTTTTGCGTTTCCAGTTTAAGATTTTTATTTTGTTTACGACAGGCACTATAGCAACATCACACATATTCATGATAGTCCGATTTCGATTTAGCAGTTTTTAATAATTATTAGTGATGCAAAATTATTGCCTCAATGAACAATAAACTAATGAACGCATTTCGAGGAGTAACCGTCTTAACATTTCTCACATAAATTACCACTCTTGCTTCGATACGCTCGCTCGAGTGGTAAAAATATGCTCGAATGTTAAGACTGGGTTACCCCGCTAAATACGTTAATGTACGAATGTACGAGGTCTACTTGAACTAGGAAAACTTTACATACGAAATTAAAGACTTAGCACTACTTGGAATATGCGAAACACATTGGAAAGGATCTGGCTTTTTCAATACCGCAAATAATAACACAATATATTTTTCTGGCCATAACACAAAATCCCAAGCAGGAGTAGGAATAGTTATACCTGAAGAATATAACAAATACGTAACCAGTTTTAAACCAGTGAACGAGAGAATCATGTCACTAAGCTTAAATACCAAACCAGTTAAAATGAATATCATCCAGATCTACGCACCCACCGCAACTAGTAGCGAAGAAGACATTAAAACCTTCTATGAGCAACTAGAAGACACAATAAACTGTATCCCAAAACGAGAAATAACTCTGATACAAGGTGACTTTAACGCCAAAATTGGCACATCAAACGATGATACCCTAAAACCATATGTTGGCCAACATGGGATTGGCAACAGAAACGAAAGTGGTGAAAAACTTCTACAGTTTTGCATAGAAAATCAATTTACTATCCTTAACACCCTTTTCCAACACCATATAAGGAGACAATATACATGGAAATCGCCTGGCGATAGATACAGGAATCAAATTGACTATGCTCTTATCAATACAAGATGGAGAACCTCCGCTCACGATTACAAAACGTATCCTGGTAGAGAATGTGGTTCAGATCACCAATTGTTAATCACTGATCTGAAAATACGCCTGAAAAGAACCCACCCATCAACGCACCAACCAAAACCAAATGCACAAATGACAACAACGTATGAACGAAAGATCAATGCGAAACTACTAGCAATACAAATTGAACAAATACCTAATCAGGCTGACAAAATATGGGATACGATAAAAACCACCCTAAAGAATGTCAAAAAAGAGACAATAACGGAACATATGCAGAATACTGCAAACTACCACCCAAAAAAGCAGTGGATGAAAAATCCCACTATGGAACTGGTTCAAGAACGTAAAAAACTTAAGCAAAAAGGTATTACGACGGAACAACTCCGACAAAAGTATCGGCAACTCAACAAAGATATACAAAGAAGCTGCAGAAGAGACAAAAACGAGTATCTAGGCAAAATCTGTGCAGAGATCGAAGAACATAGGATCACCAACAACAGTGGAGATTTATTCCGAAAAATTAACCAAATTACCAGAGAATTTAAACCAAAAACGTGGGCCATTGATAATGAAGATGGCGTAACACTACACGATAAAAATGAAATAATAAACCGATGGGAAGAATACTGCAAAAAACTCTTCAAAGAAGACAGAGCTGAAACCATACTGACGAACTTATTGGACATTAACGCAATAGAACGTGAGCCAAACATAATTAGAATGGAAGTAGAACATGCGATCAAAAAACTTCGCAATAACAAAGCTCCAGGGGAAGATGACATCAATGCAGAAATGTTGAAAACACTAGGAGAGAGGGGTATTGTCCTCTTAACCAAACTTTGTAATACCATATGGGAAACAGGGCAATGGCCCACCGACTGGACACAATCTAACCTCATTACTTTCCACAAAAAGGGATCCACACGGAAATGCGAAAACTACCGCACAATAGCCCTTATATCACACGCCAGCAAAATACTGCTATATATAATCCATGAAAGATTACGGAGTTTCTTGGACAGGCAAATACCACTGGAACAAGCAGGGTTCATCAAAGGTAGAGGCACCCGTGATCAAATATTAAATCTACGCCAACTCATCGAGAAAACTAGGGAATTCAACACCACAACCTTCCTATGCTTCATTGATTACAGTAAAGCTTTTGACTGTGTCCACTGGTCTAAACTATGGGAAACGCTTCTTGATATGGGTGTACCAGAACATCTAATAATTTTAATTAAACAATTATATGAAAATGGAACAGGAAAGGTAAAGATAAACGACAAATCAACTAATAAATTCCCACTAGAAAAAGGCATACGTCAAGGATGCATACTATCTCCTCTACTTTTCAATATTTATGGAGAAGCGAAAATGAGAAAAGTACTCGATAACTGGAACGGGGGCGTCAATATTGGAGGCACAAGGCTATCGAATCTGCGCTATGCCGACGATACTACTCTAATAGCAAAATACAGAGCAGAACTACTAGAACTTTTGCAAAGAACAGAAAGTGAAAGCGAAAACTATGGACTAAAACTAAATAAAACCAAAACAAAAATCATGGTGATCCAACGTACGGACAAACCACAAAATATACAACCGTTTCAAGATATAGAACTTGTAGAAAAATTCAATTACTTGGGATCACTTATCACTAATAAAGGGACCAGCACTGAAGAGATCAATAGACGAATAAACTTAGGCAGATCGGCAACAACGAAGCTGAATAAGATATGGAAAGACAGGGATATCACTGTCACTACTAAAATCAAAATAATGCAAACGCTGGTCTTTTCCATCGTATTATATGCTTCAGAATCATGGACCTTAAAAGAACTAAACAAAAAGAAAATCAATGCCTTCGAAATGTGGTGCTGGAGAAAAATGCTGCGTATACCATGGACCGTCCATCGCACCAATGAAAGTATCATAGCAGAAATAAAGATACCAATGAGACTGGCTACTATCATCCAAAGAAGAATATTACAATATTTCGGTCACGTTACCGTCACTTCAATGGCCAAAAGCACAAGTAAGCTAATAAACGAACGAGTAGAAGTAAACTGTCGTAGTAATACTCTGAATGCTAAGCTGAATGGTGGATTCTGGTCGTCTGCCTCCAATTTAATCAAGTGGAGAAGTTTTATGGTCTAACGGCTGTAGAAGGTATCCATAGCATCTCGAGATTAAAATGAATCATTGTGATTTGTCTAGAACGCCAGGGCATCGAAATTCGGATTTTATGGCGTTTTTCCTGCTTGTTTACATCAATTCTTTATTACTCGCCTTCGTCCGCAGCTGGTGACCTGGGATGCGTCCCGGGTCTTGTACTTGCCTCTTTTGTTATTTAAAAGGGTTGATGCAGCTGCGTGGTTTAGAGCCGGATCTTTTGCAACTCGCAGATGGCGTAATTGCGCCAGTTCTTGCATGGTGCCTTTTGTTAACCAGAAGGGTTGTACTAATTAATCGCTGCTGTGACGTTCCAGGTTCCCTGCAGTTTGGTGATGGTGTAGTTTTAGTGGAATCCGTACTTTGAATAGCTTATTACTTTCTGAAATCACAGACGTAATCTGTTACTTTGCGATTCACATAATTCAGTTTCTGACGTCAGACATTATGCTGCACATCGCGTCACGTTTTAATTTGTCCATCCACTGATCAGACTGCAGAGCTGTTACCCGAAGTTTTCACCATTTATTGGTGTCGTTGTAAGTTTTTTGCGAGACGATTTATGATGGTAACCGTGTTGGTTTGCTTCGCTTTGCTGCGCTGCACTAAGGACAATAAACTGTACATCCCCCGTAATTTACCAAGGAAAACCTTATTTTTTAAGATTTTAACTGACCTGACTCGGGCAATTTTCTAGCCTTGGCCTAAGTAGCCTCGACCACAATATACTATATTCTTGATTTTATCATTTTTCGGGCAAGCATCATCTATGAAGCTTATTTGTTTTCCATAATTAAAAGTTATTGTTGATAAACAATAATGTTGTTTTCAGTGTTAACTGCTGAATTAAAAAGTTTGTTAACATCCCTAATTACAATGCTGAGCTTATCTTCGAAAGCTGAATACGCTGAATGTGTATGTGTATGGTTTGTGCGAAAGCAATGCTTTAGCGGCTCAAAAAGAAGGTATTGTTCGTAAACACGTAAACAATGATGAGCAAATTCTTAATTTACCAGAAGAAGATCCGACATCAAGTGTGCGGAGAATTTTTATGCGCACTGGAATATCCAGAAAGCAGGATTGTTATGAACAAATAAGTATACCATTATTTTATTACAACGCAGTGTGAATATGATGACTGGTATTCTAAATGATCGCCTAACATTGGGGTAACTAGCGGGGGGGCCAGAGGGGCCAGGCCCTCCCCAGACTGCCGTTTGGCCCACCCCAGAAAAATAGAAGTTAAATACATTTAAAAATTTGCTTTTTTATTAACCTATTTAAACTAAGGGGGTTGTTATTGACCCTCACACATTTTTAAATTCTTTGGTTTTATTATCTTTTTTGGCTTAAAAAACATAGTATGAATACCATATATTGGACGGATAGCTCTAGTCAATAATAATATGAAAGCGAAAACATTATTAGTGCACAAATGCAGTTTAGTTTTGCTAATAATTAACGTTGCAAGGACTGTTTTCGTCTGAATATTTTTTTTAGTTTATCTTATGTTTTCTATAAATAAAGAGTCAATTTATGTGCATAGAAAAAGACAATTGCAATTATTTCATTTGCGGGTAAGTACAATGAGCTGGAAACTTGAGTGCATCACCAACTATTCGCTGTGCAGATATAGCTACCTATTATAGGCTCATCCAGTTCAGACTTACGGTGACTTGCTACTTGGATATTTGCCTTGCCTAAAGAGTTCAGTTTATCGCTTTGAAGAGTACGATTCAGAATTTTATGTTTAATAGTGTTTCATGTAGTAAAAATAATTTTGGGTGCTTGAATTTTCACAGTTTCCAGCCCAAGATAGAACAAAGAGAAATGGCAATAACAATTAAGAGGATATTGATGTTTTCAAGAAAGTATTTGCCTTGACCATACTGATAATAAAATGAAAATTATGTAAATGGAAACCAAGTGATGTTTTCCAATAAAATCTGTTTCTCATGGATTAGTATTTTTTACCGTCAACCTCATTGATTTGCAAGAGGTAATCTATACGTTTTTATGTTGTGGATGAACCGAGAAATAATTTATTGATATGCTACTTAAAAATATAGTATTACGAGGGTAGTACCCATAATTTCTGCAAACCAATAGATCAAGTACACCATGGAAATCAAAATTGTCATGAAACAAATGTTTGTTGTTTTTTAGATTAACAGTTCAAATTTAGTTTTGATAATTGCACCAGTTATACAGTTAATTTTGAAATAAGTGTTGTGTAGCAAAAATGAATTTAACGAGAGAAAATTTTTGAGCCATTATTTACCATACCTTTATAAATCCCATCTCCGAACAAACGCTTTACATGACTTCGTGTTACTTTTGGTGACCAAACGCCTTCGCATTGCTAGTTTAATGAATTTAAATTTTAACGATTTTCAGTTAGCGATGATTTTCGCGAAGGAGGACCAATTTCAGTTCGTTAAATTAACATAGACGCTGTGCGAAGAATGATTCAGGAGGACAATCGAGTCACATATAGAGTTATTAAAAACATCTTGGACAATGGCATGACTGCAATAAACAAGATTTTACATAATCATTTGGGTGTAATAAAAGTATGTTGTGGGTGGATACCACACAGTTTAACAGAAACACAACAACGGCATGTGGAATGGTATAAGAAATATGATGAAGGTAGATTTAAAGCAGTTTACATTATAACTGGTGACAAAAGCTGGATATATGCATTTGAACCCGAATCTAAGCGGCAGTCTGCACAATGAGTGTTTCCAACAGATCATAACCTAGTTTTAGTGAAGCTATCTCGAAGAGTTGGTAAAAAAATGATTACTTGCTTCCTTTCATAGGACCTATCACAACTGTTGTGCTTGAAAATAAATGTACGGTTACCGCAGAATTGCACACAACAGTATGACTGACTGACGTTATTCAAAAATCTGAGTTAGGGTACTAAGAAGTGAGATCTTTCTGCACCATGACAATGCTTCTAGTCATACCGCACATCAAACAAAATAATGTTTATTAGAGACTTCTGGGTTAATATTGCTATGTTATCCTCATACAGTCCCGACCTAGCACCTTCCTCCATTTCAGGATAAAATGCGTGGTGTGCGATTTGGAACTCTCAAAAATGCCGTGGAAAGCTTCAAAAACTTTGTTTCTCAAGTGACTTAAGAAGAGGGGAATTTGTTTTTAAAATTGGTGTTATGGAATGCGTAAATGTTTCGAGTTTAAGGGCAAACATTTTGTGAAACAATAATAAAAACAAATGTTGACTACACATCTTTGTTTTATTAGATTGCAGAAATTTATGGGGTTATCTTCGTAAAACAGCGTCAAAAAATAAGCAAATAAATTTATCCGAAAAAGTTATATATGTACGTAAATTCATGTCTTCATAGGTATAGACGATGGTTGATTGGGGGGCCTGGCTCTACCCAGCCAAAAATCCTAGTTACGCCAATGTCGCCTAATTGGACGATTTAAATTACAACAACGTTTGAATGATGAAAATTACAAAGATTTTCTAGAGAATTCATTTTCGGTATTATTGGAAGATACTTCGTTAAAAATTAGACATGAAATGTGGTATGAGCATGATGTGGCACCCGCTCGTGCCAGTTTATGCGTAGGAAATTGGCTTAACACACATTTCTCAGAGAGATGGATTAGAACAGGCAGTCCAGTGACATCGCCAACGGGTTAGCCAGACCTAAGTCTCATGGACTTTTACCTCTGAGGGCACATGAAACAGTTAGTTTCTACTACGAATGTACACACTTTGGAGGAATTACAATACAAACCGCAGATACTATTCCTAATAACCCACAAATTCTTTTAAGAACCCAACAATCGCTTTTACTATGCACGACTCTGCATATCGATCGAAATGGGAACAATTTTGAACATTTTTGTAAATAACAATAATGATAGTATAATAAATGTATTTGATAAATGAACTTTATGGATGTTATTCACAAATGATGTTTAGGATATTTATGTTTATCTACACTTTTTGATTCTAAACGAGCAGCCCAGTTGATTCCTAAAATATTTCTGGTACGTTTTGGGACACCCTGTACATTGCAAAGGAACCCCTATCTGGTGGCTGTTTGTAATTTTTTATTTATTTTGGTATAAAAATAATATAAGTTAAAATTACAAGCAAAGATCCTGGTACACACAATTCTCGGTTTATATTTTTATACTGTGCTCAACCTTTGCCTGTCAGTAAATTAAGGCTGCTTAAAATAAATTATAATGATTGACTGCACAAATAAAATGGTTGAATGCCCCTCTTTCTATTTTATTTAACTGCAATACCAATTACGCTAGTTCTCAGCAAACGCAAAACTTCTTATCTCATGAGTTGGGTTCATAAACGGACTAGATTCTCAAATTTTAGGTTATTTGTCTCAACGTAGCTCGTCTGCTCATTATTAGTAGATAAAATTCACAATCTCGTAAATTGACAGATGAACACAAAATGGTTTTTGCGTACAGCGTGAAATTGAACATTTAAAATCGTGATATCGTGAGAACGCGTCAGGTAAATTATTTGAATATTCCCGCTTGGCAACTATTAAAACATCGCCTTCATTGTTTCTCTGGATGACGTCAAACTCGCCTTGATTGTTATTCCCAGGACTCGCGTGATTGCCTAAAACAATATATCGAGTGAAAACAGAAATGATTTGATAATCAAGAAGACAAGCGTTGCATTCGGCTAGATTATATCACGAGTCAATAAACAACGTTTGAATAGTGTATTATAAATATTAAAAGTACAGACAGCTAAGCTGGTGGGGCCATTTACAACGAATGGATAACAACACACCAGTCAAAAAAATATGGGAAGCTAAAGTGCAGAAGAAAAGAAGACAAGGAAGACCACAGCAGAAATGGGATGAAACCATGAAAGAAGCACTAGAAAAAAGGGACGGAAGCTAGGAAATTGGCGAGAGACAGGAAAAATTGGAAGAAATTAGTGAATAGTATTTAACTTTAATACCCGACACCATTTTATGGTAACCAGAGTTTCTGGATTATATATATAAAAGTACAGTTAATGTGGTTGTTATGACAATTGTACTGACAGCAGGTAACGTGATGTTTGTGAAGGCGTGTGATTATCACCTATTAATCAGGAAGGTATGTGATTATCAGTTTCTATGTACATTATCAAAAGTTACTACATGGGTAACTATGCATTTTGCCGTTTTTCATTGATTGATGTTAAAGGGAGTGGTATAATCCGACTAATTACTGTTTCTCGCATCTCACAATCAATGCATTTTTAATATTCTTATTTTTGTTTAAAATTGCAATTATATAAAATTTCCTAACTCTGTACTTTATTGATTTGGTTGAATATTTTGTACTGCAAACAGAGCCATGTTGTGGGCTTAATACCATTTCAATATATCAGAAAATTCTTGACTTCTATAGTTCACAACTAGATTTCGAACTTCGCCAAAAATTAGATGATGCAATAAAATGACTACAATGCAACGCTTCTCTTCAAAAAGCATTACAAAGTGAAACTTTAGAGTATGTATTTGTATAAAACATGTAAAATAGGTCAATATGAAATAAATCATCTAGAATACAATAAAATGTTTATTTTACTATAATTAACTAAGTTATAAATGTGGTTATTGAAGAGATTTCCCTGTAGTTTTTATCAGCATTGACCTGAAAGGCGCCACGAAATAATTTAATAATCTTTATTAACATATTTGGCAACTCATTTTTAAAGGAAGAGAAATGTTTTGCGCGGCATTGCCTGGATATCTATTAATGTGATAATACCTACCATGCATTCGACTCATGCAAGCGATGCCATGTAAACAAAAACATGGCCATTTCTAATTTTATACACTGAATGGTACGTAGCAATATACCTCTAAATATGTTACCGCACACGTTAAATATGTTACCGCACACGAACAAGCTGTATCAATTCGTAATTGTAATTAATGAAGGTATTAGCTATGTTAAATACTCGACACATATATCAAAGAATGTGTGTTATCAGATACTCTTGCAATACTTCGTTATTCTACTACATATTTAAATGATGAAAAGAAAAGCTTCAAAATACACTATTAGAAATTTTAGAAAAAATAAACACATTTTAAAATAAATATTCATCCAGACACTTATATTTATACATTTTTCTTTATTATTAAATGCAATAATATAGCGACCTTTAAATTCATTGTCAAGAGACAATGACGCTACAACTAGCCTTCTCCTGCAACTACTAAAACTAAAATTCTTTTGTGGAATTCTAGTATCCATGGGTAGTTCAATACACCACGAGATGTGAAATATTAATATACCAATGTTTCGGGGGGAAAATATTCTCGATATTAACACAACAACAAAATTAAGTCTTCAGGGGTCAATTTTTTGAATGGCATTCTTCTTTGAACGTTTTGATAAAAATTGACCATTGTGATACTATTCTAACACATGACTGCTGGATGTATGTAATTTACTTACAAACTAATTAATCGTTTAAGCTCTTAAGCTGCGTTTCAGTTTTTGTTAACAATAGTACACAAGTCAATTTTTCAAATTTGTAGTATTTTTAATTTTACTCACTGAAAACACTAACAAAAACAGTCACAACTATACTTACGAAACAGTGCTGAAATATTTTTGATGCTAACTATATTTTAAGTGGTAAACAAAAATGTTTTTGCAGCTCTTTGAATTTTTATAGAAAAGAAACATCTTACAACATAAAAAATATTTTTATGACCTTTACTTAGTAATTCCTTAATCGTAACAGGATACGCTAATCTTCACTCTATTTTTTGTCATCCAAATTAATGAAGTAACATTTAGATTAAGAATTTTACACATACAGGGAAATTCAAATGGTATGATCCAAATAAGGGTGTTAGGTGGGATGCTACAAGAAGCAGAAAATGTTAATAAACTCATGTCTAATTTCCAACCGATATCTAGTTGCAGAGGATTTATTTATTTTTATAATTGTTCTATTAAATCAAGTCATCTAGGAAATAAGTCTAACAAACGCTAATTTGTTATGACAGAATGTGTTTCAAGCCTGAATTACTGTTGTTTGCTACATGTCTGCATCTCTACATATTCATGTACAGAAGAATGCTATATCATTACCACACGTAGAAAACAACAATAATTCAAGCTTGAAACACCTTCTGTCATAACGAATTAGCGTTTGTTTAACTTATTTCCTAGATAACTTAATTTAACACAACAATGATAAAAACAAAGAAATTTTCTAGAACTACATAACGGTTGAAAATATAACATGGGTTTAATCACATATTTTGCTTCTTGTAGCATCCCACATCACACCCTTAAGTTTGGACCATACATTTTAAATCACCCTGTATATGGTGGGTCAAAATTGGCTCACCAGTGTTTGAGAAATTGTTTAGTCAATCGATCACAGCTAATTATAGCCTGCTATATTACACACATCAACCACAGATAAAGGCCATAGGAATTACAGCAAATTATATCAAACAATATAAAATGTGTACTGCCCAGCTTGTTTTCGAGTAATTTCATTTTCTTTAACAGTTCGATTAATGATGATAAATAAAAATTCGCAATTTTTTATTAAATTTTTCCGGAAAACATATTCTTCTTCAAAATGTAAGTTTCCATAATTTATTTGTTTCCATTTTTATTTCCTCGAGGGACGAAGGAAGTATTGTAACCGTGAAAAAACCACCTTCAGACACTTCTTCAGATTTTCACGTTAAAAGTCCCTAGATAACAAAAAAACATGTGTTTTAAATTTTTTCTATCTGACTGTGCGTCTATCTATCTGTCAGCGCGAACATAAAGATGCGGCGAACGACGCAAAACCACACTCACGGCGCGGCGGATAGAAATGTGCAGTGATCCTTGCAAGCTGCACTTGTGAGGGAAGTTCCGTTCTTTCTATAATTTTTTAGAATAAATTCCGGAATACTTAAGAGTCAGTTTTGATTCATTCACACTTTTTTACATTTTAAGGTGAGAATTGCCCTATTTCAAAACAAACATCCATCAAATTACTAATTTTTTTTTCGAAAATAAATCATTCTGAAGTGGAAGTACACAGTTATTAAACGAGTGTTTAAATATATATTTTGTCAACTGACTGCCTGATAGTTGGTGAATTTCACTAAAAATGTAGACCAAAATATGTACTTTCGCTTCGTGAAATTTTATATCGTAAACTTTATTATACAAATTTTGAAATATATATCTAACATTTTACTGTTGTTTCCGAAACTCTTTCAAATTTGATATTAATGAGTTTTAGTAGCAACAACAAATGTTTAATCTGTAAAACTTTAAAGCTATACAATTCTTAATCAATAAAATTAAAACTATCTTTAAAGCTTACAATTATCCGACATTTCATATTTATATCTTGCCCAGTTTTAAAGAAGTACGAGGGGCTTTACAGACTAGTTCTAAATCATAAGAAGTAACACAAAAAATTATTAATAAATGTTATCTGTCTGATATGTGTTGTGACACAAGCGTTTCATCTACTAGTCTCTCTGCAGTCGTAGACCCACAAATGAGACGTTGTGACATCATGTGTTATTAGTAATTTCTCCACTCGTTTCTGTTTCTGTACCATGTATTGCCTAGTGAAAAATGAGTTCAGTTCTTTCTTTTATCTGGTCTGCCCATCTTTGTGACGATCTTCCTCTTCGTCTTTTTCCATTTGTGTCCTTGTACTATCAGCCTTTCTAGGTTGTTTCGATTTATTCGTGCAGTATGTCCAAAGAAGGTCAATACTTGATTTTGTATAGTAATTGAGAGTCGTTCTGTGATTTGTAGCTTTTTTCAAATATTTATTCGGTATTCCTAATATTCTTCGCTACACATATATTTCAACAGCATCCATTTTCTTCTTATTTCTTTTCTCTATCATCCATGTGTAAATTGTTGTTGTTGTTGGCCCATAAACAAGCTTCAATTTTTTGGACCAATCTTAAGCCTGGATAAAGTGTGAAGGAATGCCACGACGAGTTTCAGTACGCAATAAAACATTTAAATTCAATTAACCTAGAAACGGTCGCTCGGAACCACACCTATCAAGTATACCTTTTTTGGACAAAAATGCCAGGAAATAAGAATTTTTTGCTAGAAATTTAATACACCGAGGCACAAAAAGTTATGAAGCTTTCGATGTACGCGAAATGCTGCTGGTGCCACCCTCTGCAATGTATACATCAAAACTGTAATCAGATCTAGTTTTCTCATTTAAAAAAACTATTAATATCAAATTTGGTGCCAATTCTGCTATTATTAAGATAATTATTAAAAAAAATTTGAAAAAAAAACATAATAACTTTGACGCCCTGTATTTTGAAAACTAGCAACTTTTGGACTAAGGTAAGTTGGGCTAGATCGTCATAATTTAGCCTCAAGAATTTGTGCTACCGTTTTGTACCGACCTTTTAGAGACACCTTGTATGCAAGTGATGTGCAAAAAGAAAGGCATTTTAATCAAAATTTTACTTTGAAATTTCTATAAAAATTGTATTCATCGAGTATCTGACAGCTATCCTGCTCGTATTCTTGGCTGTATTGTCAATGATCCTTAGTATCTTCATTCAGTCCATATATTAAACGTTAATAAAATTCATATATTTTGTTTGAGCTCTTATTAAATAGTTAAGAAAGAAAACATAACAGGGCTATCTTCGAAAATAACTTTATTTGTTTTCACAAAGTATGCGTTTGAAAATATATCCCAAAAGTAGAAATCATGCTTATGAGTTTTAAAGAATTAATATGCCACTCTGCAAATACAGATTTAAATTATATTATTGGTTAACATGCTAGAGTGGTCCAATAATTTTAAACAAAATATCACGTAGACAATACGACATTTCAATGATCCGTAACTGTAATCTACTGTAGAATAACGGCTAATGTCCTAATGACATTACAAAATGAAATATGATTTGCAAATTAATCAGGTCATTGACACAAATTCTATCCCTTTTTATTTTACTTGTCACCAAATACCCAAAATTGTCTTAAGTTTCTGATAAATTGTACTAAATGTGATAAAAATTATAACTGTTAAGCTGGCGTTGTATACATTAGATAATCAATTAATTAAAAATATAGATAACCGATAAATATTAGATCATCATTTTAAAAATATGCTTATGTTGAAATAATAACGAATAATACATTTGTATTTTTAACCAGTATTAGCATCACTTTTCAATGCTAATGCAAGAATAACAGGTAATAAACGTATGACACAGAATTCTATTCTCTTATAGAAACATGTTACAATTTACTTTATATTTCACAGGACCTTGTTTATTTTTTATTTTTACTAATAGTGAATTGTTATTTATAACTTAATCATAAGAGAATAAAGTCAATAAGTTATCTCAAGAAGTTAGACACTATTACCATATTTATGTTAAAGCATCGTCCTTCTAAATTGCTTTTCAATTACGCAAGTTAACATAACACAAATACGTTGATAATACATATTGTTGATAAGTTGCACTCTTTCGGTTTTATTGACATAGGGTAGGTAATGGTTTGTTGATATTTATTTTTAATATTTATAAGAAAATATTGAGAAAGTCAGTAAATTACTAAACGAGATAAATAATGGAAAACTAACATGAATATAAATAACAATTCATTTTCTCTATGCGAAATTGGTTTTATTTAATACGATATGAAGGAATAACAGCAAAAATATAAATGAACTTGAACGCTATAATACAGCGATAAGATTATACCATTGAAAATGACGGATGCAAAAAAAATTCGTTTTAAGAAGAAATTAGCTTTGAATAACTTTGTTTACTAACAAACAGTTTTAGCGCACTTAGGTAATAAATAAAAATACCCGCGGATACAGCTACTTAAAAAATATTATTATTTTATTTATCTTATACTTTTATTATATATATCAAACGTAAAAAACGTATAAGGTTAATGTACGCTAATATCAAGGTTACTAGAAAAATTATAATTAATTTACAACAACAAAGTTGAAAAAGAAAAGAAAGAGTTTAAAATTATTAAGTACTATACATATACGGTGTCTGTAAATAGATTATTTCTAGCTTATTCGAGTGTTATTCGGATTGTTTTAAGTCGAAAGGTATCGATTGGCGTGGATCTGTGTGATACATATACTATTCCTCTAAGGCTGTCCACTCACTGAGACGAAGATATTGTAACGCAACTGACAAGAAACTCGTAGGCGATCATTCTATGGGTTTATGATTTCTCTGCACACAGCCGCGACTGCGATGCGAACACGATGCAATTTGTTCAAAATAATTGCTCGCGACGGTCAGTGTCAATCGCTAAGCGATTAGTTGCGTGGCAGTTTTGGGGTAAAAGGTAAAATGCAAGAAGTCTAATTAGTATAAAAATGCCCCTCTATTGATGTCGCGTCTTTCAATCGACGGCTTATATTACTAATACATTAAAGCGCTCTTTTGACATTCAGTAAAATCACTGTGGAATTTTTGCTCATTTTAGGAGATCTTTTGTTGCGATAAGTATTTCATTCTTTTTCATTTTTTATAAAGGGATGGATCTAAAACTTCCTTTTCGGATTCCTGTCCTTAATTCATATGCACCAGTAAGCTACAACCACATAATCATCGTCGTCAATCGAAAACATTTTGCACCGGACTGAGAACAAATTGCTCTGATATGCATAACACGACGTAGGGATGTGCGGTACGATCCGATATTTTGAAGTACCGGTACTTTGTCTTCCGATACTCGATATTTTGTACCGGTATTTCGGTAGGCGATACAATACGATACGATTTATTTTTGGTCAGTATCGATCCAAGGTTTTTGCCGCCTGGGTTCCAATTCATCTTTTGACCATTAATTCATTTTTTGCGTTTCAGTCATTATTTTCGTGTTACAATTTAATTTTTAAGAATTGTAAAAGTTAGGATACTATTTAATAGATGTATTTCTAATACTGACTTTGCAATTATTTTTTGTTGACTTTTTATTGTTACTGCCACTATTATTGCTACAGTTCTATTTATGTACTGTACTAGAACTCGAAGGTTATACCTAAAAAATATCCTGGATCGAATGTGTACCGGTATTTCATGTACCGGTACTTTTGTATACGATACTGCCTCGAACCGATACTTTTAAATCGATACGATACGATACGATTGTGCCGGTACTTTTCGGTATATCGAACATCCCTAAACACGAGTTGCCGTCGCGATCGCATCGTAGGTATGTTGTAGTTGCACCGTAATCACATCACAGTCGCGTCGAGTCATTGGACGGCGAGGGTAGATTGGTGAGACGATAATCGCTTTTAAATTAACTGGGAGAAACAGAAGAACGAAATTTTGAAAACAATTAACTATAACTAATGAGATTTAGCATTTTAGTAGAGTGTCGCTTCAATTGGACCCGATCAACTGGGCGCGTCTAATTATCGCAAGCGTCCAACTGACGCATGTCCAATTTACCGCATCCAATTTTTGCTTTTCAAACAAACTGCCCTTTTAATCCTAGTAAAACAATATACTTTATTTTCGAGGTTAAACCCGGTTTACGCCCACTGCGGCTTCAATGGGCCTATTGTGCTACCTCCAAGTAATGTATGTCTATATGTTTTGTGACTTGTTACTCTACCTCATGAACCAGTCTTTAGAGGAGGGCAATGTTAATTGTACCCTAACGTTAAATGGTCACCTGGTTCAGTACTGATCCAGTGGACTGCGGAAAAAGTTCCGCCTATCCATGGATTCCAACCGAGGACTTATTTATTGCAAGCCTGGCATCCTATCCACAGCACCACCGCTGTATGTCATCGAATCATACTAGTCATAGTAGTCGTCACTTCGCGGTTTTATTGTTATTTTAAAAGTGAAATATAACAGTAATATCAAACCTGAATGAAGGTTGGTCATCAAGCCACGTTGCTGATTATGTAAACGTTGCATGACCAAAATGACCAAAATTTAAAAAGATTTTTCAATCATGTCATAATGGCAAAATACGGGCATATAGCCCAAAAAATCAATGGTTTGAGATAAAGATATGCTCAACTTTTTTTTGTATACTGGTGTAGTAGCAACTATCTACCACCTTAGCAACGACTCCGATAGGTACGTTTTATGGCCTAGGCCTGTAGCACTTAACGACACCTATGATTCGTATTATATGTTTAGCAGTACTTAAATAGAGGAAATTTATTTTAATGGTTAATAAGAGTTTCGTTTCTATGCCACCTAAATGGTGGTCAGGTCGTTTCCATAGTTACCAATGAGACCAATAGATTAGAGCGTTTATTTTACGAGTTAACATAGGAATTATTACTTGTCAAAAAAACAATTAAAAGTTATCCTAATGTATACAACTGCAGAAAAGATACAACACACAAGTTATACCTAGGTACCTACTTTTTACTTGCATACCTACATTCCGGTAACAAAATTAAAGTTTCTATTACCAAGTACCTAATTCAAATTCGTATGTTAACTCGTAAAATAAATGCTCTAATCTATTGATCTCATTTGTAACTATGGAAGTGACCTATATGATTAAATGCTGGTATAGAAACAAAACTGCTATGTCAGCGTACATAAATCAAACAAGTAGAGACACTCAGCGTCGATTCCTTTGATGTCAAAATAGTGATTTGAATGACCTTGAACGGCTCCTGCGGGGTACTTTCCGATATGCATACCTACATTCCGGTAACAAAATTAAAGTTTCTATTACCAAGTACCTAATTCAAATTGGTATGTTAACTCGTAAAATAAAGGCTCTAATCTATTGATCTCATTTGTAACTATGGAAGTGACCTATATGATTAAATGCTGACATAGAAACAAAGCTGCTATGTCAGCGTACATAAATCAAACAAGTAGAGACACTCAGCGTCGATTCCTTTGATGTCAAAATAGTGATTTGAATGACCTTGAACGGCTCCTGCGGGGTACTTTCCGATATTACCAACAGCTAGCGCCACTACTTTCCCACATCATGATTGGTAGCAGAGCCAGTAACTGGCTTTGATTGGTAGTAAAGTCCCTATATATACAAGAGTTGGGACATGTAGGTTGACTTGTTTTGGATCGACAAACCATGGAGTACCTGATTTTTGCCGATTTTAAACTTTCTGCATACTTCTTTCAACTAAAACAAATGAAATGTATCTTTGCTACATCACAAGGTCCTTGGTTTGTGGGTCCAATGTCTAAACTCTTAGTACATATAAGAACTCTAATTGGTAGAACTTTGTTCTGCCATCTGGTAGTCAAGCTTAGAAATACCCCTTAAGTCACTGTGCCAGGCACTCTAGACATGTTTCAATATTTGGCGTGAGTATCTCTATTTGTTTGATTTATAGTACATTTTTTTTCTATAATAATTTTCAACTTTCTAGAGGATAAGTTGCATTCCTGCAGGGTCCCTAGTTTTAATAATGTTGGTACATAGATTTTTAGTTCTTTTCTTCCACAAAAAAAATTATTGTCATTTTGACAGATATGTCATAATTTAATATCGCTTGCTTCATTTTTGCATTTAAAGTATTTCTTGGTTTTCTTTTTTATCCGATTTTATTGATGATGATGATGATTCCACGTTAAAAAAAGGAATTTGTTAAGAGTTCAAATTAAGAAACTTTGACACTCAAAATTAACACATAACCATAATTTTGAAAAAGTTCTACCAACACGAGGTATAAAAATTTCCTAGCATTTTAATCACATGTTTACCAACATTGTAACACTTTGACAGTTATTATAGAAAAAAAACGTACTTTATTTACGCTGGCTATGTTAACCATTAAAATAAATTCACTGTATATTGTTGGTGGCAATGTAAGTCTATGTCAAATTCGAGGTTAGCAGGTTAACTTTTGCCTCATTCTGACACAAACTGACCCAAAACATAACCTCGAATTTGACATAGACTGACAGTACCACCAACAATACACTTCAGTACTGTCAAACGGATAACACGAATCACAGCATTTTAAAAGCAAATAATTTGGGATAATTCTTTAATAATCAAAATGGTTCTTGTTCTTGTTCAGTAACAAAAAATGTTATACAACACACTGCCGCTGTCGGGCTCGACCGTGATGTACTAGCTCGGCCATAAGTGCTTGGCTGCCGGCTTAATGTCGGAAATAGCTAAAATAATAGTGGCCAGTTTAGATAAGCGCAGAAGGTCGAAGCACTTTCTTCAAAACCGAAAGATCGTATAACAAGAAAGACCTATCAAAATATTTTTTATCTAGCGTAATCAAGTATTATTCAAAGATTTTCAGAAATGCACTGTATTTCTAAATACAAAATCAGTTAGAAAAGTGAAATTTTCCTGCATAGCATAGCAGAGTTTAGTTTTTAAATGCACAGTATTTTACATCATTTTTAATATTTTTATATCATAATCTTTAGGAATTTCCTACTATTTTCAACAGGACAATTGCCCTGCTGGCACCTCCAGAAGATTATTGACAGATTAGACCTATAAATAAAGAATACTTATGGGAACTTATACAGCATACAGCAAGCGCGATGAAAATCATGTTAAGCATTTGATTCTATCAACGAGTAGAATAACACGACTCTGATATGATCAGTGGTAAAGGATGTCGACAAAGAGCAGGCGTAGCAACACAGACACCGAAGGCTCGGGGGCAGATTGGGTCGCCTCCCACAACAACTGAAGCTCCTACTTCTAGTCCTACAGCCGTACTTTAATCAGCCATTAAATTTTCATAAACGTCACAAAACATTTTGGAAGACTGAAGATCTAACTCCTAGAAAAAAAGGTTAGAATAAATCGCATCATAGGCTTAAAACAAGGCTCTTCCCATTTCTGTAAATCACGGATATGTCAAGATCACAGAATTGGAATATGTAGAAACTACAATTAAAAATGTTGACCAAGTTTGAGTGCCGCTATTTTGTGCACAGATTTTGGACGGTCGTAGCAGATCCATGTTACAGCTGCTTTTAATGGCTCGACGATGTATACAATGTTTGTCTGGAACAAATGGCTAACAGCCAACTACAATCTATCAACTCGTCACCAAACTATTCACACACAACTTCCAACAGCAGCCTGGAGAATTTCGACGAGCCCCGAGGCGAAGTTTGCACTCACAAATATGCTTCTTTTACCAGCACACAAGTTCGGCACTGCAATCGGTATGCGACTTGCACACATTAGCGATCACTCAAACTTGGGCCACCCCAAGCGCCTGCAGGCGCCCGAGGCACCTCTCTCACAAAAAACCCTCTGGACGTTCCGTTTCGCAACACCACACCGAATCACGGTGCTCAATCGCTATTATGCGGTGGAAAATTTTAAAATACGCGTTTACTTCTATGATTTGGCAAGAAAACGCTTACATGGTGAAATAAATCGAGGGATTTTTAACCGACATGTAGCCACTCGCCCGATCCCCCCTGAAACGAGCATCCGGTTAAAGCCTAAAATTTAACTGGTACATGAATGCCACAGAAAACTGGTTCAACTGAGAGAACACAACAAACTGAGCTTGTTGTGGGTCCCAGGTCACTAGGGAATAATACGCAATGAAGAAGCTGATAAATTAGCAAAGTCAGCCAGCACAGTCCAGCTGGTAGGACCAGAGCCTACCTGTAACATAGCCTACAGTATGATCAGAGAGTAAACTGGAAGCTGGTTACGAGATAATCATCGCAAATTCTGGTACGACTACCCTAAAGCAGAGCATTTTAGAAACTGCATAGTGGAACCGTCCAAGAAAGCGACATTGGCATTCCTGGAAAATAAAAGAGAGAAAATAAAACACTTAACAAGGATAACTACTGGACACTGTTATATGAACAAACATATGGACACAATAGGGGTGGCAACAGACACATATTGCAGCTTCTGTGAAGAGGAGGACAATTCAATCCAATTCACTGGTTATGCGAGTGCGAGGAACTCAAAACTCTACGACAAAAGCACTTTGGGGAAACAACAATCGAACCCGAACTGCTAATACACACCTCATTAAATGCATTAGTAAGCTTTTTTTGAGGATATTAGAATACCTCTGTTAGGCAAAGTAAAGCACTGAGAAGTACAATAGGTCTTTTAGGCCGCAGTGCAAAAAGAGGGGACAAACCCACCCAGAAGTACAATAATAATCCCAGCAGTAGGGAATAACAATGAGGTTTTAATACCTAGTTAAACGGTGAATACAGTTGAATAATAACAACCAATGAGAGTAATTATTAAACCAAACGCGCCAATGCAAAAGAGCCTGAGCTTAAATGGTACAGTCAAGGCGGTCTATATTGTTCCAGGCCATAACACTGGGCCTATAAAGTGACCTTTGTAATGGCCTACCCCAATCTGGCAACATGGCTTCGTCAACTTTTAACAAAAAATTACTAGTTTTGGTCACAAAATGAATAATCTATCAGTATACTATCTCCGTTATTCTGATACATGCCAGTTGAAAATAATATTGCTATTTACATGGTAGTGTGTCACTTCACCGTAATATTCGATTTAAAAACAATTCCCAATTCTTCATTGCAAATAAATCGCAACTAATTTTGACTTCAACTAAAACAGTAATTTCTTCAAATTGCGTGAAGGATAGTGGTCTTCCAGTCGGAACAAGTCTCTTCATCTTATCAGCCTTTTTATTGGCGTTTTAAAGTGCTTCCCACAAACAACACTAATCTTTCCAATCCGCCAGTCCTCTCTATTCAAAACTTGTTACCATTTTTGTGCAACTGTTTCATTCGATGGAAGTTTTAACACGCTAATATCTGGAGCAACTGATAAAGCGGCGTTAAATTGACTTGCAGCTTGGTACGCAACATTGTCTTGTCAAAATAGTTTATTAGCGTCAAATATATTTGAAAGTTTTTAAAACTTAGTGTATCCTGGAGTGGTCTAGCAAAAAATTTGGCATCAGAGTCAGCGCTATGGTCTGGAATAATGTAGACCGCCTTGGTACAATTAATTCAAAGTGGAGACAAAAATGTAAAACTGGGCCACTCAATTTAAAACACCTCGCGTAAATACATGTTATTATTTAAAATCAGAGTTAATGGTACAGTTCAAAGTGGATACAAAAATGATACGATGGGTCGCTAAATGCAAAATCAAGGTCCATAAATCAGTTTTCTTAAATCTGATCTACAGACTTGATCAAAATGGCTCAGGAAGTTAAGTTACTAAATTCTGCGAGCGCTACGTTGGGCACAATAAACAAATATAATGAACAAAGTTAAATATTGAAAATGCATGATTGAAGTTTGGTTAAAAATGAATTGCGCGTTTAATAGTAGCAGGATAATAATCATAAAACAGTTACTGGAACTGCGCAGGTATCAATCAGCGAAAAAACTGGTATCTCACATGCAGATTTCAGGCGCTGGCAAAAAGTTGCTCTCCAATCGACCCTCGTACATCCCCAGTTACAACTATAACCTGCTCTTGCTGTCCATGTACCACCATGATCTATGCTGGTCCGCTACGTGCACCAAACCCTTGTGTTCGGTCACATGTCGACATCGTACTAGCGCGGCTAAAATAATTTGCACGATACTTAATCTAGTTACTTGGTTTTATACACAGTGGCTTAGTGTGTATCTGACTATCTGACTACTTGTCATTTTTCACATTTTGGGGTTAGTGTCGTATTACTTTCCAGGTTATGTTAAGAAATGGTGCTTCTTTAAGGTTACCCGTTAACACCCGTCCAGTTTCCGCCCGGACAGTCCGGTATTTGAGACCACTATCCGGCGTCCGGTCCTCAACTCAAACCGGACGCAAAATGTTCAGTTTTTGGACCAAATGTGCAAATATGATAATATATAAAACACCCATATCAAAGGTTTCCTAATATATCTATTTTATCCTGGTTTGATTTACTTTAACTAAAATGCCGTCTAGTGTTATGCCACGTTGTACTTTTCTACTTGTAAACAGTGTGTCTCAACTCCAGAGAACGAATAGATACGAACGACGACGATCCAGTGTGTGTACACTGGCTGTACAGCCAATACCGCCTAAAGAATAAGGCCGCAGCTCTTCGGCATAACGTCAGCGTAGAAATACCGCCCGTCAGTAGAATTTAGCATTACATGGCTAAATCGCATTAGCGTAGATTGTTTACATATGTTTATAAATTTAAAAATAAGGGTGCCTGAGGAAACGGGATTACCAGTCGTGAACTGAGCCCTTAGTCGCTCCCCAGTCGCTTCTTTTTTGTAATGCAAAACAAAATTTCTAAGCAAAAACCGTAATTTTGAATACAAAGCTTTAGTACAGGTAGCGTAATATCAATGCCAACATTTAATAGGCCACTTTCTAATCTAGGTACAAAATACAATTTTAAATTTGATTTACTTATTTATTAACGTCCTTAGTCTTCTACCCTTATTTACCTTACTCAATCGATTATGATTCAAGTTACTACAATAATTTGTGATCAAAGTATTTGTTGTAGAGTTAATATCCACTATTCTTTACTCGTTATGATAATGGCGCCCAAGAAAATTAACTAAATAACCCTCCTGTTTAAAAAATAGTTTTACTTTAAACCACATTATCACGACGCAAAGCCTCCTCTGTAGAAAATTTCAAAACCAACTGCCTTATAGCCCGTATATTTCCTTAAACGAAAATGGCGGAAAAGTAATTCGCATACCTTGCTAGTAAAGCCCCATACGGTTATAATGCATTTATTTCACAACCAGTTGTAACAGTTATTAACATGTGTATTTACGCAGTATTTACGCAATACTGATGGTAAATGACTGACATGCACACCACCAAACACTAATGAAGGCACTTCGTGACTTTTCTATTAAAAAAAACTCAACAATTATCATTTAGTGGTAATTGCACCAAATATATGTAGTTACGATATGTACTCATAGTTCACGTCAGCGGTGAAAACTAGCCTTCTTTTCCTGACGTCACGACCCCGTGTCGTCAGAGAGCCGAGTTCTTTCTTTAGGTGGTATTGGTACAGCTGACCTGCTTACTGCATCGGCAATGCAGGTGTTTATATAACAACGTAGTCATTAGGTTTTACTTTTCCGACTTCGACTTATTAGGCGATTATTAAAAAGAGAAACAAAGATGATTATTATTCTTCTTAACATAGAATTTCGGCTTAGACCGCGTAGTATTTGTAGATGAACACCCAGTATTAATTATCTGACTTAATGTGCCTTGCACCTTGTTAACTCGAGCAAAAACCCGCGCGATGGCCATGCTTTTTAGTGGATTGTGTTGTTTGAGTATCTTGAGAACGAGGATACTTAGGCAGATTTTGCCTGTTTGCTGTTTGTGCATCCATATTCACTAACGTTTTGCAAAACCTTGCAGCTTGCATCATCAGAGTGAAAGTCGTCCTAAGAACTGAAGGTCGGTGTGGATCTATTTATAGTCCTCTGTACCAGGCGAGCGGAGTGGCGTAACGCTAATTGGTCGTTCGAATGCAACGTAATCCGTGGGATGTGGCCGTATGACGCACAGTGGTTGTAATGCTTTAGATCGTGTATCACAGGAGTCCACGCTCCACCAAGCTTAAAGCCAGCCCCCCTGTTCACACCACTCGGATGCCTTTCCACCTCCACGACCACACACACAACCCGCGGGAAGCAGCGAGGCACCCCGGCAAGCACTCCGGCGCGCTCAAACTCCAAAGTGCGCCCAGCCACGGCCGACCCCGCGACGCGCCCATGCACGCAATCGCCTCCACGTTCCCGAAGTCCCAGATTAACGGAACGACCAGTCTGCCCAACGCAACCGGAGCCGCAAGAACAATGAATGCGACACACGCCAGCGGCCCCCAAACTTGGAATTTTGTCCCCCACCGACCCGATACACGACCTAAAGTATTACAACCACTGTGCGTCATACGGCCACGCCCCACTGATTACGTTGCACTCGAACAACCAATCAGCATTACGCCACTCCGCGCGCCTGGTGCAGAGGACTATAAATGGCTCCATACCAACCTTCAGTTCTTAGGGCGACTTTCACTTTATGCAAGCTGCAAGGTCTTGCGAAACGTTAGTGAATATGGATGCACAAACAGCAACAAGACCAAATATCTCTCTAAGTATCCTCGTTTTCAAAATACTCAAACATGAACCACCAAAGAGCAAGGCCATCGCGCGGGTTTTTGCTCAAGTTTACAAGGTGCAAGGCACATTAAGCCAGAGAATGCTGGCTGTTCATCTACAAATACTACGTGGTCTAAGCTTCTATGTTAAGAAGAATAATTCGAGTAACCGAAAAAGCCCCTTATTATTTTCTGAATACGAAAACAGAATATGTCCGGTTCTCGGGGGTGGGGACACCTACCGAGCGCGTCTCCAGGTGGCCGATAGGAGAACGGCCAAGGTCCTCTGGACCAAGGTTAGTGGTTAGGTAGTAGGGATATCCCGGGCCTAAACTCCTGTGTGAAGGAACGAAAGCTACCACCGCGGACCATCCCCCCTATTCATTGAGTTGTGACCGCTCAATGAATTTCACAAGGTCTTAGGTTGCCCTCGTGTTTGTGCCGTGCGAGGCGACCCGTGTCGGTTGGATGAAGGGATCCTGGGGATTGAGCTGCCTCTGGGACGGTTTGGTTTCCTGGAGCGCAGTAACACATCTCTTTGGCCCTGATTTCACTTAGACGGGAGGTCGAGACTAACCCACCTCGATCAATCGGCTGTTCCGTCGGGTCAAACCGCCGGAAGGGTGAGCTCTTTGGGGGTGAAGGTGCATGCAGTGGGTCCTTAAGGACCCTAGGGGTTCCGGTTTCTGGTACCCTGGGGCTCGCCTAAAGGTGCCTGCTCGTGCGCAACTCACCTCTGGGAGCTATATCTCCTTAGTATCCTTGACGTCGAAGTTCGGCGTCCGCTTGTTGGACTCCGTGGTGGGTGGGGAGCTAGGGAGATGAAGTTTTTCTTTCAGCATGGATGACAAGAAGATTAAATAAACCGTACAAGGCGCGTCTTCGGATACCCCTCAACCCGAACCACAACAACAACAGCAGCAGCAAAAGAGGGGGAGCAACAGACCTTTCCAAAGAGGAAGAGGATTTGTGGCTCCGAACAGAAACGCAGAAGGAAGGCTCGCCTAGCTGCAGAGAACTCCGGCGTTACTGCCTCTACCTCCACCCAAGGGCTGGGTCCTGAAGTTAACCCTAAGGCGGCAGGTCCAAGCAAAATGAAAGATAGAAGTGGGAAGGAACGTGGTCCCTCTTCAACCACTACCAAGGGACTGGCTCCCAGAGCTAGCTCCAAGGCGGGTGGTTCCGGTAGGCCTACACCTTCCACAAGTAAAAGGATTAGATCGGATGGAAGCACGCCCTCCACCTCTAATCCGAAAAAGGTCAAGCCAGACCAAAAGGTAACCTAAAGGACAGGTGGTTACAAAGAGGCCCTTACGAGGCACCTCCGCGTGGCCATCGTCGATCTGAGGACCCCCCTCGGTAAGATCACCCAGGTCCAAGCGGACCTAATAAAAGCTCAATTGCTATTGGCTCTGGACAAGCCAAAGGCCAAATTCCACCCACTTTCAAGGGCTGGCAGTACTCCGGGGAGATTCTTAGAATCACCTGCGAGGATGACCAGACCCTGAAGTGGCTAACAGAGGCAGTCTCAAACCTGCTCATTTTATGGGAGGGCGCCCGTCTCAATGTCGTCCAGGTGGATCGGCTGCCCAGGCTGGCAAAGGCAGCTCTGTGGATTCCAGAGAAACCTGAACCTACGGAGACTGTTATTCGCCGACTGGCAGTGCAGAACCCCGGGATAGGTGTTCGGGAGTGGCCCCTCTTCCACACAGCCGAAAAGGAGGAGCCCGTTGGCAGACTTCTAGTTTTTGGGCTAAACCAAGAAGCTGAAACAGCAGTCAAAAGTAGAGGTAGTAAACTGCACTATCAGTTTACAACTCTAAAATTAAAAATTCAGAGGCCTGGAGATGCAGTTCCAGACTGCAACCCCTTAAGGCGGGGTGCGTCTACGGATACCCCTAAACCCCTTTCTGTTGCAGAGCAGGGTGCGTCTTCGGATACCCCTCCATCGCCAGTAGGCGAGCCGCTGCTACCACAGCAGCCATCCGAAGTAGAAGCCTCACAACCCCCCACCCTCATAGATACTCTTGAGAAGGAGAGGGAGCTGATGAGTATGCTTTTAGGGTCCGGGTCGGACACCGAGGTCGAATAATTTATTGTCGACCTCATGTCCTCCCAACCTGGACTAAACGTCGTACAAATTAACCTGCAACACTGTCGAGAGGCTGCTGTTACTCTACGCAGACAGCTCGACAGCCAGCAGGACACTGTTGCATTAATACAAGAGCCCTGGATTGTAAAATTTAAGATCTGTGGATTAATTAATCGTAATGGCACTGTTTTTACAGATAGCACCCATAAGAAACCAAGAAAGTGCATCTACTGTCCCAAGCATTTACAAGCCTTTGCTTTGCCATACCTCTGTACGCGTGATATTACGGCGATACAGATGAACTGTAGTATAAACAAAGGGAAGGAAGATGTCATTTTCGCATCGGTATACCTCCCCAGTGATTCAGTTGGCCCTCCACCTAGCACGGAGTTGATTGAATTGGTGAACTACTGTGAGAGGAACAACAAAAACCTAATTATTGGCTGTGATGCAAATGCTCACCACGTTTTGTGGGGTAGCAGTGGCATTAACACCCGAGGTAGGTTCTTACTTGAGTACCTAATAAGTACAAACTTAGAAATACTGAACCGTGGATGTGAACCAACTTTTGTCACAACAAGTAGCCAAACCGTGATTGATGTCACTTTGGCCTCTTCAGATATTTCCAATAATATTGTGGGCTGGCAGGTATCACCTGTTGTGTCTATGTCAGACCACAGATGGCTTTGTTTTGTTTCAAATTATCTGGAACTATAGCTCAACCAAAACAATATCGAAACCCAGACAGACAGACAGACTATCTTACAAGACAGATCTGGAGGCTCACCTGGTGAATTCGGTTTTCCTAGAAAAGATTGGTCAGGTAGAGGACTTGCAAATCAGTGTGGATAACCTGCAGAACTCGATCCTACAATCTTACGAATCGTCATGCCCCTTGAAGACATCCAAGGCGAGTCGCACAACCTCCTGGTGGTGTCCGAAACTCGACAGGATGAAATCAACATTGGGCAAACTCTTTAACAAAGCAAAAAGAACTAGAATTACTAGTGACTGGGAGGCCTATAAAGACCAAAAACGATTATACAAAAAAGAAATCCGCCAGAGACAGACGGACTCTTGGAAAACGTTTTGTAGTTTCATCGAGTCCACTGCCTCCGCGGCTCGGTTGAAGATCCTTTCTAAGGATCCAAACCAACAGCCAGGCTGTCTCAGGCGAGGGGATGGTTCTTTTACAACCAAACGCGAAGAGACAGCAGAAGTGCTAATTCAAACACATTTTCCAGGCTGTATTGTCACCCCTGACAATGTATGGCCAAAACCCAACATCCCACCTCCCTCAGAGGATTGGAATGTGGCAAACCAGGTGGTACGAGGTGACAAGGTAACCTGGGCTATAAACTCCTTTCTCCTCTTCAAGTCGCCAGGAGTGGACGGTATCTTTCCAGCCCTGCTACAATGGGGACTGGACCTGATGCTTGTTCACCTGGTGCCCATCTACCGGGCATGTATTGCTTTTCGATATATAGCGGAGAGCTGGAGAGAAGTGAAGGTAGTTTTTATATCTAAACCAGGGCGTATCTACGGCCAAATCATATCGTCCCATTACTCTTACATCCTTCTTACTAAAGACGCTTGAGAGACTTTGTGACAAAGAAATACGGGAAAGGGTGCTGGCTTTACACCCATTGCACCTGAACCAACATGCCTATATCTCAGGGAGATCTACTGAATCGGCGCTACATGCTGTAGTGAACCGTATTGAGAGATCGCTAGACTGCACTCTAAACCAACATATGCACAGGATGGGACTAGTGAACAGCCCAAACTGTCGCGGATGCAACGAGGATGACGAGACAGCAGAACACGTTCTGTACCACTGTCCAGCTCTCGCAAGAGTCAGAGGATCCATGTTGGGGGACTTCTGGCCCGATATGGTCAGAATTAGCAACACTCCAGTTGCAGTTGTCCTTAAGTACATTCAAAGGATTGGATGGCTTGAGTGATACCCAACTTGAAGAGCTGCTGGGAGGTAGCACAATGGGCCCACTTAATGCGGCCCAAGTGCATGTGAGGTAATCCAGAATCCAGAATCGAGATATGTCCGGTTTTGGTGTATACGAAAGGTGGCAACACTATGTTTTCCGCAACCAACTTTATCGGCCACACATTGCAGTGACCATCCCTCTACTAGTTTTGCGATAGCAAAGCCTTTTTGGGCCTCGATTAGAACGTGATCCAACATTTTAAGTTTTGAAGGCAGAATGTCAGTTGTACAACTGACAATTGAGTGACTTTAGTTCACTTGATAAAACCATACACACAAGGCAGACAAACCGTGCGAATTTTTTTAGCCGCAATAGTATATCTGCAGTTGAGAACATACTTACGCCCTTTTAAAGGACGCAGTCCCACTGAGCCACCAACTATCATCAACTAAAATTCCATCATGTGTAATGATATGTGGCTGGTCTCACTGAACCACCGCTAGCCACCCACGGCCATCAAGCAGTTTGAAATTTCCAACCGGCCCGAATTTTGGTGGACGGTGGACGCTGCTAGCGATGCGCAAGCACTAGGTAACCGTTAGGGTTTTTCGTTCTACGATTATTACCAAACATCTAGATATTGCGCTGTGTTTGAAACGTCAAGATTAAAATAAAAGTTTCACCTTTGATACCAATAAATTGTAACAATCTGTTTATTTTGTAGTAGCTGTAGAACTTCTCTTCATTGTCAATTAATTGTTGTACCAGCTTATGGTATTCTCCAAACTGCTCTCTGTGTAAAAATATTTCGCACCCACACTTTTCGCTGCTTTTGATTTATTTTTCTCCAAATATAATAGTTTCTTAACACTTCTTCCCTCCCTGAATCAGAACTATCTGAAGATATCTACATTTTCAATTCGCAAAATAAACAAAACATCTACGTACATAACGTCATTTATTACTAGCGGTTTTAACGTGTAAATCTGAGCAAAGCAAGAGTCAAATATACGCGAAATTTAAATGTATAGTGGTTGGCGGTGGTCACCGCTGGCTGCAGTGGGACCGCAGCGCATTTTCTTAGTTGGTGGCCGTTGATGGTTGTGGGTGGTGGTGGTGGTGGGAAGGCATTGCCGGAACAGTCAGTCTTATTCGGCTGATCCCGCCTACTTTTTGATTAACAAAGCTTTCACACCTCCAAGTGTTTTCATGCATACGCTTGCCGTTCTTTCTCTTTTCAGCTTTCACCGCTGAAGTAGGAGAAAACGCTGCATCAACAACCCAGACTCGTGCAACTAGTGGCAGTGTATGTATAATGTTGTTATTGTTACCTTTTATTATTGTTTTCATTTGTTGCTGTCCTTTTGGAAGGGGGAATAATGTTATGATCGCGTCACTTAATTGGTTAAGGTGACGCCTCAAACAAAATATAAAACAAATTATTAAAATATCTTCAAACGTACGGGAATTACTTACATACAACATATGAAGTAACATGCCTTAATAGTACTTCCACGAACCTACCTTTTTACTTTTCTCCTGCAGGTTGATAAAACCGCCACAAAAGAATATACACATGGAACGCCGCATGCAATCACAATAAGAAAGGAAAAAAACCTGTCTATATTGACATAGAATAAATGGGCAAAGTTTGTCCCTACTATATGACGTCATAGGGGGTTCACATATTTCTAAAAAGAAATAGCTTTTGTCAAGACATTTTGTTAGAAAAATTTGTTAAGTCTAGTTATTTCCGCCCTTTTTAGCCCTTTTCAGACTTATTTAAGCCAAACCTTAGCTTGGTAATGTTATCAAACCTTCACTCTGCCAGATACTTATTTCCGTCTGCCGAAATATGAACACTGCAGTTCAGTCATATTTGTCGAATTTCTTTAATAAATTTACCCTTTGTTCCGTTCTGCAAACAATACTGTTTTAGCTTCTCGATTTCCTAGTGTTCATTCTTGTTCCGATACATACGAGCTTCTTGGAATCGCTTAATCAGCTTTCGATTATTCTGGAATTTTCCTATATGCTTTGTTCCTTCTGCAACGGTTGCAGTGACGTGGTCCATTATCGCTTTCTTTTATTGTTCTCACGGTGACAAGTAAGCGCCTTGAATGGCTCGGGGCTTTCCCGAGTTATTTAGTCGTATTGCGTTTAGTGGTGCAATTATGCGACGGAGGATTTGGCCTGTCGTTGTAGGAATGAGATGCAGTCCCTCGAATGCCATTCTTAGTCAAAGTTAAGTAGATTATTTTTGCGGTGGTATCACTATTCATGTCCATTGCACTTGGGATTAGGACTCGTGCTAGCACACTCATCCTATTCGTACCGAAACGCAATAGACATTCGAGATACCACCGCAAAAATAGTAGACATAACTTTGACTGCTCATGGTTTTATAAGTGGGAATCTCATGCCATGCTTAACTTTGATGTAAGTCCCCACCTTCTTGAAATATCTGAAATAAATAAAAACAAACAAGTTGCTTAATATCAAATAATTTCATAACCACAAGCGCTAGAACAAAAATAAAAATGCAGAATTGTCCTCGTAGATTTCGATAACTGAGAAAAATTTAATGGCCGTCTTATTTTCTGAGATGTTTACAAATTTGTATTACCTTGAAAATGATGAGAGCTATGACATTTTTGTAATTTTATGAATTCTATGAAAACGTATCTACAGACACCCATTTCTATTCTTGTTCAAGTACATGAGGTATTGTAATTAAAGAATTCGCCCATTTCTAGTTTTTCAGGCTATTTCAAGGTGGGGGCTTAGGTCAATCTCAAGCATGGCATCAAATTCACCTCGAAATTCTACACAACTTTGCTAATTTAATCAATTCTGTATATTTCTTGACAAGTTACTGATATATTGAATAAAAAGTGGATACCCCGGGTGGTATGCCTGAAACGTAGTACTTACATGCTAATTTTTCAAGTATGTACTTCGCATGTGAAGTGTCTACTACACCAACGAAGCATTTACTGTGCTCAAGTAGTATTTGCTACTATGTACGATACACATAGAAGGTACTTCGCCCCAGAAGTATCTACTCCATTATTTCATATCATCTCCAAAAAATGAGATGCTTAGTAGTATTTACTTCAGTTTAAGTGAAGTTGTTGTATGAGAAACTTCAGGGACCACAAATTAGGAATTTCAATTCGAAGAAATGGCGGCTTTTATGAATGTGAGTCCTAGAAAAGTGTATAATCAGAGAAGATACAACAACGAAGTATATATTAAATTACTCAGGTTACTTTCATAATTTGGTATTTAAGGTTCAACAGGGAAAATGTTGACTCATAACTTACTTTCTTGATGATGCTGTAGAAACAAGAGGTGGAGCCTTGTCAACTACTCAGAAAATGGAAGTGTTTTTGGGAAACTTAGGTAATTTTAGTAAGGCATTGGTGAAATATGAAAAATAAGTATACATGTTTTTTTCACAGGAGATCCTGGATTTCCGCAAGGAGTTGCTGTTGATATGTGTCTAAATCAATGTACTGTATCCAGACCCTTATCAGTATCCGAGGCGATTTACTTGAAGAGAAATTACTGGATTAAATTTCCGACCACACATGAACACACTAGAAAAACCATGACCGGAGGTGACTTAATTATGATGAGGAATTTGGGCCCTATATAAGGCGTACAGCACACAGTAAAGAAGATATCTACAGTGGAGGGTGTCTGGCCCCAACAACAGAGCAGTGAGAAGTGGTACTTCAATTTAATAGTACGTACTCCTGTTTAGCTATGCGCTGTAGTATGTTCTTCTCAAGTAGAGTAGGTACTTGTATATGAAAGAAAATGCTACATAGTAAATACTTTTTCGAAAAGCATTAGCATGTAATACATTTTATGCATACTATAATTTTATACATTTTATACATTTTTGGTATGTTTTTATTCATACAGGCAGACCTCGCCGTTCGTGGGGGTTACGTTCCAGAAGAATGCCACAAAGCGCAAAACTGCGATGCGCAAATAAACACATAAATGATAAAAACGGGGTTAGGTTCCATTAACTAGATTATTTATACTATGCAACCTCAAAAAACCAAAACTTTTCTGCGTTTTTTTGTCTGGAAAATCTGAAGCAGAAACTGTACGCTTTGACAACATGGTTTTCCGTGTTTTAAAAATTAAACTCAATTAAATTTTCGGCAGAATCGCTCGAGAAGACAGTAAAGCTTGAACTAAAATTCCATACGTAACGTAAGTCTGCCAAGTTATAATTTTACAATTTATTTCAGGTCCAATTTGGTAATAAGAAATTCAAATAAATAGGCTCGATAAGTGTGTTTACAAATTCGTGATAAATAATGTTATTTAGGTGTTCATGACATAAACCGCATAGGTCTGCTTTATTTACTTACGGCCGGTTTTATAAAAGTCACTAATCTGACGTTAACTTTAAATCGCTGTTAAAATAAACAAAAGCTCATCAAAACGTTGGTGCTTATGACATATTAATCATTAGTAAACAAATTTTTATGCGCTTTTGTTTATTTTAACAGCGAATTAAAGTTAACATCAGATTAGTGGCCTTTATAAGTGTGTGAAAGTT
>CALNHX010001670.1:0-212066 GCA_940337035.1 Agriotes lineatus
GCGGGAGCGCCGCACGAACACACACACTATCCGACCTCTTAGATCGACGGCTCTCGGCTGAATGCCCAAGCAAAAAGCGTTACGACGCCGAAAGTGGCGTGAGCCAAAACGGCGTTACCACGTGACTCTCGACTGCCAATGGCGATGCGCCCAATAAAACAAATAAGTTCTGGTGACAAAAAGAGAGCGCGAGGCCTCGCAGTCACATCAACAGCGTAGCTTCTAGAAGGTTCGGAAATCTTGCGAGCGTTAACACCCGGCTGTCAAAGTACCAACAAAGGGGTGCCCCAGATGACGAGAAATACTGCGCTTGAGGCCAAATATGTGCAAAATCATTATTATGGAATTAGGCGATGAAGCCAAATAAGTAACTAAAAGGGTTTAACATACGGGCACGCTGCCCTAAAGCCTAGGTGGCTAATTAAAATACAAAATGACCTGACAAATTTGTTTAAATGTTTTAAATTCTGTTTGCTCCTGTAATAATCCAACTTTCTTATTTATTGTGTGCTGTATTAATTTTCTTGCTTTTTTACTACTTTGTCGAGCTACCCACCATTGTTATGAGAACGAACAGAAAATAAAGTGGCTACATCATCACATTCAATAGAAAGATAATGAAATTATTTGTAAATTTATGCCGATTCTGGATTAAGGTTTCTAGTGTTAGTTTTTATATAATTAATTATAAGACAAATAACATAACATTAAAAATTATGTATTCTAAAATGTTGGGGTAAAGAAATAAATAAATGCAAATGTAGTATTATTGAACTAACAATTATTTATAAGAGTTGTTCTCCCCAACTTTTAACACAAATATCAAACGAAGCATAGTTTCCGAAGCTCAGAACCATCGCTGTAGATGCGTGTACGTTTATTTTTATATATATATATTACGTGTAAGAGATAAAAATACAGAAAACTTTACAAAACGTTATGATATGCTTCTATTGGTTTGTCGGAATCTACCTTAAAAATGAAGGCACTTTATCGAGAAACCGTAAGAGACGAAATGTTATACTTTTTCGGAGCTGTGTTATTTTAAATGAGAAATATATTAAGATTGCTGCAATTGCCTACCTAAGTCAATTTTTTTATAATTGTGGACACGTCTGGACACCGTTTAACTGGTAACACAATTCGAACAATGAGATAATCATTTAGTGTAGCTTTACGATATCTAATAGTAATGCACTTCTGTAATTATGTTTATAAAATGTTAGAGCAAATTTACATATTCTTGCCTAACTTTAATGTTAATTCTCTTTTTATGGACAGACAGTTAAGAGTATGCGTTTCTAGAAAAAAATTTTAAGACAATCCTTGAACAACCCGATAAATTAATAATATCCTGTTGTGGCACACCCATGATACTACTACTACTTAGATAAACCCACGCGAACGGCATAAGCCCAGCTCTCGCGCACGCTTGACGTCACTCGGTGACAAATTTCCACAGCAGCAAGTTTGATATGGCGGTTAACGGTTTCGGTTCAGTGTTTAATGTGTTACTCGTTTTGTTTGCAGATATGTGTGCGTGAAATTTAATAAATTATAATTAAAACATTGCATTCAACATTGCCATTTCTTTAGATTTCCAAGGGACAAACAAGTTTGCGAACAATGGATTCTAAAGTGTTACCAGCAACACAAATTTAATGTGAAAACATCAAGAATATGTTCAAATAATTTTGTAGAAAGTGATTACTGTTCTAAAGAGAAACTGTTGGAATTACTTGGTTATATTCCAGACAGCTATGAAATGCCATCTTTTTGGGTAAACCATCTTTCCGAAGGCGGTCTACTAAAACCAATCCTAGATTTTCTAACTAAATGTAATGAACTCGACCACAGTTTTAAAAATTTTAATGGGGAGTCATTAAAACTGACCAAAAATTATTTAAAAACCCTAATGGATTTAGGGGAATCTATCAATTTAAGTACAGAGGCCAAGCATATTTTTTTTCGACGCAAAATGTATTTTAAAATTAGAATATTGAATAGAGATATTAAAGAAAAATCCAAAGTGCAGAAGAGAAAAATTACAAAAAATGTAAAATAAGTCTTAATAAAACTTGGCTTTCTTGTGTAAATGTGCAAATTTTGTAAATAATATGTAAATAAATAATATGTACTTAATAAATTAATAGTAATTTATTATACAAGACGATAAAGTTACATTTTATCCACGAGTGAATCGTTTAACGTCGAGACGAAGTCGAGACGTTAATGATTCAAGAGTGGATAGAAATAACTTTATCGTCGTGTATAATACAATATTTTTTTTACAAAAACTTTAACAATTTCAAAAGAAAATAAGGACAGTAAATCACATTTCAAAATGTCAGTAGCTAGATTCGGTTGCTACGATAATACGAAGCTGTCATATTTAACTTAAACAAAAGTTAGAAAATTAAATTACTTTATCTATCCTTGATGTTAAAGTTCTACTTTATCTACCCTTGCTGTTAAAGTAAAACTTGACCTTTTGTTTTGAGTTGATGAAACCACACTTTAACATGTGCTATAGAAAAAACAAAATTGTTTATCACTACAAATTTTTAACATCTACCCATAAAAATAAAAAAAATAGTTGGTGTCCGTTCTCAAACTGGAACATAGGAATCTAACATGGCATTGAACGTTTGCTGACTCCTGCTCGCCAATTCAACTTATAGGAAAGATAATGGTATCAATAGAAAGATCAAATGGTTGCACATCAAATGATACTAGCAATAATAATATTTACTGATATCATCATCATCCATCATCATCCCTCAGCCGTTTGCATCCACTGTTGGATATAGGCCTCCTACATGTTCTTCCACTGTTCTCTGTTTTGTGCCTTGTTTATCCAGTCCCCTGCCACTCTGCATATATCGTCGCTCCATCTCGTTGGTGTCCTGCCTCTAATTCTTTTAGTTTCCCTAGGTCTCCACTCCATGATTCGCTTGGTCCATCGATTATCGGTCATACGGGCTACATGGCCGGCCCCATTTGGATTGCGTGATGCGTTGGGTGATGTCAGTTACTTTAGTTCTTTCTCTTATGATCTTGTTCGGTATTCTATCTTTTATTGTTATTCCAAGCATCGTTCTCTCCATTGCACGCTGGGCCACTCTTATTAGTTTGTTTATGGAGAGTTTAGTTAAAGTTAGGGTTTCGGCTCCGTATGTGATCACATGCAGAATACATTGTTCATACACCTTTTTCTTTAAACAGATAGGAATGTCCCCTATGAGGATGTCACGCATTTTGCCAAAAGCTGCCCATCTCTAACTTATACGGTGGTGAACTTCACAAGTCTGATTATCTTTCCCAATTCTTATTTCATGACCAAGATATTTGTAGTCAAAGACTTGTTCTACGTCCTTGTCATCAATTTTCATGACATTAGGTACTAGATTTGTCATGAATTTGGTTTTTTGAAAATTGATATTTAGACCGATACTTGTCGACGCTACTTTTAATTTATTGATATAGTATAGAAATAATGGCAAAATACCTAAAAATCAAATGCACAATATTGATTGATTTTTGAGGCTTTCACGGCCATTGTCATTAAGTAACAAACGACTTCCGGGATTGGACTGTGTCACAATTGAGATCGAAGAACTCAACGTTTCGCCCACTTTCGTAAGGGGCTTCATCAGGAGGAAAAAAGCAAGAGAGCACGGTAACTCAACGTGTTAACCACGCCAGAGGCGAAAATCTTTGCAGGGAAGGGACAGAAGAGCACGGTAACTCAAGTTTCGCCTCTGACGTGGTTCACACGTTGAGTTACCGTGCTCTTCTGTCCCTTCCCTGCAAAGAGTTTCGCCTGTGGCGTGGTTAACACGTTGAGTTACCGTGCTCTTTTGATTTTTTCCTCCTGATGAAGCCCCTTACGAAAGTGGGCAAAACGTTGAGTTCTTCGATCTCAATCATGACACGGTCCAATCCCGGAAGTCGTTTGTTACACAATGTTGATTGCCTATGTTCGACTTTGAGAGTGGACACTCAGTATACATATACTCATATTTTTCTACAGAGGTATTCTTTTAAAATTAACAATATTTAAATTTAAAAAACATAAGTCCGTTTTTTGCGCTAGGGATTAAAGTAATAATTTTTGATAATGAATAAGCCTTAAACTTTTCACACTCTTCATATGTTGGTATCTTCCTTTACTTTTAAATTTAAATACTCTAGTATTCAAATTCGTTTATTGTTCGTTTTTTACAAAGTAAACCTTTATACAATGCTAAACTTTGAAGATAATTTATTTTGTCTAGCACCTACCTACTTTATTTAAGGGCTTATTCTATTATGGACCCTAAATCCTACATTAATCATAAAAGAAATATCTCTTGTATTATTATAATATTGAATAACAAGCAATCCAGTGAGACAAATGTCTCATTTAAAAAAAAACAAAAAAGACCGTTTTTCAAATAGAACGCCTATTAAATAAAAACTGTACCCAGACCTAGAAGGTGTCAAAGTGGTTGCCTAACCGATCGACGTTTTAAGGCGCAGAGGGTCGCAGCTCCGTTTGGCTGCTGAAACATTTTTATTTAATACGCGTTCTATTTGAAAAACGGTCTTTTTTGTGATTTCTCGAAAACCGGAAGTGTCACGTGACTGAAATTCGGTTCCTGAGATGACATGACCATTCCAAACATATAACTTTCATAACTTTTTTCTCTATCTCTTACGGTTTGGCTGCTGAAACAGCGTCCCGGACGGACCAGCGTCCCGGACAAGTCTATTATATATATGGATATACTTACTAAACATTAATAAAAACCGCTTTAAAGCAATGCATTTCCATACCACCAAGCAGGCTTATTGTCACCGAATCACGTCATGCGCAACGTCGTACGAAATTCGGTCGCCGTGTGGGTTTATCTTAATAGTAGTAGTATCATGTGGCGCACCCTATATACATTGTGTCCGCGGATTGAGTTCACATAAGGTGTAAATAATTAAAAAAATGATATTCTAGGATTCGCCCCTGCTTGTTCTCAAACCAAGATTTTGAGAAAATCAATCAAATTAATTAATATACAGGGTGTTTTTCGAATCGATTTCTAAAACATGGGCAAGAGTAAACTACCTCTATTAGAAGAGATAACAAAAAAAAACATTAGGCAAAGTTGTTTAGAATTAAGAGTGATGGTAGACTCTCAATTGTCAGACAAATCGACCTACTTTGATTTTTAAAAATATTTTGAATTTTTTATACCAACGTACCTTTTATCGTAGCTGTAGAAGGCACTCGATTATTTTTTTAACACCTTAGTTTATGAACCAGTTAGAGTGCCTTCTACAGACACGATAAAAAGAATATTGGTATAAAAAACCAAAAAATATTTTAAAAAATCAAAGTAGGCCGATGTGTCTAAAAATTGAGAGTCTGCCATTACTCTTAATTCTAAACAACTTTTCTTAATACTGTTTTTGTTATCTCTTCTAATAAAGGTAGTTTGAAACAATAAAGAAGCCGACCTGTGATTAATTAATAAAATTAAGCAATGGTAGTAAAAATCGCAGATCAACCCCCCTACAGTTTATACACCACGGCAGCTCTGAAAACTCTTTACTCACCGCGATGGCCCTAGCTAACTCAAATTTCGGCGGCCTTGTAGGTTCAAATCATCAGCTGTGTACCCTGGAATGTCTTCAAAAAAGGAAAGGAAATGGAAATGGGCGCCAGAAATCAAAAGATTTCAAATAATAAGTGGAAATAAACTGCAAGTGACTAGCGTTTAATTAATAATCAATAAAAAGTCTTGTAGTAAATAATCAGGATAATTAAAATGCAAATAATGTGATAACAAAGTTGTGTACGTTAACTGAAGGTTACGACACGCATAAAATTAAAAATCCCTTTAGCGTTATTTTAATAACTTTACCAAAAAAGATTCGTGAGATAAGCTTATCACAGTCATTTAATAAATCCTTATGTTTAGGCTATTGAAAATAAAAAAAGCGTGACTGTACCTTTTACAGAGGGTCAATACACATCAAAATTGCAGCTTTAAATACTGGGCATAATTAACTATAAGCATAAAAATTTAAATGTAAAAAGCAAGAGCATGTATGAAATTGAACAAGGGATCAAATATAATGTACACCAAATTAAACCATACATCCCTAGTGCTGTCCACCAAAAAATTTAATGAACATCAAAAAATCTTAATGCAACCCAAATGATTATACTTCAGAAAATGAGAACAGCACCACTAAAATAGCTATGTGGCGTGCTGTTTTACTATTACTTACATTTTAAATTCTATATGTCTACCGATTTTACTAAATGTTCACCAAATTTAGAACGCTCAAGTTACGCACCCGTGCTGTACATAATAAATATTCGCGTTATCCATTTATATTTAGTCTTTCTCGAAAAACTACTTGTGCGTCAAATAATTATTCTGTTACTCCAAAAATGAAATTGGTGTGCTTGGTAGCTTTTACAGCGAGTGTAACCAGTGTATTGCCGTACGAAAAGACTTAATAAGTTTCATTTTCATTTTTGTTTTATGAATTTTGTGTTAAATTTTTATATACAGTGTGTTTCACTTTTCATGGGGACGATCATGTATCACACAAAGTACCCAACCAATTTTGTTCAAATTTGCAAGGAAGGTATATACCCTTTGTGCCACCCAGGACACAAGGACACATAAGAATGGGTCTATAGGCGTCCGTCTTAGGACGAAAAAAAGGGGCTATTTTTTCACAAAGTAATATTAGCGATTTTTTTCGGCCAAATTTTTTAACATAATCTTAATCCGCGCCTTTGAAAACCCTTGTGGCCAAATTTTCATGCAAAAATTCCTATGCGTTAGAAAGATATTAAAACGCAAACTTGAAAAATACTGTTCATTTATTTCGTCATTTTTCGAATAATAGCTGAGTTTTAAACATTACTTTAACTGTTTTCGTTTTTCTAAAGTGTGGATATAGCAAACACATAAAGTTTTTTCATTGTTGTTAAATAATTTACTTGGAATTAGAATAAGAATTCTGCAGACTTATTTCTATGTCGCCATTTATAAACAAGACCTAATAAAACATGATACATTTTTCTTATAAGTGATATTTAGGCTTAGGCAAGAATTATAAATCTGGGTATACTTTTGAAATTGAATGTGTCATAAAATATAGTAAACATTGTGTATTTCTGCTAAACAAATAGTTTTTTTAACTTCTAAATAATATAAGACACTGACGAAAATTAAATATCTGGGTATCATGTTAGAATTAAATGCGGCATAAAATTTGGTGAACATTTAGCATTTTTAGCCAACGAAAGTTATTTTTAGGAACAAATAATATAAGAGACTAGCATGATGTCAATATTTGATTGTCGCTCTAAGATTATGCATTTTATTAATTTTGGTGAGCATTTAGTATTTTTGGGAAACAAAAGTATTTTTTTGTACGAAAAGATTAGGTAAATTTGGTAGACTGTTAAATACTACCCATTGAACAATACATGTTAATAATAGCAAAACGTATGAATTTAAATTAGAAATAATTACTGGTTTAAAATGTATAAAAGTAAAATCGAGGTATTGAAGATAATTTGAGATTTAATCTCGGAGTAGCACTAACTAACCTCGAAACATAAGCTGGACGTGAACGGCACATAATGGATGAAGTCACCGTGGATGCAAATTATATAGCAAAGGCACCCTCGAACAGCAGCAACTAAGCAGAGCGCCAGCAGGTGTCGAAAATGCGATAAGGCTAGCGGCTTGGCCTCCGAGAAAAACTCGTGGTTGGAACTGGTAATAAAGAGCTAAGAAAAAATGTAATTACTACCTATGCGAATAACAAAACAGAAAAGCGCCATCGTACCTGATCATAATCAGCCCTTGGGAAACATACTCTGCTCATTAAATTAATTGAGCGCACGTAATTTGACTTAATTAAAATCAAGCCTTAGCCGCGCCGATGACGGCGGGCTAAGGTTAAGACAGCAAGTGCCTCGGACGAAAATTTCGTGCCCAAAAGAAAGCTTGCACTCTGATAAGAGATAGCGCGGGTCGAGAGGGCATCGCGCAAACGAAAGGAACTTGATGCAGGTACAAAATACGCTGCTTTGGAAAATTTACGAATTCGAAATGCAAAGGATTTATAATTCAACTAAAAATATACAGGTTAGGCCTGAAATAATTGGATAACTGGCGAAACAATTAGGCGAAGCCAAAAAATTGTTTCAAGTTTACTCTTGCCCATGTTTTAGAAATCGATTCGAAAAACACCCTGTATATTAATTAATTTGATTGATTTTCTCAAAATTTTGGTTTGAGAACAAGCAGGAGCGAATCCTGGAATATCAGCTTCTAAGCCGAATATGTTTTATTATTTACACCTTATGTGAACTCAATTCGCGGACACACTGTATATTAGTTTTACAGTAGTTCGTTTGAATTTCTTTAGATTTAATCCGGCTGTCCATACAAAATGGTAGGTTGCATAGCTATCTAACATCACGTTTGCTCGTCGTTTGCTGCTTGATGAGTTTCTGCCTAAATTGCTTTTTCCAACTTCATATTATTCTACGTAAGTTAGTAGTTAGAAATGAGAAAGTACCTAGGTAAACGTTTTAATATTTTGTAAATAAAAGTAACCAACTTAACCTATCTAAATTTCAGTTTGTGCTTTGTTTTCAGATACTGCATATTGCAGTTCATAAATAGGGATTCGTCATTTTTGTTATCAAATGGAGGTGAACCTTGAATGGATTGATCATAATGTGCGTACTGAAGTGACAAACATGTTGCACGAATCACTTGGGAAACTGGATGAATATAAAGTATTCCAAGACCGTCGTGTAAACATAAAGCAAGAGAATGTTGAAGGCATTATCGACTACACGGTTTATCATGAATTGGCAATTAAACAGGAAGAAGTTAATATCAAAGATGATTTAATAGTTTCGTGTGCAGCAAGTGAAAGCCTCTCAGAAGAACTGTTTGTTCGTAAGGTTTGTGAATATGAAGCAGAAAATAAGAATAATTTTCTGGAAAATAAGAAGAATAATACGATGGAGTTTCACTCATGTTCAATTTGTCAGTATAAAACAGTAAGGAAACGTACTCTAGTTATACATATGAGGGCACACACAAGAGAAAAACCTTATTCATGTTCTGTATGTGGATATATTACAGCAGAAAAGAGTAACTTAGTTAAACATTGGAAAACACATTCAGGAGAAAAACCTTATTCATGTGTTTTATGTGAGTATAAAACAGCAGAGAAGGGTAACTTAGTTCAACATATGAAGAGGCACACAGCAGAAAAACCTTTTTGGTGTCCTATTTGCAAACATAGAACAGCAAAGAAGGATAGCTTAATTCAACATATGAAGACACATACAACAGAAAAACCTTATTTATGTTCTATTTGCCAGTATAGAGCAGCACATAAAGGTAGTTTAGTAAGCCATATGAAGAGTCATACAGCAGAAAGACCTTATTTATGTTATGTTTGTGGATATAAAGCAGCAGAAAAGAGTAACTTAGTTGTACATATGAGGAGACATTCAGGAGAAAAACCTTATTCATGTCCTGTTTGTCAATATAAAGCAGCAGAGAAGGCTACTGTAGTGAGGCACATGAAGGTGCATACGGGGGAAAAACCTTATTCATGTTCAATTTGTGAGTATAGAGCAGCAGAGAAGGGTAACTTAGTTGAACATATGAAAAAACATGCAGGGGAAAAACCTTATTCATGTTTTGTTTGCAATTTTAAAGCAGCACGTAGACGCACTTTAGTGAGTCATATCAAGGTACATACAGGGGAAAAACCTTTTTCATGTGCTTTGTGTAAGTATAGCGCAGCAGATAAGGGTTGGTTAGTTAAACACATGAGGACACACACAGGAGAAAAACGCTCAAGTTCTAAAGACACCTAATAGAGAAAAACTTCAGCTTTGGTAGATGTTGTTTGACAAGAATTTGTTTTGACTTTCAGTTCTTTAAAACTGATCTAAATACATTGCAATAAAACCATCTTATCCGCTGTTTTAGTAATTGTGGTCTGAAAAACATGAGAATATTTCAGAAATACAATAAATATGCATAATTTAAAAATTGTTTAAAACATGTTTAATACATATAAATAAGGAGGTACATGAGAATTTTAAGTTAATTGCATTTAGGGTGTCCCAAAAAGAATGGGACACCGATTAGTCATTGATTCCTTAGGTTATAATAAAGCGATTAAACGTAATATACTGAGATGGTCTTAAGCTCACGATTTAGCTCTGAATGCAGTGCGAAATATTTTAACCAAGTCAATAAAGCACAGAGTTAAGATATTTTAAGTAATTGCAATTTAAACAGTAATAAAAGTATTAAATGCATTGGTAATGAGATGCAAAAAGCAGTAATTAGACGGATAGAGGCACGCAGAAGCAAAGCATATTTCAGAGGGTTTGAATTTGAAGTTTTAACAAAGTAATATAAATAAAATGATAGGTTTGTGCATATTTAAAGCCAGACCAAACGAAATTAATTGACACAAAAGGTTTGTTATGTGCATACTAAATGAGCGTAGTTATTAATAAAAGCACAGACTGGTGAAAAGGCAAGCAATCTGAAAGCTAGATGAAAGCAAGATAAGGATAAAATAGAAATTGCAAAGAGCAGTCCAGAATTAGGCAACGGAAGAAAAGAAAAGCAAGTGACGTGTAAAAATTGGGAACTCGCATTAATAAAAACCAAGTGCAAAAGCAGAGCAGTGATTTTAAAACATGTGTTTGTAACGAGAAAGGACAATGTTAGCTATAAGCAATGAAGACAATTTTTAGATTTAAGAAAATGTTAATATTAAGAATCACGTAATCAAATATTACTCCATTTATGTGTATTTGTTATCAAAATTAATTTCCATTTAACATTAGCAGATCACGGTATCATAGCAACGTGATGCTGTTTTGTTGAATAATGAAGAGAACAATTGAAATATAAATTATTGAAGCTTGGGGCAAAATGTGTGCTCCCATAAATTAATGTTTTGAATAAATAAAAAGTATTTTTACCGAATAAAAAGTATCCAGTTTTAATGTCCAAGTGACCGTGCATCTGTGGGAACGTTGGCAGCAAGTTACGCAACAGAAAAGTTGTAAATTTTCCAATTCGCCTCCGAGTGGACATCGGCACCGAACACCTGGAGTTTCCGAAGTTCGACTATGACCCATTTAAGCCAAGAAACCCAGAAGTCATCATTCCAGCACATCAAAGGGGTCTGCATCCCAATCAACATTTGCGGCCAGGGAAGTGTCTACAAGAGGAGAAATTCCAACGGCGTCACCTGCGACCATCTCCATGCCCCAGTTCGGATAGAAGTTACGATGTAGGATTTCGCTTATTATTCAAGTGTTGTGGTTCCGGAAAGCTGTTGAGGTCCGAGATTAAAGCCTAAAGAACGAGTCCATTGCATTTCCAAGAGTTCAGCTACGCCCAAATTTTCATAATTAGCGTAGCATCATCAGAATCTGCGAGTTTGCAAGAATTTCTAAGCGACCAGAAACAAGTGATTGTTGGCGTCTATCTACGTCACACCTATAAACAAATTTGTGGCGGTTTGTTGCCAAGCGCGATAATTAAATCAATTTATCTGAGGTTTCCTTGCTTCATTTCACGATTTTTAAACATTCAAATTAACGTTAATTGCACTGTAAAAAATTCTGTGTTCAGCTGTCAGATTGAGGTTACAAATATTATCTACTAGAAGAGCTCATATGAGCTACTTTGGGACAAATAGTTTAAAATTGAGAATACGTTTTGAATATAGTCAAATTCTGAACTCACCTGAGACGAGTTGTGTTTTGCAGTGAGTTAGCCTAGAAAGTATTGCAGTGCAATAAAATATAAAGAGAGGCAATTAACCATTTTATTTGAACATTAATTAATACACTTCATTTTTAATTAGCCTAAAATTACTGACAGGCAAAGGTAGCACAGTATAAAATAACCTGAGAATTGTGCGGTGATTTGCCCTAATAATTAAACTTCTTATTTATAAAAACTTTCATAAATCAAAGCCGGCAATCATAACAAACAGGCACAGCAACGTGGAGCCTTTACAGTCATCAGTACAATACCTTAATACAAAGTCCCTCCAGTAAGAAGATATAGGACCTTGAAGTTCAATTAATAAAAGTTTTTTTCATAAACTAGACCACCTTACCTCTGTCTGAAAACTTGTTAGCTTAACTTTGTTACCTATAACATTTAAATTTTAGGTTATTATCCGAAAAGGAGTTAAAACGTCTAAAAAACTCTTATTTCATAAGTGTAAAAGCAACGGTTTACCTTAAAGTGCTCATAAAAGGTTTTTGGTTGTCATTAGGACGTGCAATTATAAAGTAGCCATGATCAAAAAAACAATGGGTAATGATTGTGATCTAATAAAGCAATGTATGCCGTTGGTGACATATTTTTTTTCTTTTGTGCCACTGAACTGTATTATTAAATGGAACAGCAATCCTGTACTTTTGACGTGATACAAATTGAATCTGCACAGGGGTGTCGGACGCATGTGCAATTTGATTTACAAATTCGCGGAATTTAAACTTTGTGGTATTTGAGATTGTATTGCTGCTAAAGACGCATGTACACCACTAAACTTATTAGTGTTCCTGTATATGATTGCTAAGAGTTTGACAAACAGACCGATCTGACATATATTTTTGAAATCAAATTAGATAAATTTACATATGTCAAATAAATAGGTTATGTATCGGCCTATTTTCCGAATTCTTGTATTATTTAATAAAGGAATTCAGTGGCTTACGTATATCAGATTTTGTAAAAAATAGTGTGGTATCACCATTCAAACCATACTGTATTGAATGATTTCGGAGAATTCCACAGTCATTGCCGTAATGTAATGAATGACTTCTACCTCAACAAAGACATGGTCCTCGAAAGTTGTTCGTTATACTTTATTGGTATTATTAAGAAGTTTGTGCTTGTAACTATGAGGAGGTCCACATTTTTCAGTGGCTTTACGTAAAATCGCAAATTCTTTAATAGAAATAAAGAAATGTGTTTTCCCTCTTTTTTAGTAAACTGGTTCCATCTTTCCGGATGTTTCTGTATTCCACAAGAAAAGGATTCTTTTGGCTGCTATCGCACCCATTCCGGAACAATTTCGATGACTTCTTCATTACAATGAGGTATTTTTCCCCTAGAAACTCTTTTAAAGGTCCAAACAAATAAGACACTGATACAGCAGGGTCCGAAATGTATGGTAAATAGGACAATATGGTCCGATTCAATTTTGGAATCCAATCCAATCTAGCTTAAAATATAAACTTATAAATACAGACTTTATACCAAAAGTTAACACTGAGCAAATTTGGGTGTCTATAAAAATTGGAAACAAAAAAATCTCCCTAGGAGCAGTTTATATACCAAAAATAAATAACGAAAGTCTCGATGAAATTGAATTGGCCTTATCTAACATATCAGTGACAACCAATGATGTTGTTCTTGTCGGAGATGTAAATATAAACCAATTAAATCATGAATCACCTTACACTCGTAATTTCAACAACCTTATTAGCTCTTTCAATATGAAACAAATTGTAACAAAGCCAACAAGACTTACAGGACAATCTGCAACTCTCATCGATGTGATATGTATTAGTGATAATGTTGAAGTAAAGGAATGTGATAATTTCGATTTTCTAGTAAACATAACAGACCACATGCTCACTTATTGCGAGCTAAACTATTTTCAGAAAAAACCGAACCCGTCTACAATTACATACAGATGTTTTAAGAACTTTGACCCTGATGAATTCAACCGAGATGCGGCTATGATGAACTGGAGGAATATATATGAAACTGAAAACATAGAAACTAAAGTTGACCAACTCAATGAAGCGATTCTCACACTATTTAACAAACATGCTCCCACAAAAACCGTCATTTTGCGACATAAATATCGACCATATATTACAGATACCATAAAACTGATTATCGATATGAAGAATAAAGCCTATAAAAAATACGTAAAGACGAAACTACAAAAGCACCTTGACTATTATAAAGATCTACGTAACTACTTATCAACTGCAATAAAAAACGAAAAAGCGGCCTATATTCAGTACCAGATACGTATGAGCAAAAACAACCAGCGTGCAGAGTGCAAATGTAGATAATGATACGTTGAACTTCTTTCGTTCAAACACATTTAACGAGCTTCGACAACCCCAACCATGGATCCAATCATCAGTAGAAGAAGTTGAAAAAACTATAAATAACTTAAAATCCAATGCCAGTGGCATAGATAACATTAACCTGAAAATGCTAAAATTAATAATTCCGTTTTGTAAATATGCACTCACTGATATTATAAATGCATCTCTTGTAACCGGTATCACACCAGACAAGTGGAAGAAAGCAATAATCAACCCATTACCTAAAGTAAGTACAGCTAGGGAACTCAATGAAATCAGACCTATTAGCATTCTACCCACGATGTCGAAAGTACTCGAAAAAATTATAAATAAACACCTGGTCCAACATATCCGTGAAAATAATTTATTGCCTAAAACACAATCTGGTTTTCGGGCTAAACATAACACTGCCACTGCACTGATGAAAATTACAACAGACTTAGCAAGAAATATAGATAATTCGGAAGTCACTTACCTCACTCTATTAGATTATAGTAAAGCCTTTGATGTTATCAATAGAGAGCTGCTTATGGCTAAGTTGAATTTCTACGGTTTCCACGTACAAACACTCCAGTGGATTAGCAACTACCTATCTGATCGAACCTAAGTAGTTAGAATTGAGAACAAAACATCCAATGAATTACCAGTTTTATACGGAGTCCCACAAGGCAGTGTTTTAGCACCTACCCTTTTTACAATCTTTACGGCTGACCTTCCGAATGTGGTACTACACCAATGGAATACTCACCTATACGCCGACGACACGCAAATATATAAATCATGTCCACCTGAAGAAATAGATGTTCTGATTGGCGAATTAAATTCAAACCTTCAATGTATACTAGAATGGTCAGAGAAAAATGGACTACGGTTAAACCCTCAAAAGACCACTGTGATAAGTATAGGCACGAACTCCGTTATAAATAAAGCAAATATGCACTTAACAAAACAAATAGTATTACAAGGTAATGAATTAAAAACTAGTGAGAACGTCCGCGACCTCGGGCTGATTATAGACAAAAATCTAAATTTTGAGAAACATGTTGTTAAAAAGTGTGGCGAGTGTTACGCAAAAATTAAATCTTTGTGGAAATTCAAATATATACTTCCCAAGGAAGTTAAGTGGAATCTAGTTAACACGCTGGTTTTAAGTTATTTAGACTATGGAAGCACAGTATACTATAACTTTTTAACCAGCCGCATGAAACACAAAATTCAAGTGCTACAAAACTGTTGTTTAAGATATTCTTTTTTAGTGCCATATAGAGATCACGTAACCCCTCATTATAACAGACTATGTATCTTAAAACTAGAAAATAGGTTTGCATTATTATATGGAACTTTATTATATAATATTGTACATTCAAAACAACCTGCATACTTATATAATGTTCTTGTAAAGCGCTCTGAAGTATATAAGTGTAACGTAACACTAAGAGGCAGTGAATTATATACAATTCCGCAGCATAAAACAAATAAATTTGAAAGCTGTTTCGAATATGTAGCGCCTAAGCTGTTAAACACCTTCGCGGATATATTTTTTACAAAACCTACTGTATCGCAGTTCCAGAAAACCTATAAACTAAGGTTAAAAAACATCCAAAATTCATAATGATATACCTACCTATACCATCATAAAATATTTTTTAATTGTGCAACAAATTTATTGAATGGGGAAAGTGAAAAACAGCTATGCTGATCTTTCCCCTTTTGAACATAATGTAATTCCTTTGGTAATATTAGAAATAATTTCTATTTAATTTTTTTATTATAATATATAATTTTGTACCGGCCATAGTACGTAATGTGATTTTTTTTTTTTTTTTTTTGTAAATTTTTAGAAATAATTTATTATTTAATATCTTTCTATTATTAAACTGTTATATATTAATTTGTACTGATTAATGTAATATATTATTATAACCCTATCAAAAATTATGTTCAATAAACAATTTATCTATCTATCTATCTATCTATCTATCTAGTCAGCGTGTGACTAGCGAAATGGGGTCGAGCATTATCCTGTAAGACGCAGACAGAGAACTCGCGTTACCCCTACTGATATTTAATGCAGAAGGAATATCCTTCACTGTAAATCGACAATCGTTTCAAATAAGTGCATTTTACTCGGTCAGCATTCTTTTCTGGTGTCAATGTTTTTGGACGGCGAGAATGCGATTCATTCTCGGCACCTTTGCAGCCATCTGTAAACGCTTTACTCCTTTTGTAAACGCTTATGTCTGATAGTGGTTGCGCATCGAACTGTCTTTCAACTCTTATACACAAATTTCTTATCGTTTGATATCTTCGTTGGTAAGAAATTTACTACTAATGCGTTGTTCCACACTTGAGTGCACTCCCACTTCACTCATGCTTGCCAATTGAACGAAAATGAATTGGGACGACTTAATGACTGAATGAACAATGAAGTTAGGACTTGTTCCAGAGCATTAATTAATGTATACAACTTCTTTGCATGACTTTGCCTTTTGGCGCGCAATTCAAATTATAATTCATATTTTAACGCTCTCCGTATCTTTTATTGAGAACATACAGTATAATATGTGCAATAAAATGATGACTGATCTGCTACATAAACCAAAAACTTATAGAAACTCTAAACATTTGTCTGAACATCACTACAAGAGGTATACAATTTTAAAACGAAGGTTGAAATCCTTATGCTAATAAGTGTTCTTAGATTTAATTCGTTTAAGTACAACATTACAAAACATTTCACTAATACAGATATTTATCTGTTCAACATACTTGTTTAGGGAGTTGAATAAAATTATTCTAGTCTGTTCTATTAACACATTCATACCAAGCAGGAAGTGCGCAGAATATAAAACACACATATTGCAATGGTTATATGGCTATAATATAATTAAGATTAATATTTAAAATAAAATTAGCTAGAGCCTCCAATGCTACTATTTTATTTTGGGTTCAGCAAACATTATTACAAATTTATGAAACGCTCGGGGATAATTATTGTGAGTTGTTTTATGTATTACTTGACTTGATGTTCGTATGCCCCTACTTTTTAGATAGAATCTAATTGCAAATTATATTAATGTTGACTAGCTCAGGTAAGCAGAGATCTTATCAAAAGGTGTGGTCCACAATTACTTTATTGAAAATTTAACCGTACGCCCATGTGCGTAGTTCAAATATACGCTAATGTGCTACAACAGATCTAACTGACAATTACGTTTATGAAAGTTTATCAAGTGGTTGCCGTTTTGGTGTTTTCAGATAATTAAATGCAACTCAATGAGCAAATCTCACAGGTAAATTCACAATTTCCCGCTTTATAGTAGCGTCAGTAGCTTTCTTTTGTTTTTTTTTATAGGCAAAAACCGTAACTTGATTGTTTCTACCCAAGCCAAGGATCCTAACGTCACTTCTGGGCTTGGATTTATCAACTTTAATTTACACAAGGAAATAATTCGCCTGGGCTCTGTTATGCAGCGACGTTTAAGCAGCCTCCCAATAGGTACACAATGGTATAAATTAAATTGGCTTCACGACTAACCTGTGAAACTTTTCCTGCATGCCCGTTTCGAAGCTCGGCCGCAGCAAGAATGTGCCCAGATCTTCTTTGCCGGTGCTTGGATTACCGTGCTGTCCTCGCAGAAGTGGATGGGCTGGCGGTTGACGTCCTCTCGTTCTCTGGAACCCCTCTGATGGCTACAGATGATGTGCGAAGCACGTATTGTCTTCTCCGGAGCTGGTCGTTAGCACTCACTCGGGCCGATAATGGAAAATAATTTTCACGGCACGGATTTCTATTAATTCACTCACACAGGTGCAGGGGTAAGTTATATGCACCCTGCCGAAGTTTTGTTATGAAATAATAACTTTAAACGTATAAAATTGTAAATTTTCGGGGGCAAATAAAACTGATGCTAATTCAAGAATTTTATTCGATTGTCTGCCTTTGTTATTATGACGTCAGTAACTTTTTACTAATTCGCCATTGGTCCCTGTGGGATCCACGCGGATTCGAACCGCTAGCATCAGGAGTACAAGCCCGGGGACTCTGCCATATGAGCTACTTTGCACTCTGTTTTGCCTTCTGCATTTTTTTACCTTTTAAGAATATGCTCAAAGAGAAATTTATACAACGATTTCTGACTTGCAATTTACCTCGACAAGCATGTGACCATTCTATTCATAATCGAATTACTAATACATGGATTGGCTTTTGCATTTACCATCCCCTTTTAATATTCTAAACTAATTAAATATTGTGGTCCCATTCCTATTAGGTTTAGAACTCTGCCTTTCCTTTTATGTTACGATTTTAATACTTATCACAGGCATTGCTTTGCCAATATGATTGCTAATTCAAATTTGATTTTATTTTATTTGTTGCCATTAAATCCTATCTCCTATTCTGAGCTTTCATGACCTATTCATTAGTTTGCTGTGCTCTAGATGTGCGATTCAGGGCTTAAGACCATCTCAATATATGCAACCAAATACGGCAATAGCACCATAGAATTAATTTAATTAATAAAGTGGCATGGTTTTCTGCCATTATGGATGATTCAGACGAACTATGTTCGTTCAAGGAGTTAAATAATTTCCCACAAGAGATTAGTTCGGTGGATCCTAAAACAAATGCTTCGTAGAAGACTTTTTTTCTTGGTAATGATTGACTTAAATTAAGCATAAATCTGATTTTTTTCTGCATGTAAACATATTACAAAAACATCCTTTGATGCCTTTACCTAGCCCCCTTTAGTTTTCCTATTCATCCTATTTACTAATAGCATGCACGAATCATCCATGGAAAAATCAGTTAAACGCTAAGGCTAAAATACAATGTGTACATTTAAGTTTCTTCTTTGCCATTCTTACGACAAAGCCGCCTATACGGGTGATTATAAATGCTCTTCCATCAAGTTGCCTTTGAAATATGTGTTGTATGAATAATATGTTGTCACTGTAAGTCTCTATCAAACTCGGGGTTAGCAGGTTAGGTTTTCAATCAGTTTTGACACGACTGATTGTTACCGCGCAAACACGACTTAACGATTGGGAAATATACCTAGAATACTCGGCCCTAACTCTGTTACGATGGCGGTAACAAAAGGTGCCCCAGCTAGAAAAACTCAGTCGTGAGGGCGGGTTCTTTACGACCTTTGAGTTAGGGCTGTACTCTGGTAAAAGGGGTAAATGATGTTCAAATTGATGCGCCACCACATTCGGAATAGATCGTGACAACAAAATCAACACAGGTGAACGCACTCTTGAATGTGGAATTAAATGTGTCACCTTTCTACTTCTAGCTTGGCAGAGTTTGGTCGACGATCCACGTACAACACTGACTTACCTTGCAAAAATAACTCATTGGTGCAGCTGCTAAACTCCTTTTACAACAGAAAAATACACACATAACGCATGCAAATATCATAAACAACAAATGAAAAGCATAAGTACTTAACAATGAAATCTATTGAAATAATAAAATATTATGTAAATGACAATGAACAAGATTTAGAATAAAAATAACAACACTAACATGGGTTAGTGAGGGTTAGGTTAATTTACGTAACGTCTTAACTTAGTTAAAAGCGATCAACTTGACTGGAAATACATAATGTGGCTCAAAAACGAAACTGCCACAACGTTACGTTAAACAGTAACAAGAAAATATGACAATTCATTAAATTTGGCAAATCAGCAACTAACAGTTCTGACAGTAAATACAATATTACGCAAAATTGTTCGCCACTTGTCGAGACGTTCACTGTACGCTATGCACAATAAAATTAATACAATAAAATTGGTACCTGAAGGAGATTAGTTGACTGCATTTGACGTGGGGCATTGTAAGTGGTCGTCTTTCCCTAACAATTGCCCCAAAATTCCTGAAAAAAAGAACCAGGAGACCACAAGGTGTTGGCGGGATGCGGGAACAAGGCCTCGATGATGTTTGCCACAGCCAGGGGTTGGCAATACGATATCCCCAGAACGGGTGAAGACGTACGGAACTTCTAATACAGGAACACGGGACGAAACCCTCAACGTGCGAGATACAACATGACGTCTTATTTAAGCTAGTGCCGGTATCGTTAGGAGTCCGATAAATGGTCTATTACCCTCACGGTAATAGACTCTGACCACACTAACTAACTTGCTTTACTTGAACCCCCAACAGCTAATGTTCACATCACAACAAACACCAAGGGTTGCCACGAAAATAAAACAGTTCTATTGCTTACGAAGGTACCCACAAATTGACGAAAGCACACAGGTAATTTGGAAAGCGGAAGCGGGAGTATTATTTCTTCAACCAGCGGCCTTCAGTCGCCCAAAGCAGAACCGCGGAGGTGCGAACTCGACACACCGTGCTTTGTAGCTCAGAGACAGGCGTTAATTAGTGGCTTAAGCTACGATCCTAAAATCCAACTGCGGTTACACCAGCGCAAACTAACTTGCGTTCTCTCTTCCGCTTATGCGAAAACATGGGAAAGACGTCGCGCTGATTAAATTCTCACTCAACAATTCTGCCTAAAGCTGCGGAAAAGTTTTGGGCCTGTTAGAACAACAAAAGTTCTGAGAATCTAATAAGCTAAACTGCAACGCTTGGCATATGATAACAAAGCGTGAATTTATAAAACCAGCGTCGATGGATATATAAGAACTGCAAAGTGTTAAGATACGAGCTGGGCGGGAATAAGACTCGTGCAGAATCAAGGTTTCATAACATCAGTAAACTTATGAATTTGAAAATGCTAATATTTAACCTCAAAATACGGAAAGTACCAGCTTCGGGAAATTGTTCTAACATGACGCAAAACCTAACCAACGAACCTCAAATTTGACATAGACTTACAGTGCCACCAACATATTATTCATACAACACATATTTCAAAGGCAACTTGATGGAAGAGCATTTATAATGACCCGGTATATGCCACAATATTTTCTGTCAACAAAGAGAAATCTGGAATTGTTGGTATTTCTGGTATATTCATTCTATCTAGAGCAGGAACAGCACCGGATTTTAATATTTTTCTGCCTTCCAGAATTTGAAAATCATCGGGCCTAAAATGGACTGAATAAATGCGACTATATACTGTTAATTTGTCATCAAGCCTTCTTCCAATGGCACGCAATCACTGCTCTCACGTCGACTCTCAGTTACTCCCTTGAAAAAAAAACTTACCTAATTATTATTTTAATTATGAAACAACTTACCGAAAGTATTGAACACCAGGAATCGATCCTTGCTTTCCACAAAAAGGCACAATGCAATTCGGCATTTTTGATTATTGGAACGATCTAATATCTGCACATACCAAAGCCAAACACCACTACAAATGAATAAACGAATACGACTGCGAAAGGCTTAAAATGCGGCTGTACGACCTGTACGTGCCTAAAGCACCTACAGGTGCACGCTAAATGTTTTATTATCTACATGCCGATTTCCCCCCTTGCCTTTTCAGCGAAAATATCTGGAGATTTGAATTTATTTTTACCTCTACTAGCATTTCTAATTTCAAATACTGTACTTTTATTTACGTTGTACGAACATACAAGTGCGAGTTTTGAGTTAGTATTTATTTATTTATCGTTGATATTTTTATTAATTACTACGTAGGACAAAAGCACATCTCTGTCTGATTGCATTTTACAGCAATTTCTTCGAAAAATACTGGATGCAATATATGCAAATCCCATCTTTCGTATAAAGCGGGGCATTCTTTCAATTTAAAACCCGAAAAAATTCAAAATAAATGTAGGTTAGGTTATTTTAGCACACTGCTGAGTGACAGATAAACAAGGTGAACTGCGTGAACGCACGACACCCCAGTGAGCGAGTGTCGACCTTATTATACAGGGTGTCCAAAAAATGGCGGGTTAACTCTACGGTGCGTTACCGAGGGATGCCTAATGAACCCTGGAAAAATATGAAAAAAAAAATCCTGGGCCGTATTTTTCGAAATATTTCGAAATTAATAAAAATTAATCTGGCAACATTGACACTGCACCAATTTCTCAATCAAAAATTTATCCATAGTAAGTTGTTAATATGTTGGTGACACTGTAAGTCTATGTCAAATTCGAGGTTAGTTTATTTGTTATATGAATAATATGTTGGTAGCACTGTAAGTCTATGTCAAATTCGAGGTTAGCAGGTTAGGTTTTGTGTCAGTTTTGACAGACTGACGCAAAACCTAACCTGCTAACCTCGAATTTGACATAGACTTACAGTGCTACCAACATATTATTCATATAACAAATATTTCAATGCCAAGCTTGATTTCGTATATTATTATTGTACAAAGCCTGTTTGCCATATTTAGTTATTGACAAACTCAACAGGAAATCAGTTTTTTAAAATACTTAAATATTGAAAACAATTTAGTTAAATCCCAAGAATATTAAAAAACAGATATTTTAATAAGTCCCAGATATATTTGACACTATAATTATACACTAGTTATTTAAATAAATGTATTTTATTACTCACCTTTGACCAGATATATTTCGAAAAATACGGCCCAGGGAATTTTTTTCAGCGCTATTAAGCTAGCAGGCACTTGGCGGCAGCACCATATCAGCCTTAGTAGGTCATTTGTAGCTTTTTTGTTACGCTAGTCCCACTTTTGTAGCCTCTACCAGTTCCGAGAAAAACGCGAAACTGCTAGCTTAAATATTAATTGTAGCGGCACAAGCTCGGGCCCGGCTAGTTTTTTGTAACTTTTTTGTTACGTAGGTCCCATTTTTGTAGCCCTTACTAGTTCCGAGAAAAACGCGAAACTGCTAGCTTAAATATTAATTGTAGCGGCACAAGCTCGGGCCCGGCTAGTTTTTTGTAACTTTTTTGTAGCTTTTTTGTTACGTAGGTCCCATTTTTGTAGCCCTTACTAGTTCCGAGAAAAACGCGAAACTGCTAGCTTAAATTTAAATTGTAGCGGCACAAGCTCGGACCCGGCTAGTTTGATGGGGGGAGGGGGGGGAGTGGCACGGCCTTGAACTTTGTTAATTATTTCGGTAAATATGTGAATCCCCAAGGGACATCACGTGCCACGGGACTATTCCCTTCTCAATACAAACAGCCCTTCGTTATTTGCGCAAACCTAGCATATTGCCTGTGTTCATTAATATTATTACAGACGCATTCTCTCGTTGATGCGACTTGATGATTGGAGCAATTGCCGTAACTATATGTTCATTTTTCTCTTTTACTCACTCACATACTCAATCTTTCCTACACCGTTCCCTAATGTACTGAGTTATTCAACCAATCAACCAGGCCAAGTACCCCTTCATGTACCTCTCCCTGAAATTGTTAATATAGAACATGTTTATAGAGTGTATCTCGCGAGACCATCCAGTCTTAGGTGGTAATCAGGACATAGTTCTAAGCCTGTGCTGATTAAGGATATCGAGAATAAGGTGAATTGCACAACTATGGTCACATTTGAGGAGTGCAATACTTTTCTACATACATAAACATGTTCCAAGTTTTTTGTTTGTGCACTATAGATGCCAAGGTGTCATTTTTTTAATTTAACCGACTTGTCCCCGTCATTTTTTTAAAGAAAAAAACCGCTGCTTTGAGGGGAAATTTCCATATATAAGTACCTAAAATGGTCAGCTATATGTGCGATCCATGGACATGCCCCACATGACGGCATGTGGTCGGAAGGTTAAGCCATGGTCGCCTGAGTAAGTTTGTCTGACAACGCTTGGTATTGTTCACTTCTGATTTTATTATTTCCGTGGAATTGTTTAGTATATGGATTCTTATAATAGAAATTGTTACAAAGTCTTTAAGAACTGTTTGAAGATGAAGAAAGCATTTCTTCAATTACCATGATTACATGATTGTCATCAAAACATAAACAGCCTACGCAAAGGAATAATTGTATTTATTATTTATTACATAAATCGGAAAAAGATATACAACTTAAAAGAAAATAATAATAAAAGATAATATTTATTGATCTAGAGTTCTTTCTCGTTATTGACTTTGGGCGCTCAGGTTAATATAAATCAGTAGACGAGGGACTATTCTATGCGTTTCTTTCCTTGTAGTATTCTTTGCGCTGTTGGGTAGGTCATCGATTTCTTTCCACGTACTTGACGCCCACCGATGAATTAACGCAGTATAATGACTCATCTCTAAATTTCGGTAAAGTAATGATGCCTGTGGATTTTTTCGCAAACTTTTTCCCGTTTTCAAGCAGCACACGCCCAGCAAGAGCAGGTCTAGCTCATTAGTTAACGGATTATTTATTTTTTTCTATAGCACATGTTAAAGTGTGCTTTTATCAACTGAAAACAAAAGGTCAAGTTTTACTTTAACAGCAAGGGTAGATAAAGTAGCACTTTAACATCAAGGATAGATAAAGTAATTTAATTTTCTAACTTTTGTTTAAATTAAATATGACAGCTTCGTATTCGTAGCAACCCAATCTAGCTACTGACATTTTGAAATGTGATTAACTGTCATTATTTTTTTTTGAAATTGTTAAAGTTCTTGCTATAGAAAAAAATATTGTATTATACACGACGATAAAGTTATTTCTATCCACTCTTGAATCATTAACGTCTCGACTGCGTCTCGACGTTAAACGATTCACTCGTGGATAAAATTTAACTTTATCGTCTTGTATAATAAATTACTATTTTTTGGAATTTGTTTAATCGACACTTCTTTGGAACTCTCGTCCTCATTAGTCACTTCAAAGATGAATATCTCCCCTGGAAAGATGTAAAGATCGTTCAGAGTGGCAATATAATCCATGCCTATTCCCGCACACCATTGCATGCACTGAACACGGTTGAATATCACCATTGAATCCGTCAGAAAGATCTTTCCATACTTGGTTGGATTTAGTCACAATTTTATTGTGCTCACTCACGATTCGCGATTTTTCCTTCAGAATATCTTCGATAATCTTTTGCGAAGGTATGCTGCTCTTACGCCCGGACATGTTTTCGGTGGTTATTTATCGATTATCGATAATATTCGCGAAAAACACAGCCGGGGTTGAAAAACTCATAAAAACTTAAAGTGAAGAATCACGGTACGGCAAGCACTTTTCAGTACTAGCGTGAAAATTGGTTTTGACAGGTTTGCGCATCACAACAACTTATATTGTTGCGCACGTAACGAGTGTTTCTGTGCGCGAGCATGCGTGTTGGTTATGTGCGCATGTGCACACTCCCTCCTGCGTTTTGCCATAGACGGCCGTTTCTGCACTTCAGAACTCGCGGGAAAGTTGAATTATGTAATTAAGAGTTTAAATAATTCTCTCTGACAGAATATAGCTAGCAAATGAATCGCTTCGCTCGCACAAAAATTGCAGAACACAAGACAAGATATTAACATGAAAATCTTACATAAGTTATTGATCTACAATTTAAAAAAAACGTGGTGTTAGAAACAAAGTATACAAAATTTCATCAAAAATGTTTTCCGAGAACGTGAATATTATTGTCAATACACGAGGTCATGCAGGAAAAATCAAAAGTTTGATTTACGACGAATTGTGCGAAATTTTATTCGAGAATGTTGGGATTTCGTGAAAATTGTAAGATACGCTCAACGACGAAGCGCTCCCCTCTCCTTTCTCTACTTACACGCATTGGGACCATTCGTGTGTGACGCGCTCGCGTGTGTAAGTAGAGAGAAGGAAAGGGAGGGTTCCGTCACTGAATTGCGCGGCCGTTTTACCTAAGGATTTCAATTGTAACGCGCGTAGACGAGAAATGTATGGACATCGAGGACTTCCAAAATGTAAAAGCACAATGAAAATATTTTTCTAAAAATGTTGAGACCGGCCCAAACCTCTCTCTCTTCTTCGTTCTCCCGCTATACAGTAAAGACTTTGCCGCCCCGTAGTCCCTCCCTAATATTATCGGATCGAGTTCCACTCCCCACCTTCATGCCAAAAAAGCCGGACAAAAAATCGACGGTCTTTATTTTATGCGCCAGGCGCGTATTTGCAAAGTAAAAAATATCTGCTAGCGCTATTGTTATGTAAAAAAAACTTAAGATTCCTTTGCGCTGCGCATGGAACATGTTTCTAGGATCTAGCGTAGTACATCGAAATCTCACATCTCTCCGCTGTGGGAAAATGTTTCGGAAATCGAAGTGTCACACCCCCCCCCCCCCTCTTGTGGGACTTAATTTTTTTTCCAAAAATCGAAGATTCACACCTCCGCTGTTTGTATTGAGAAGGAAATAGTCCCGTGGCACGTGATGTCCCTTGGGGATTCACATATTTACCGAAATAATTAACAAAGTTCAAGGCCGTGCCAGTCCCCCCCCCCCCCCCCCATCAAACTAGCCGGGTCCGAGCTTATGCCGCTACAATTTAAATTTAAGCTAGCAGTTTCGCGTTTTTCTCGGAACTAGTAAGGGCTACAAAAATGGGACCTACGTAACAAAAGAGCTACAAAAAAGTTACAAAAAACTAGCCGGGTCCGAGCTTGTGCCGCTACAATTAATATTTAAGCTCGCAGTTTCGCGTTTTTCTCGGAACTAGTAAGGGCTACAAAAATGGGACCTACGTAACAAAAAAAAAACAAAAAAGTTACAAAAAACTAGCCGGGCTCGAGCTTGTGCCGCTACAATTAATATTTAAGATAGCAGTTACGCGTTTTTCTCGGAACTGGTAGAGGCTACAAAAGTGGGACTAGCGTAACAAAAAAGCTACAAAAAAGTTACAAAAAACTAGCCGGGCCCGAGCTTGTGCCGCTACAATTAATATTTAAGCTAGCAGTTTCGCGTTTTTCTCGGAACTAGTAAGGGCTACAAAAATGGGACCTACGTAACAAAAAAGCTACAAAAAAGTTACAAAAAACTAGCCGGGCCCGAGCTTGTGTCGCTACAATTAATATTTAAGCTAGCAGTTTCGCGTTTTTCTCGGAACTAGTAAGGGCTATAAAAATGGGACCTACGTAACAAAAAAGCTACAAAAAAGTTACAAAAAACTAGCCGGGCCCGAGCTTGTGCCGCTACAATTAATATTTAAGCTAGCAGTTTCGCGTTTTTCTCGGAACTAGTAAGGGCTACAAAAATGGGACCTACGTAACAAAAGAGCTACAAAAAAGTTACAAAAAACTAGCCGGGTCCGAGCTTGTGCCGCTACAATTAATATTTAAGCTCGCAGTTTCGCGTTTTTCTCGGAACTAGTAAGGGCTACAAAAATGGGACCTACGTAACAAAAAAAAAACAAAAAAGTTACAAAAAACTAGCCGGGCTCGAGCTTGTGCCGCTACAATTAATATTTAAGATAGCAGTTACGCGTTTTTCTCGGAACTGGTAGAGGCTACAAAAGTGGGACTAGCGTAACAAAAAAGCTACAAAAAAGTTACAAAAAACTAGCCGGGCCCGAGCTTGTGCCGCTACAATTAATATTTAAGCTAGCAGTTTCGCGTTTTTCTCGGAACTAGTAAGGGCTACAAAAATGGGACCTACGTAACAAAAAAGCTACAAAAAAGTTACAAAAAACTAGCCGGGCCCGAGCTTGTGTCGCTACAATTAATATTTAAGCTAGCAGTTTCGCGTTTTTCTCGGAACTAGTAAGGGCTATAAAAATGGGACCTACGTAACAAAAAAGCTACAAAAAAGTTACAAAAAACTAGCCGGGCCCGAGCTTGTGCCGCTACAATTAATATTTAAGCTAGCAGTTTCGCGTTTTTCTCGGAACTAGTAAGGGCTACAAAAATGGGACCTACGTAACAAAAAAGCTACAAGAAAGTTACAAAAAACTAGCCGGGCCCGAGCTTGTGCCGCTACAATTAATATTTAAGCTAGCAGTTTCGCGTTTTTCTCGGAACTGGTAGAGGCTACAAAAGTGGGACTAGCGTAACAAAAAAGCTTCAAAAAAGCTACAAATTACCTGCTAAGGCTGATATGGTGCTGCCGCCAAGTGCCTGCTAGCTTAATAGCGCTATTTTTTTCATATTTTCCAGGGTTCATTAGGCATCACCAAGTAACGCACCGTAGAGTTAATCCGTCATTTTTTGGACACCCTGTATGCTTCAAATGTGCACATATTTTCACGGGCAGGTCGTATGAGTTGCTCTTCCATTTAATAATACAGTTCAGTGGGTAGGACATGATTGTTTTGGCTGCCTATCCACTGAATGTGAGTGCAGTTTGTTTTATTTACCTCAAGGTTTATTTCTTTTCAGACCTGTCTCATCTTGATGTTGCTGAAATGGATTTTTCCCTGATTTTCCTTGCTGACTTTCTGAAATCCTTTATATGGTTCACTAACCTTTAAGCTTCTTTTTTATGTAAATTTCCTGTTTTAAACTTAACTTATACTTTAGTTTTGAATATTTTTTAGGATAACCTGTTATACAACACTACCGCGCACCATGACCACCTAATACCTCGAATACATTTTGTGTAAAGAAATTAAATACATTATGATGCAAGGCTTTTACTGAATAACTGCTCCGTGCATCGTAATGTATTGTCGTGGGGTTTGTTAAAATAAAAAATACCCATAATAAATTGTTACCCGTGGTTGTAAAGGGGGACGGGTGGAATATTACTTACGTTAATTCCTGAGCTCTAATAGCCTAATGAAGTACTCAAAATACCAATTGTTTCACTCAGCCAATGCTCAGATAAGTCACTATCAATCACTAATTACGGGTCGCCGGTCAGCTCGTAGCCGAAGACGGCCGTGGGTTCTTTAGATGGAGGTGCGGCGCTACCAATTTAAGGGTAACAAAAGGTTTCAAAACCCCCTAATCTAACGACTGATATATTCCACCCCAGCTAAATTGGAACACTGTAAAACTTAAAATTAGACACAAACCTGAAGTAAAACAATCGTGTGCAGGGGAGATAAGTGCGTTTTATTTACTTGTAAGGCCGGGCACACACATAATATACATATATAAAAAAATTAGAGCCAACGTACATGCATAAAAATACCCCAAGGATTCTTGTTCACAAAACAGACTGGCCAAGTTAAAAAACAATTAATCATAAAGTTGAGAAATTTCTGGAAGACCTCAAGAAGTGATATCATTCCGCGTTTAGCGGTTAAGCTTGCAAATAATTTTGCAAACGGGAGATCGCACCCAGAAATTTCTATAGAATCCAAAAGAACACATAAATTCATATAACGTGACTAAAGGTGAACAACTTACAACGAGGTGAGGCCTGGTATTTAACATATTAAAATTAATCAAATTCGATAACGCGTCCTTCTAAGACGACGGCAAAAGTTCACACGTGAATTTCCCAAATTACGCTTAATAGCTACGCAATCAACGCCCAAAACATTAATGAATATGGCGCTAGTCCCAATTTCGGCGTGTATTTAATGACGGCAGTTCTTTCTTTATCTATTGAACGTCCGCACTCACGTGCAGCATGGTTCACTTTCTAGTAGCATCGGAAGCACAGATAATAAATCGGGTAATTTTTACCTTCAGCTGGTTTCAAGGCACTCCTGAAATTGGAGTTCCACAAGACCGGACTTCCGTAAAACCGATAGCTAATCTAGGAAGACGGCAGCACGCAGGCTGGGCGCGCCGGGTGGACGACGAGATATGCGCTATCAGCAGGCTCGTCGGGTTTGGATCGGGCAAGCGAACTGGGATTTTCGAATGAATTTGGGGCCAATCGCGTGGTGGGGACTAAATTATTGAAATAAACTGTTAGTGGGTAATCGAAAATGGGTTGAAGACGGTCATACTCACACTAAATTCCCCAGATGTCGTATTCGGAAAGTTTTGGCGTTAAAAAATCTGCCCCAGGCAGTATTTCTATATTCCCCCAAGAGAAATATTGAAACGATACCCGGACGCAAGTTGAAAAATATGTCGCAAAATACTGTAAGGCGAAAATTGACAGTAACAAAATATTTTTGAGACTCCTTAAATTGATTAATAAAGGCACAAAATTAAGCCCACAGCTGCTCTTAAATACACAAAATAAAATTGAAATTTCCAGCTGTCTCTCAGAATTTTGAAATTAAAACTTACCATGGCTTCGTCTAATCAAAATGCACACACAAAAATAATATACAAAATATACGGTACCCCCACCCCAGAAAAGCGCCGTTCGGTGCTTTGCAAAAATATTTCAATACTCAGCATCACTCCGTTTCGCTAGTACAATGAACTGTTATGAACCAGTTTATTTATCAATAAAATTGTCAATACGCTCTTCACTCTGCTTCACAGTTAAACGCTATGAATCAGTCTATCGTTACAAAAACTATTGATACGCTCCCTTCGGTGCTTTTCAAGAATACTTCGGCACCTTATCTTAGCGTTTATTATCAAATTGAATGTGTTATTAAAGAGTGTATTTAAGAAATCAGTTGAATGCTGTAAAAAATGCTCTTTGTTATATCATGTAAAAAATAAAAAACAAAAATTTATTTTAATGCTTAACCAAAACAAATTTATTAATTATTTCATTCCAATCAAATTTTAACAAAAACAAAAAATCAATTCATGGAATTAACTTAAATACTAAAATTTGGCAAATCTAATCAATTCAACTTTGTATGTGTTGTGTGCGATTCTTAAGAAATCGTTATGACAAAAAGACTTTTGAACAAGTTTAATTAAAAAAAAAGTTTGTAATCATCATCATCATCATCATCAGTGAATTTGCCCTATATATTTACATGTTATTATTATTAAGGAAAATAACAACAACTGGACGCATACGGACATTTTGAGGGCTGGCAACTATTGTTTGGATCATGGCACGTGGGTCACACCCATGGCTCTTGGTTCATACCCATGGCACGTGGGTCACACCCTTGGCATGTGCGTCACACCCATGGCATGTGCTTCACACGTGGGAACTTAGAATAGGTTAACGGTAATTTTTGAATTGATGTCGGTTTAGCGTGGCATGACAAAGATTTTGGCCTTCGACCATACCTCAAAAAGTTGATATTGCCTTCATTTTCGGATGACCCATCGTATGAAAAAGATTCAAGGCTTTAGGAAGGTTCCTGGCGACCGGAATTGTGTACACATAGGAACATACGTACACCGCACAGCACCTTTACGTACCCTCCAATACGAGGGAGGGATGTAGTGAGCTGGGGTCCTCACCGAAAGACCCGCATAGCCGAGGCGGAGATTTGGTATAGCGGGTTCATTAGCCGGTTGACACGAAATTTGAGAGATATTTGACTCAGAGTGGTTTTCGATGTGAGGGAATTTCAATACTTTGTACACTTCGTGTACCGAAGTAAAATTTAGTGATACATGCACACAACTTCCTTTTAGAGTGATCTTATGATTTTTAAATTTTAAGCATTTGTCAAAAATTACAAATTCTACAAAAACCGTACAAAATAGAGTGATAGTTGAACAGACAAATTTCTCTAAACTTTTAAGCTGAATTCAAAAATGTACTTGACTATATACCGGGTGTTCTATTTAAAATGTATATACAATAGCTCTGTAGGCGTAGCAGGTCCATGGGTTAATTTATTGTCTTTTTCCACACTTTTTTGTCACTACACTTTTCTTACCACTTCTTAACCTCACACTTTTCTATATTCTCCATGACTTCTTTTTTCCATCTTACTCTCGGCCTTCCTTTTCGTTTCTTCCCTCCGATGTTGCTTTGTAATATCCGGTTTGGAATCCTACTGGCATCCATTCTTGATATATGGCCCAGCCATCTCAGCCTTTGTCCTTTAACTGTTGCTACTATGTCTGGCTGTTTGTAGAGTTGTTGTAGTTCCTTGTTGGTTCTCCCTTCCCATTTCTGCTGTATTTTTTTGCCGCCAAATATCTCCCTGACTATCTTCCTCTCCCACACTTCTAGCATCTTACATTCTGTCGATCCTAGTGTCCATACCTCACTTGCATAAGTTACTATTGGTCTAATTATAGTTTTATAGATCTTCGTTTTGAGGCCCCTTCATATATTTTTATTATACAATGAGTCCATAAAGTCTTGCACAAATTCATTTAAAATTCAGATATTCAATAATCCTTCGTGAACTTCAAACTGTCCTGATAATTTGTTTCCTACGCTTACCATGTTTTTTGTTTATTTCAAGGTTAGTTTTATTAGTCTCAGGAGTTTTCCATTTACACCTAGCGCTTCCAATGCGTTAAATAGTTTTTTTCTATTAATCGTATCGAACGCTTGTTTGTAATCTATAAAGACTAGATATGTTTCCTTTTTGTACTCGTAGCTTTCGGCTTGTATTTCCCTTAATGCGAATATTTGGTCTACTACCGATCTGCCTTTCTGAAACCACACTGGTATTAGGCTATCTCCCCCTCCACTTTTATTTTTAGCTTATTTTTCAGGTGGGTGGCTAAGATTTTGTACGCCATATTTAGCAATGCGATACCTCTGTAGTTCCCACATTCGGTTTTGTCTCCTTTCTTGTAGATCGGTAGTAGTATCGCTTCGTTCCACTGTTGCGGTAATTTTTCCTGGGTCCATATCTCTCCAATTAGATACCAAAGCTCTCTCACTAAATGTTGACCTCCATATTTATGTAGCTTATCGTTCCCGGGCACTTATTATGTTTGAGTTGTTTTATTATTTCTTCGATTTCTTCTCGCATAGGGCGTTCTTTGTTGTCATTTTCGGACGGATCTTCTCTGTCTTTTTCTTCGTCCACATCTTTGTCAATAGTTGAGCTTGTATTCAGCAGTTTGTTGAAGTAGTCCTTCCAGAGTTGTAGTGTATCTTCTTCTCCTCTCACTAGTTCACAATTTTTGTTTTTGTAAAATATTGGCTTTGCTTGGTATCATTTTTTTTCTGTTTTCAGTTGTTGGTACAGGATTCTTATTTCATTGCTTCTGTATTTATTTTCTAGGGTGTTTACTGGTTCTTCTTTGTGTTTCCTCTTTTTTCACTCAAGATTTTTTTAAATTTTTTCCTTTGTTTTAAGTAATCCTGCTTTGCTTGGTCTGAATTCGTTTGTAGCATTTTGAGTCTTGTGGTGTTCCTTTTCCGTATTTCTTCTTCGCACTCCGCATCAAACCATTTTTTGTTTTTCTTTCCCCTAGCTTCAGCGTTTTTGCTTGTACACTGTTCTATTGTGTTTCTCAGCTCTGTCCACAGTTGCTCTATATCCCTGCAGTCGTGTACTGCATAAAATATTTAGTTTAGTAGTTAGTTTGTCCTGATAGCTAATTTTGTCTTCGTCTTTCTCCATTCTACTTATTCCCACGTATGTTGTTTTTGTTTGATGGTAGTTCTTGCTTCATTTTAATGCCAAAAAGTGATCCGTGTCTGCGTCCGGTCCTCTGTAGGCTCTTATATCTTTTATGCATTCTTCCTCGTCTCTTTCAATAACTACGTGGTCAATTTGGTTTACGTATGTGCCGTCGAGGGATCTCCAGGTACCCTTGTGAATGTCTTTTTTTTATAGTATGTGCTTTTTATGATCATATTCTTTTCTTTGGCGAAGTCAATTAACAGTTGTCCATTTTCAGTTGTATTTTGGTGTTTACTATGCTTGCCTATTGTCGGTCTGAAGTGGTGTTCCCTCCCTATCTCCGCGTTTGTGTCTCCCAGTACTATTTTGAGGTCATATTTTGGTGTTCTTCGTCGAGCCTGTTGTAAAAATCTTCTTTCTTGTCTATATCTGCTACCTCAGTTGGCGCATGGATGTTCATGAATGTGATCTTTTGGTATTTCCCTCTCATTCTTAGTATACACATTCTATTGGATAAGGGTTTGAATTCCATTACTGCTGATTTGAGTTCTTTTTTATGATGAATCCTGTTCCCAGGCGCCTATCTTCTGCACCACTATTAAAATAAATATATTCATCAACCTCCTCAATTTTGTTTCCTTTGTGTTTTGTTTCCTGTAATTCTAGCACTGATATGTTGACTTTCTATATTTATTTTACTAGTTTTTTAAGGCTCCTTCCTCGTGAGATCCTCTTACATTCCATGATCCTATCTAGAAACATTCAACCAGCTTGAGAAGGTTTTTATTTTGCCGCCTATTCGTTTCTTCTTATTTTCCCATCTCTGTTCTCATGTCCTGTTTCAATGCCGGGTCTATTTCAAGGATGTGCTAGTTTGTTGGAATAATTTTCTCCAAGTACGTGCTCCATCTCCGTTCTTTTTCATCTATTATCACTTTATTGTAACCAATTTTCACGTTTTTGTAGTTGTTTCTTTCATTTGCTGCCATAGTTCTTATTTGTTTTTGTGTTTCGCTTTTCCTGAGTTTTGTCTTGTTTTCCATAACCTTTTTTTTTCGCTTTCATTTTCCATTTCTATTAACCATACGCTTTTCCCCATTTTATGCGCTTCTTTTATTTTAACTTCTATTTCTAGTTTGTCCCTCATAAAGTGCTGCATTTCTTCTTTTATTGTGGATGGTTTGCTTCTCTCTATTTTCAGTCCGCTCACTACAACATTGTTCTTCCTTCTTTCTTTTTCCATCAATTCCAGATTCATTTTGATGGTTCCTAGCTCTTTTTTGATTTCAATATTATCTTGATGCAATTTCGAGTTTTCATTTTTTAGTATTTCATTTTTCATTTTAATGTTTTTGATTTCCTCGGTGGCTGTTTGGAATTATTTCTTCAATTCATCTTGGTTTTTTCTGAGATCTTCTTTAATTTCTTCTTTCCATTCGCATATCATTTTTTTGAATACCTCCATATTTTCTTTTTGTGATCCTATTTCGTCTTTACTCTTCGTCTTGTTTTCTTTTTATTGCTTTTTGGCGGTTGCAGTTGTCGGTGATCTACTAACTTTTTTGGATTCTTGGAAAGCCAGATTCTGGAATTCCCGATTTTCGAATTCTTCCGGCGATTCGCTTTGCTCCGGTGATTCCGCCACTCTCTTCCGTTTTGGGTCCAGGTATTCTGCTAGTGTATTTCTGTTGTTGGCTTTTGATTCATTTTCACCTGTGTTGACCGTTTCACTTACAGTTATTACTTTCCCATACCCATAGGTATAGGGAAGTCTTGGAATCATGAAAATTTTGAAAATCGAGATTTTCACAGAAATATCCGTTTTGGGCCTCTAGGAACCCAAAAAAATGGTTTTTAAAAAATGTCTGTCTGTGTGTGGGTGTGTGTGTGGGTGGGTGACGCTCCTACAGCCGAAAGTATTGCTCCGATTTTGATGCGCTTTGGAATGCGGGGGTGTATCGAAAATTCATCGACAAAATAAGCTTTTCAAAAAATCCGAAACCGGAAGCGGAAGTTACGCATGTTTTTTTGGTATCACTGTTTTCGTGATTACAATTTTGAAAATTTTATCGCGGATAACGATAGAGGGTCATAAGACAAATCTGTTAGTTTTTTGCCGAACTCGCTAGGTTTAAAATGAAGGGCGCTATGATTTTTTGAAAATTTTGAGTTTAACGCCCTATTACTCAAAAACGGATGAATAGATTCAATTGATTTTTGTTTTCTGAATAGTATATGAAGGCTAACATGAGGTGATATAAAAAGTGTTTTGAAAAATATTAAGGGGCCTAAATTACAAATTTTCAAAATTTTGGAAATTTTCTAAAAATCATTTCTCAAAAACTGCCCACAGGAATTTGTTTAAACTTCATACACTCATAGACCCCGAAAAGGGCCATCGATCTGTTTTTTAAAGAATCTCATGAATTATCTGTGGCGCCCTCTACGAAGCTTTGAAGTTTGAAAATTTAAACCCCTTTAATTAATAAACAAAACAAGATAGGTAGCTGGGGTTTTCACTGAATTGCTCAGTGCATAATGGAGCATATGAATATGCAAAAAAATATTACACTCGTGGATATATGTAAGCGCACCGGCCCCCTCCTCCCCTCTATTTTTGAAAAATAATTTTTTTATTCTAACGGTTGTTATATTTTGCGTCAAAGAATCTTTTTCCGCGAAAATAAAAAAATCGATTTTGTATGCCCTAGAAAATATAATTTCCAGGTACTTAGAAAATTTCATCTCGGTGCTACAGCCGTTTTGAGGAAAATAATACATAAATAGCACAGTGGCGGCTTGTCCACTTGGCGCCATCTACAGAAGCTCGGTGGTCACGTTTTGAACTACACATCTTATAACATAAAATCGTAGCTCTCTTTGTTTGCGTGTAACTATGTTTGTTCGCTATCTCCTCCGAAGATACTGGACCGATTAAGTTGTACGATGGCTTAAAAGTTTGCTAATTTTCATACTTATTTAATTAACTTCTCTAGGCAGCAGTATAATTTAATTAACTTCTCTAGGCAGCAGAGCGGAGCGCCTATCGCTGTCTACTATTAGCTCGGGTGCGCGCATTATTCAAACACGAGAGTGTGGTTCTGCGGTAAGCGTGCTGGCCTATCACGCGGGAGCCCCGGGTTCGATCCCGTCGATGCATCTTTTTTTTTAATTTATATTAATGAATCTCTCTTAATTTTGCGAACCGAAACGTAGTTCGGGTGACTCACTAGTTCTTTTATATTTACCCGCAATTTACGTGAAAGTGTAAACGCTTATCACGGTGAAGACGTGAGTCATCGAGTTGAAATTTTGATATGTTGTAAAGACTGTTGAATAAAGACGATATGAACAGTTTCCAGTATGGGAAAGTCCAGGGAGGTAGTCACGTCCACTTTTTGCGCTATGATTTTGACGTTGTCGCAGTAGAATTTCAATTGCCTTATGGCGCTGGAAAACTGGAATATTACGTTGCGCGCCGCTCTGTGTTTGTGATCGGCTTGCGGACGGCGTTAGCTACGACTTTCGCCCGTAATTTCACAGCGATCGAATTTGTAGCTATTGTAATCACACTTTAGTTTTAGCCTAATCGCGTGTTTTTTTACTTTGTCCACCACAACAAACAAACGAACTTTATTGATGCACCAATCCGGAATGATGTTTGCGGTGACGTACCCGGTCTGCGGATCACTCGCGACTCTCGCCTTTAAGATTGATCAACTTGTTTGCTGTTCGTTACGTTTAGATCTCTGAATTTGCGATTTTTTTTCGTAAACTTTACTTTGTCGTTTACTATAAACGTTGAAATCATCTAAAATCGTCTTTTCACTAATAACTTCGCGTCGATTTAACTGAAAAACTTTATTTAAACTTTACTAGTGGACTGGGCCGTGTCACGGTTATCGCGTCGCACCAACCTATTTAAAATAGTAGTTAATAAAAAAAATAGGAGAAAAAAAACCATTTAGAGGCATTCAACTGGAAAATCACCTCTCTCACACCAATACTTCCTTTATCGTTTTAATTTGAAAATTCAAAAAACTCGGTACCTCTTTTTGGTGTCCCAGGCTCTACTGTTGACGGTTGTAGAATAACAATATCCTCGTTATGACGACTAGATGGCCGCCATTGTTGGTGCACTCAAAACTCACCTCCACGATGATGGCAAACCTCAAACCTTGAACTCCTCACTTTCCATGCCTCATCCAGTTTCTTAACCCGGGAGTGGTCGAGCTATGGTCGATTCAACCGCACATTTTACAAAATTGCTGTAGTTTTGTAACGCAGCTACTTTGCGACTTGTGCTTTTAAATATATATATATATAATCAAGAAGCCCTGGTTACCATAAAATGGTGTCGGGTATTAAAGTTAAATACTATTCACTAATTTCTTCCAATTTTTCCTGTCTCTCGCCAATTTCCTAGCTTCCGTCCAAGTTATTCCTCTTTTTTCTAGTGCTTCTTTCATGGTTTCATCCCATGTCTGTTGTGGTCTTCCTCGTCTTCTTTTCTTCTGCACTTTAGCTTCCCATATTTTTTTGACTGGTGTGTTGTTATCCATTCGTTGTAAATGGCCCCACCAGCTTAGCTGTCTTTTCTCGATGAAGTCTAAAACAGATTCGACTCCCAGTTCTTGCCGTATTACTGTGTTTCTTATTCTATGTTCTCTCGTAACTCCTATTACTCTCCTCAGATACTTCATTTCAGTCGCTTGTATTTTGCTCTTCTGTTGTCTTGTTAGTACCCATGTCTCGCATCCAAAAGTTAATATTGGCCTGAAGATCGATTTGAACACGTTGATTTTGGTTTTTCGTGATATTTCTGGCTTGGCTATAAAGTTGTTGTTCATGGCATGATAGATCTTTAGTGCTTTCTCAGTTCTATTGTTAATATCTATTTCCTGTTTTCCATTGCACTGTATCATTACTCCTAAATACTTAAATGATGTTACTTGTTCCAATTCAGCATCTTCTATTTTTATGTTAATTTGCTCTTCTTCTTCCCCTACTACCATAACCTTAGTTTTGTTCTTGTTTAGTTTCATTCCGTATTCTAATAGTGTTTTATTCCAAATTTCTAAATTTTTCTTAAGATTTGTTTCACTGTTTGTCATTAAAACTACGTCGTCTGCAAAGGCTCCCTCAGAGATAGTCACTCTTTGTAGATTTCGGAACCCAATGTGTAATTTTTTCGTTTCAGCGGAGCATCTCTTAATTATTTCATCCATGAATATTATGAAAAGCGCTGGACTAAGCCCCCCTCCTTGTCTTAATCCTTCTGTTGTTATGAACGGTTCCGATTTCATATTTTTATACACCACATAGTTTATGTTGTTTTTGTATATGTTTTTTATTATTCTGATTGTTTTACTGTCAATTTCTCGTTCCTTTAGAATCTCCCATAATTTTAATCGTGGTATTTTGTCGAACGCCTTTTCTAAGTCAATAAACGCGAAATATCCTTTCTTTCTTTGTTCTTGTAGTTTTTGCAGTATTTGTTTTATCGTGAAAACATGGTCTTGTGTACTTCTACCTTTTCTAAAACCGCTTTGTGATTCATCTAGTGTGTTCTCTATGACAAGTTGTAGGCGTCTATTAATGATAGTTTCGTATACTTTCAGGCAAGAACACAAAAGCGTTATCCCTCTGTAGTTATTACAATTTTTCTTGTCGCCCTTCTTGTGTATAGGTAGTACTAATGCAATCTTCCAATCGTTTGGAATTTGTTCTTCTTCCCAGCTTCTATTAAATATTTCTAGTAGCACTTGTGCAGCTGTTTCTCCCATATTCTTTAGCATTTCCGTTGTCATTTTGTCATTTCCAGGCGTTTTTCCATTTTTTAATTCCCTTATAACTTCCTTTAATTCTTCCATCGTTATTCTTCTATCGTCCGTTTTTTCTTTTGTTTCTTCTTGTTCTATGCTCTCTCCGGAATTACAGTTTTCTCCTAGTAGTTCTTGGAAGAATTCTTTCCACCTTTGCATTATTGTCTCCTCTTCCATCAGAAGTTGACCTTTTTTGTCTATAATGCTAATTGCTTCTTTTGCCTTCTCTTTTCTTAGTGTCTTTAATATTTTGTAGAAAAGCTTTTGATTTCCTTTGCTGTCTATTTCCATTTTTTCCCCGAATTCTTTCCAGCTCTTCTGTTTTGATGACATTACCATTGTTTTTACTAATTTTCTTTGTTCTTTGTATAGCTCGTAGTTTTCCGCAGTACTTTTTGCTAAATAATTACGCAATTTTCTTTTCTTTATTTTTACTTGTTCTTTTATTTCTTTTGTCCACCAACGTGTTTGTTTTCTATTGCTGATGGTTTTGCTAGTTCCACACACTTCTTGCGCTGTATGTACTATTACTTCTTTAAATTTCGTCCATAATTGTTCTAAGTTAGCCTCTTCCGTTTTATTTACGAAATTTTCTAGTTTTGCTGATACTGTCTGTTCATATTTCTCTGCTACTGCTCTGGTTTTTAGTCTGTATGTTTTTATTGTCTCGAATTGTACTTTTCTTTTCTGGGTTAGAATTTTATCTTCCTTTTCTGGCTTCTTTGCTATCTTTGTGACGAGTAGGTAGTGGTCGCTGTTAATTTCGGGTCCTCGTCTTACTTTTGTATCTACAATCATTTTTCTTTTATCTCTTTCCACTAGTACGTAATCAATTATTGATTTTTCACCTCTACTTTTGATTTCTCTAGTGTATTTATTAATGTCTTTATGTTGAAAAAAGGAATTTGTTATTATCAAGTTATTTAGTATGCAGAAATCAAGCATTCGCCTTCCATTGTTATTTCTTATCTCTTCACCGTGCTTGCCAATAACGGTACTGTACACTTCATCCTTTTTTCCTACTCTACTATTAAAATCTCCTACTAAGTATATAGTGCCTTTTGCCTCTTCTGTTATTAATGTTAGGTCTTCCCAAAAAGTTTTTTTTGTTTCGGCTTTATCGTCTTCGTTCGGACCGTATACTACTATTATCGTTCGATGATTCTTATTTTGATCTTTCAGTTCCAAAGAAAGTAATCTTTCGGACTTTGCCTCCCAGTTGTATATCTGTTTCTCCCATCTTTTGTGTATTATGCATCCTACACCAGCTGCTGCTCGTTTATTTTCTTGTATTCCACTATATATGAATGTATGTCCTTTTTCCGTTTTTATCATTCCTTGTCCCTTCTTTTTTGTTTCGGTTATGGCTAATATTTCTATATTCATTTCTTCAAACTCTCCTTCTAGTTCGTTTTCTTTTCCGTTCAGGCTTCTAATGTTCCAAGTTCCTATCTTCCAGTATTCTCTTTCCTTTTGCTTCATGTGTTCTAATTCGTCAAATATTTCGTTTCGTGGTCCATTTCTTCGCCGTGTCGTCTCCATAATTCCTTGCTTTCTGTCAGTTATATTTAGTTTTTTGGATCTTTTTCAGTAGTTACTTGTGTAACATTTCCATTCCTAGCTTTTTCTAGCCTATTCCTGCTTATATTCCATTTCCAGATTTGATTGTCTATTATTAGCTTTTGATATCCAATTCTGATGTTTTTTCCTTTCTTCTTTTCTTCTTGAGCCATTTTTCTAATTTCTCCCTGTATTTCTCTCTCCTTTTTCGACATATCATCGTTAATGTAGATGGCGTTTCCTCCTCCGTAGTTTCTTAGCTTACTCTTATTTTCCATTACCTTGGCTTTATCGCTTGAGTTTTCCAATTCGACGAGGCACATTTTCTGACCCAGTTTTATAGCACATTTTATATTAATATCTATTTCTAATTGTTTTTGCACAAATTCTTTCATCGTCTCCTTTATCTCGTTCGGGTTTGCGGTACCTATCTCTAATCCTTGTACTACGAAATTGTTCTTCCTTTTGCCTCTTTCCATAGTCTCTAGTTGATTTCCGATCTCCCTGATCTCTTTTTTTAATTCTGCATTTTCTTTTCTTATTATTTCGTTTTCTGCTTTTAATTTACTTATCTCTTCTCTGTACTTTCTCTGTTCTTTTCTTATTTGTTTCACGTCCTCTGTTAGCATTTGCATCATTTCTAGAATTCTCTCTAGTTTATCTTCACTGTGTTTTGATTTATCTGGAGTTCGCGACATTTTCCGGCTTTTTTTGTATATATCAGGCCCACTTTCTGTATTTCTTCTACGCTTACCTTCATCTGTAGTATACTCGTCGCTATCCATAATGACCTTTGTCTTTCAGCACGATATATTTTAGATACGGTGCTGTTCGACAGCTGTGTATTTGTTTGGCAACGTTATCGTTTTACACCGCGATAAAAGCTTCGCCCGGATCGACTCCTCGATGGCTTGGCCTTTCTCGGTGTTATTTCAAGTCAAAATCTGTTCTTATTCTAAGCTTACCTTATTAATTTGATTAATTACTTGCACTGTTGTATATAACACACCGTTTATGCGTTAGTTCGTAAATTAAATTGCTCGGAATCTCCCAAAAATTGAGTTTAATTCCGGAGCGGCTTAAACACGACCACACACCTAAAACACCTCCCGATTCAAAAAAAAAAAAAAATCTAAAATGCATTTTTGCTATTCTTAGAGATATTTCAGCGTATTTAAAAAGAAATTAAAACAGTTTTTTTGTTAATGCGGTTGAATCAACCGGGACGTGATCTTTAACGTAACTCAATTATTTTTTCATTTATCTGGTATTATAAATTAATACTACTCTGTAAAATCGTTTACTATGCTTTCCTAATAAAGTGCAAGAGAAATCATATATTTATTAACGACATAAGGCCGTTACTAAGCATCTAACAAACGAGGATAAATTTGTGGCCGAGGCCGTTAGGCCGAGGCTAATGAATTTATCTGAGCGATGGCCATGGCTGTTATGGGGAACTTTTCAGTCAGGTTGGCAGCTCTATTATTGACAAATAACGAGTAGGTGTTATGAAAAAGTTTTTTATTAATTTACAAACATTCTGTTAAAAAAACTAACTGCGGTTGAACCGACTGGGGCGCGACCACTAACGGAAGGTTAGGTCGCGCGACTACACCCGGGTTAACTATTATCATGTTGGAGTAAAGTATACTTTGTCCAAATTGAGGTGGCGCAGTCCAGGTTTACGGATAAAGCGGGGTTTCCTGTAAGTGATACTTTCCTTACATGTCATCCCTGGTTCTACATGCTACTTACCAGTTGAGACGACTTCTAAAAACCTGCATGTATTTAGGTAAATTATTGAGCCCGAATTTTTAGTACTAATAGTACTTTATGTAACTAGTCCTCAAAGCAAGGCTTTAGGGGACGAGTCCGTAATATGAAGATGAGTCCTCTAAAGCCATTTGAGGACGTGTTGCATACAACGTTTTTTTGTATTAGCTCTCCAAACATTATAATATGAAGTTTCAATTATACCATTAACGCGGCATTATATTAGGAGGCCGCGCGAAAATGTATTTTGGAAACTGTCTAGGATCCTCAAAATGGCCATTTAGAGGCCTTGTACTTAAAGTCGTCATGGCAACTAATGTTTGAGTCCGCTAAAATGTTGCCATGACGACTTTAAGTACAAGGCCTCTAAATGGCCATTTTGAGGATCCTAGACAGTTTCCAAAGTAACCAGTTTGGGGAGCGAATACAAAAAAATAGTTTTTAATTAAGAGCTCATAAAAACACTATATTTTCGTTATTATATATTAACAGGAAGTCCTCTAACTTGCAAATGTTTTATAAACGGCGTCCTTTCTGATTAAACAAAATGTACATTTCCTATTTCCTATAGCCAATCAGAAAAGAGCGTACCACATTCAAATTTTAAATAAATCATAATGTGCAAGTATAAATGTTAAAACTAAACAATGTCGTAGCTGCTTCCATTGTTTTCTCTTTTTAAATTTTTGTAAAGGTTTAAAATAATTTGTTGTGAATGCGGAGGCAGAAATTTATGGCGAAAAAAATTATCTTGGGCGTCACCGACGGCGAAAATTTCGTTATCTCCATCTGTATCTTCATCCACGTTGTCATTAAAAGAAATTTCTTCAATATCGAAGCGTCGCCACAAAGCCATAATTAAATTTCTACTTTTTAATACGCACTTGAAACACACTCTTTTCAGTTACGCGAGTTTCGTGCATACTGAATAAAATATAATAGATACCTCTTAACTTCGTAGCAAGCAAACACAAATTTCATTAGCTTACAGAGATCAGGGTGAGTATGCTGGTAAGTGATAAGGCATTAATGTGTTATGAACAACTGTATAGTAACTAATGAGTAATTAGTAATGCCATTTGGTTGAGTCATAACTGTTTTTCTTAATTTCTGTACCGCGAAATAAATAGCCTAACACTTTATTTTATTTAAATTGTATAATATACAAAAATTGCTGTGTTCTAGGTACTTATAATAATATATGTAAATACCTAGTTGCTTTTGTTTGATTCCTTGATTTTCAATATATCAATTGTGCGAAAAACCACTGCTAACTAAATGCGGACCTGTTCTGCAGGTAAAGGGGTTTCGTAATCTCAAATGACTAGGGTAAGCTCCGAAGCCAATTAACTATGGCAAATCCCTCATATAATCCGTATACCTGGACTGCGCCACTTCAATTTGCACAAACTATAGCTTTTGACATAGATCTGCGTAGTTTTGCCTTTATAGCTGGCTTCAATTGATCTTTTAATAGGCTATTTTTTGAGATTTTAACCAGTCAATATAAGTTTGTCAAATTCGTGGTTATTTTTAATGGTGTTCTGTTCTTTTGTAAAGCAGTTAGCAGACAGATGTATGTCCCTGTGGTGACCGCTGTTACATACAACTGCCCAAAGAAGCAATTTTTCCCTCTTGGACTCTGAAGGAAAACAATTCTAAATCCAAGTGGCGTCAGGGCAATAATTTTTTTAGCTTTATCTAGCCCCAGCCCATCGTCGAACAAACCATCCCTATGCCTCGACTGACCCACTACCCGGAGTTACTCAATGCCGGGCTAAACATCTAGTGTTGGAAAAATGTAATCATTAAAAGTAATTGTACATTAGATTTGACACCGCGTGGGAGGCTTATTATTCAAGTAAAGTCAAGTAATGACCTGTTGCCCCTCCAAGGGGCCGTTCTGTGTTTTAAGTACTGTTTGGTACTGTAACATGTGGAATAAAGGGTAGGTAAAGAGGAAAAACACAGCTGTTAAACACTTTATTAATATATTTCATTTCATTGACATAATTAGATCTGATATGTCATACATACTGCACAGATTAAAAATGGAATGTTATGACCAACATTAAAAAATATTTGGTAGATCCCTGCTTGCACGATCTGCACATTTCAACATAATGTAAATCCACTACTTTAGAATAATATTACCGAGGAAAATATTTTAAAGGCACATGCAATAATAGATACACTCATACATGTAAAAAGATGAAGAGATAACATTTATAAATTCTAAAAAAATAGAATATATTTGGTGAGATAAAATAATCTAAACTGTCTCTGTCCTATGCGTAATCTGCTACCAGTTTTGAGCACCGCTTGATGGACAATAAAACGTTACAGTTAAATTGGAATTACTTATAAATATGTTCGTTATCAATATAACAGCACCAGAGCAACATTAGGAAAGGTCATTGAGGTAGTAGCACAGCATTTTAGCAAATCGTTAAACTGCCACAACAAACAACACAAATTAACTAAGCTATATGCAGCAGCACGCTGGAACGTAACGTCTTGATCAAACTTAACTGGCTAGTGAATGTTGCAGCTGAGTGTTATAAAACCCAATAGCAGACTACTATCACCTCTGAGTCTATGTAGAATAACACTCTATGTTTGTAATAATCTACAAAATACATGATATCTTGCACAAAAATAATTAGTTATATTTCTTTTTGACATTTTTGGTAGTTAGTGATCAGTGCGTTTATGCTCTGTCTTTATCAATTTACTAGGTGAGGGTGGATAAGATTCCTTTCGTTACAAATCTTACTGAAAATAAGGGTCCTGTATTTGACTACTATTCCATATACTAGATCTCCTACGTATCTCTTTAAGTCACTAAACACTTATTCAAATTTTTAACTTCTTATCACATACATTTTTATAATGGGTGCTTGACTAATATGTTCTTAATCCTTCAGGTTCTTTGGTAAAAGCTAATATAACAAGAATAATGCATTGAACACTGACTGATGCATTATGTAAGGAAAACAATGTCAATTAGATAGAATAAAAATTGCTTGGAAAACATTATTGGATTATTAGATGTAGCACTTTTTCTTTATTAAAAAATGTAACTACCATTTACTTTAAAAATTATTTGGAAAATCAGAACGATGCTGTTATGTGAATCTCGATGTAAAATAAAGAGGATAATGTTGTCAAGCTAGTTGACAGTAACTTCAGTTAATCAATTTTAATGCCGCATGCCATAAACACAAACTTTTACATTTGGTACGTAAATAACTATTGTTTGCAGACTAAAAATTTGTCTACTACGTAGACTACATATAATATAAGAACCTTTAAAATTTAGCAATTTTTATTCCATCTAATAGTTCTATTACATAACGTGCATGTAAAAGCTGAAATAAATTTGATGAAACCTTAATCCATGTTACCTTTTTGTTTTAAAAAGACTCCTTTGCTGTAGCTATAACTTTTAGATTGTCCTTCATTTTCCAGTTATGACACCATTAAGCATTGAAACAAGTGAATATGCTGAAGTTTAAAATACGGTAACTAGAAATCAACCAGCCGTGGAGCTTCTACTTTCTATTTACTACTAATCATTTATATTTTTATGAAGGCAGTAATACAAAGACACAACATTTTTTTCCTGAAACTGTCGGTATTTTTCCGATCAGGAAACTAAACTTTCCCTGACTCAATACAGTAAAAGCCAGACCACTATGATTATATATTTTTGACAGACAACTAGCTTCTGAAGAATTAGGTGATAATGATAATGAAAGGTGACGGATAAATTTGGAATATATTCATTTAAGCTTTGTCCATTTCGGATATAATGGGCTATAATACTAATTTCCACTCAGCTATAGAGGAAATATTGGCTGAAATACATAATTTGGGTATATTTAAAAAGTTTTCACTACAGAAAAATGCGGATTATTCACAAAATGTTTTTCGATTTAAAAACGCCGCTTTTTAGGTTAGGTCGTTCGATTTTTGAATAGAAAGCAAAAAATTATTTTATTTTATTTTTCAAACATTCCTTTAATGACAAATTGCTTGTCGATGTTAAGTGAGTAGTGAGCTTTCAAAGTTTTGGTGAGTCCTATTTCTGAATTCTTTGTTTGTGTGTATTCTGCTTGTAGCATTTACAAAATATAAAGGATGGATATAAGGCAAGTGCGATCAATTATTGATGTTATCAACTTTTTCGGTGGGGTAGGTATTGAAGAACGATAAGCTCTGGATGGACTTCTGAATGGTTGTTTGCTTCCCCTTGGCATGGTTTAAGAGCAATCAATTCCCTTCCCCTTGGCTTGCTTTCAAGATGGTAAGCTCTGGATGGACTTCCAATAAATTTTTCCTTTCCCGTTGGCTTGGTTTAAGATTGATAAGCTCCGGATGGATTTCCGAAGGTTTTTTCCCTTCCTCTTAGCCTGCTTACAAGAGCGGTAAGCTTTGGATGGACTTGCAAAGGATTTTTCCTCTCTCCTTGGCTTGGTTTCAAGACGATACGGTCTGGGTGGACTTTGAAAGGATCTTTCCCTTCCCCATGGCATGGTTTCAAGATCGATAATTTTTAAATAATGATTTCTATAGATGTGTTAAAATGTTATGAAAATAAATAATTTGGAGTGTTAAATGTTTTATAAAGATATACTGTAATTTTGAAAAATAAATTATGATGAAGTAAAATGCCTCTTAGTAAAGGGTTTTTAAATAGGGACGGGTTGATGTTGGCAGGCTGTGGCGGCCATGTTGTTTTGGCGGCGTATGTCAAATCTGTTGTTTATTATTCAGTCAATGATGCCAAATCACCATGGCAAGTTACACGATTGAGCAGCACGTCCAAATGATAAAACTTTATTATCAAAATGAGTGTTCGTTAGTGCAAACTTTGCGCGCGTTGCGTCCATTTTACGGAAGACGCGGTGGCCCTTCAAAGTCGGCACTCCAACGCTTGGTGCTCAAATTCGAGACGATCGGTTCGGTAAACGATCAGCCAACAGACGTACGTCAAAGGAACGCCAGATCGGCCGAGAACATCGACGCTGTCCGTGAAAGTGTGCAGGAGAACCCGAGGCAGTCAATGCCCCGCCGTGCACAAGAACTCGGCCTTTCGCAGACTTCAACTTGGCGGATTTTGCGTCGGGACTTGGACCTGCACCCGTACAAGATCCAACTGACCCAGGAGCTCAAAGTTAATGACCATTGACAACGCCGTTTGTTCGCTGACTGGGCTTCGGAGCGTTTGGAAGAGGACCCCAATTTTGGCCGAAAAATCATATTTAGCGACGAGGCGCATTTTTGGATGAATGGCTATGTTAACTAGCAAAATTACCGTATATGGGACGACGCCAACCCACACGAGGTTCACCAGGTGGCAGTGCATCCACAAAAAGTTACTGTTTGGTGCGGATTTTGGGACGGCGGCGTCATTGGTCCGTACTTTTTCGAAAACGACGTTGGTGAGGCCATCAGCATCAACGGCGAGCGCTACAGATCGATGATAACCAATTTCTTTTGGCCCGAATTGAACGATATGGACGTGGACGACATGTGGTTCCAGCAGGACGGCGCGACGTGCCATAGAGCGAACGCCACGATCGACATTCTGCATGAACGATTTAAGGGTATGGTTACCTCACGCAGAGGTGACGTGAATTGGCCACCAAGATCTTGCGATTTGACCCCGCTAGACTTTTTCTTGTGGGGTTTTCTGAAGTCGCAGGTCTATGCCAATAAGCTGCAACCGACCGATGAACTCAGTCAACATAACCCAGGCCATCGCTCAAATTCAGCCGGATCTATGCGGCAGAGTCATTGAAAATTGGACCTCTCGGATCCGTGCCACCGTGAGAAGCCGCGGCGGACATTTAAACGATGTCATATTCCATACATAATGGCATATATGGGCCTTTCAAATAAAAAAAGAATTTCGTTAATACCTCACACGGCTTGTTTTATTCCATGTCAACATCGACCCGCCCTTATTGGAAAACCCTTTATTGCCATTTAAAGTTAAAAATCTTCTTGTTACTATCTCATATGAGTAATACCTTTGCCTTCCATATTTTTTTAAAATTTTTTAAACTCGTTCAACAGTCTTTCTCCTGGAGTGTGACTATACTTCCAGTATTTATACAGATAATTTGTCTTGCCTTTGGATTGTCTGCATATACATTAATTTTTAAAGCAGATTCTAAAAATATTTGGTTCTATACCGTTTTGAAAACCAAATGCAGCTATATACACTCTATCTCGTTAATTTAGAGGACCAGCGTACATTTTCTCTTGCAATAACTTTATCACATTTACGTGACTAGAATTCCAATCTTCCACTTGCTTTGATGGCATTTTTCAATTTGTGACTGCTTAGTAAATAATGCCACATTTAATTAAAAAGCAAATCCGTTATAAGCAAAAGCGTAAAAAAGTAATAAACCTAACCTAAAAGTCGGCTTTAAATAAAGAACTATAGAAGTATTGTAGATAATCCGCATTTTTTTAACTGAGAAAGCCTTAAACACATCAAAATTATATATTTCAATCATTAAGTTTTTTCCTTACAGGAAGTGCTAAAGCGCCGTAAGTGAATTGTTGCACGCCTGTCAACAGGGTATTGATACTTATTTTCCGTGGACATAACCACATGTCCAGAGATTTCTTTACGAAACGTGACGTTACGAAGCAAGTAGAATTCTTAAGGATTATTTGTTGTGGTTTCAGCCAGTAGTTGTAATGTATCATATGAGCAAAAAGTAACTCCATCAGATACCTTTGGAAGTTTGAAGTGGTGTATTATAACACCAGAAAATATGAAACTGCCATGACATTTGATACAAAGTGAGGTTATGATTTTCTTCTTCTTGTTCTTCTGCAAGCTTCGGAAATAATTCTATTGCGTTTATTATACGAAGTCTTGATCACGGTCACTGTCTATAAAATGTCAGTGACAAGGATTAGGTATAATTTTTTGATGTTATAATACACGACTTCAAAATTCCAAGGGTATCTTTGATTACCTTTCTTTTTGCTCACATTATAATTGTCATACGGAATGCAGCCACACAGATTTTAACCCACGATAAGCATTTTATATACGAGTCAATGGAGTTAAACAGCCAGTACTTCCTAAAACCGAGGGAATCCACCCTGTTCTGTTGTGCAGCGCCCCGCTTCATCTTCCAAAATGTAACAGGTAGCGCCTAACAATTACCCGAATTTGTCCGGTTGTTTTTAAAGTGCGTTAAATAAATCTATTAAAAGTTCATTTGTTGTTTATAAAGCACTTGAGAGTGTTGAAAATAACATATAAGTATTTACAATTTTTTACATTTGTTATTGTTGTGATGTCATATTGGCAAAAATAGTTTAAAGAATCCCAGCTGCTTGATTATTCTAGGTAACATTTTTTTATATATTTGTTCTGAGAATTTTATTCATTATTCAATTGCCATAAAAATATGAATTTTTATTAGAGTAATGTCAACAATATCCTAATTGGAAAACAAAAATGACAATGAGATGTCTGTTTGAAATGAAAATTTGATGTATTTCAATCCTTTTTGACAATTTATTTCAGTCTTGAGAAATGCACTCTATAATAAAGTATATAATGAGCTACTTTGAAGAACATTTTTGTTAACGAACACCAGCATTAACTACAGAATAATTAGTAATGGTCAATGAGATGTGAGATGAAGTTAATGACTCAGTGCATACGTATTCATGAGCAAATGAGAATAACACAATCATTCTTACGTACGTCTTGTGGTTAACTTTTCCACCAGCACATACGCAACGAGCTCAAAGTTCAATACACGGAACATCCTTCATATAAAAGTACAGTGAAGCTAAATTTAGAACGATGAAATTGTTTTTTTGGCACATTTTTAATCAAAAGTCCGTAACGCAAACGTCCCACATCCATTGTTACAAATATATATCTTTTGGTGAACATAGACTCCAGACATAAAATTTTCATCGATAACAATTTATAAAATTGTAACACATTAGAACAAATAAATCTTTATGCTTATATAAAATAAATTACTCTACGGCTTACTTGTTCTCAATTAGCAGCTGCAGCTGTAGCACCAACTCCCTAGCTATTCGCAACACTGCTTGGGCATCGTGTCGCTCAGCCATTTCTACAAGCAAACCTTAATAAAACTTTCCTGAAAATAACTTAGCCCTTGATAGACAGAGAAAACATAATGGAGTGACTAGAAACAACTTGAGATAATGCCAAAGCTGATAACTTAACGGAAGCAATATAAAGAAAGGAACAAAATAAGGATACAAATGGCTTTATGTCAATTTAAAATTGCCCGCTGCTACTGCATATTCTGGAATGTGGGGAGTGATTGGAATTGTTCCAACTCTTGTACAAACATTTCAGTTAGCGTAGAGTTGTCACCAGGCATATATGGAAGCAGGGTCTGTGGTTGAGTTATATGCAATGTAGCAGTCATTATTAGAAAATATCGGCCTTTTTAAGCAACTTCAATTTTTGGTTGGATTTGATATTTCCAGGGCACAGCCTACAAATTTAAAGTTTCGAGTCCCGTTTCGTTGTTTTGAAGCGAAGTTTTATTTTTGGCTTTTAGTTGGATATTTGAAAAAATTGTGAGGACAATTTGCTGTATTTTCGCCATTTTCCGCCTTTTTCTCTCATTTTTATTTCTTTTCCCAGTTCATCTAAGTATAAATTAACAGTGTAGTTGTGTTTCAAAACTCTATTCCGTTTGTGTCGAAGATTAGAGTCTATCAGCTTATTAACGTTCGTTGATAATTTCTAAATTAAGCTTTACTCCCGTCTGGATGACGCACTGTGCCATTATCATATTTTTAATGAGCTGTCGATGCCAGCGAGTCGGTTCTTGCTTACCTATGATTTCCCTTTATAAGCGAAATTCCGTTCACAAGTGGTGGTTGTTTTCCGTTGCGGCGGCTCCGTCGGTCGTGTAGGTTGTGAAGCTACATTGTTTGGCTATCGCCAAGCCCGTGTTAAGTAACGTGCTGGTGAATGTTTAGGCGAGGATTTCTTTCTGTACTGTGAAGCAAGGCATCTCCAATTACGCTTAAAGCGGATCTTAAGTAAAAACCTCGTTTGTGTGCCTACCGTAACGAGTTTCATTCGTACCCGTCCCGGGGATATAATGCCGTCACCCCTGCTTGAATATCGCTCCTATGCAGTTTCCGGTCGTTCTTTTTGAGGCAATAGCTGAGAAGCAACCTGCAGCTGGTTGAACAATATAACTAGAGCATTTGAATTCCCTCCAACAGGTATTTTGTTAGTGATAGTATTTGTAACGCATATAAATTTACAATGAAGCGATTTCGAAGTGACGCCTTGACACACAGTGCCATTGTTTATTTAAATTTTAAGACGTTGAACAGAAATTACCGCCTTGAAGTGAATTTTAAGTCTTTGTTGCCAATTTTGGTTGTTGTAACGTAGTTCCTTTGTGAAAATTTAAAGTTGTCACAGTTTTTTAAACAGTTATATTATGCATTGTCATTTTTGTCGCCTGTGTTTAGTTTAAACGTTCAGCAATTAACCTTGTAACATTTCGCTCCTAATTAATCGTTATTTAACCTTAATCTAAAATGAAGAGCGTTTAATTTTTGCGTTTCTAACATTCGTTGCGCTCCAGAGCCCCCGCGGGCGAAGGTTCGCCGCGGTGCGCTTGCGACACGACAACTCGTCCAGCGCGCATTTTCACTCTCAAGTTTGTTCAGAAAAGGAACTCGACAGCTAAGTATAAAATCACATTTTTCGCTGGACTGGAGAGAATTATTCGAGATCTCGACCAGGATTCCCGAAGAAAAAGGATTAGTTAACCCGTCCCGTTGTCTACAATCATTATCCGTCCTGTGGATAATTTACTTTAGGTAAATAGTCACCAAATTCCCATAATTTCTTAGTTTAAACCAACGTATACCTTTGACTCGGGGCACGTTGTGCTCTAGCTAATTAATAGTCACAAAATTTCCAATAATTTCTTAGTTTAAACCACCGTATACCTGGGACTCGGGCCCGTTGTGTTTTGGCAAACTCCTAGTCACAAAACTCCCATTATTTTGTTAGCTGTCACCAGCGTGTCTGGAAGTCGGAGCAGTGGGTGAATAGCGTTAAAACTTACCCGAAATCCAACTATGTTCCGTAGTAAAAAAATTTCCCGAAAGTGCAGGCGCCGCTGCAAATTAAAAGCCCGGCCACGCCAAATTATTTTGGCCGAAATGCTGTCTGAACTTTCCGGCATAATAGGCGATTCCCCCAGGTTTAAAACAACGTAGCTTAAGTAGAATCATTCGTCCTCGACACGTGCCTTCCCCCCGTTATCACAAGAAGATAACCCCTCGTTGTCCGTTGCTATCAGTAATCCGAATTCCACAGCTGGACATGTGGGAAATACCTCGCTTTCATTAGAAGGTAACATAGGTGGTACTGATTATAAACAATCACTTGGTTTCACGAATTAAAACAAATAATAGCACATGTATTCATGGCACTATGTTTGTGACAGTTGAACTGACTGTGGTTATAAATTCGCAGTACCACCAACATTAGCTAATTAGCCTGGACATTCCAATGACCATCAACAAGGGAGAAAATCAAAACCGGTCGTCAATATTAATATGATTATAAATGGTTTAAATGCTTATTTAGTTTTATATTTAAGACGTGAGTTGTACATAGAGAGACATGAATGTGCTTTCTGTTAATTTGTATTTCTTAAATCAGTCAAGGTAAAATTAAATCGAACCTGGCCCAATTTAGAGCTGCCAATTATTTGAGCAACAATAATTAATGCTAAAATACTGAATAAATATACCAGGAAGCATTACAACCTCACTAACCTCCTTTGAGTATTTTTAACTGTAAACAGTAATTCTTTTAATGTTCATTGTCGCCTATACCTATATTTTTCTCCGTCGACAGAGTTCATTGTTAATTATTGGTGTTTTTCATTAGTGGATTGATCATGTTTGCATGTGTATCTTGTGTATTTTTTCCTGATGTACAGGGATTCAGACGGCTGTAAGTGAATGCAAGTCAAGGTGAGTTCACCCAGCTGTTCGCCACTCAAGCATTGCCCAGCTAGAAGTGAAAAGGTGGGCCATCTTTTTCCACTTTCTGGATGAGTTCACCTGTGTTGTTTTTTCGATTTAGTAAGAAAGTGGTGGCACTGTATTTTGTTTACCGGATTGTAGCCCTAATTCTAAGGTCGTAAAAAACCAGCCGTTCTCCCTGAGCGTTTTAGGCAGGTACCCTTTGTTACAGCCGATCGTACGTAACGGGGTTGGGGCAATCGACCCGGAAATTTCATAATTTTGTAAAGTAACCAACTGACACCTTTTGGTAAAGTAGCTTTTATATGGTAAAAAACTGGCGGTTTTTGTTTTAAAGAGCAATTCGTGTTGCAACAAACTGGCATCCCTGGTGTCATGTTTTTTTGTAGTAAAGTCGAATTCAGGCTATAACAAACTGGCTTCCAAACGTGTGGCCTTGTTTTGCCCACTTGAGGGCCTGTTTTGTGTTGTCAATACCGTTTTAGGCTGTAACAAAATTTTACTGTCTCGCACATATAGTTTCTGCAGCAACCCCATAAAGCAAACCTCTGAGCTGACGTAGCAATTTTATTTAGAGGGAGATACCTCTTCATGCCACCCACATACCAGCACTGATTTTTCCGTAGCCGTTGTTCAAGCCATAAGCTTTCGTTCTCGGTGCCTGGCTTTCTATTATATAAGTCTGTCGGAACCTGTTCGAGTCATCGTTCCATCTTCAAGCTAGGAGGCTTCTATCACTCAAGCTGCTGTTCTGGGATCGCTACCAATCGCTTCGCATTGGGGTCGAGTGATGACTTCTAGATTTTACATTCACACCGCCAACCAAACTGTTGCATTCCAAACTAAGTTAAATATGCACATATGTTAGTTAAGAAATGGAAGCTGAGAATTGTGATGGTCCGAATATGCTATATAAGAAATTGACCGCTTTACGCAATTGAAGTTTTGAGCATATCACTGCAGGGAGTAATGAAGTGCTTTAAGTGAATTGTCATGTGTCTGTCACCAGGCTATTAAGACTTGATTCCCTTGGAATTGCACCACGGGGGAAACACATGTTCTGCAATTGTTTTGTATAGCGTGTAGCACATGTATCAAATGGCGTGCAAACATAAATCGCCTTGCCAAAAGCTGCAATAAAGTGAAATTCGGTGTTACAGCTGTGTCATCAGTGGGTATGGGATTTAAAACGTGATGCGATGTCAAGCAGAATTTCTAATGTCAAAAACTAAGCTGTGTTTTGGGCGTAGGCTCAGAAGGGTTGGAAAATTACTTCCTTGATCCCATCAAGTGTCAAGCCATTCAAAATACGTATTCCAACAAAACTGTTGTATGTCTAAAACTGCGGGCATTCCGAGGTGTTACAGCAGAAGCATGTCCAACGTTTAGGAATACAAAGAACATCACACAAGAAGCGGTATAATTAAGCTATCTGCGAGATGCAACAGATCCAGCTTGATGGCACTCAACTGCACATAAACCTTTTTAGATAACAAATGCGAGTTCGATTTCCTACCATATCCCAAATGACCACACGTGGATCCAAGTCGAGCAATGGCCCCACTGGCATAACTGGCCAACAAGTGCGCAATAAAAACCGAAATCTAAGATTTTAGCTTTCTTGACGTAGAACAGTAGTGTACCTATTGTAACTCAAGAATGCTTCGGGTTCCTTCAGACAGCCGCTAAATCATAAACCCCTTTTACTTGCTTAAACGGGAGCTATATAACGTGAAGACGGCACCACGATAATGTGTAATGCAGAATTTTGAATAACTTGGTCAGATTCCAGTTCATTTACCCACTTATGTATTTTGATGATTTTTGGCACCCTGTACTTGTGCTTCCATGACCTGCTTTGAACACTTGCAACTCGTGCGCCGATCTTCGCGTAGTTAATAGTGTCCTCTATTTATTCTTGTTCCCAAATAAAAATAGGTGTTACTGTTGTTCATACCGGTTATCATTTACCTTATTCCACACCGCATACTCGTCAAGTGCAACATCATGTCATGAAGCAGATAGTTTTCTTAGAATTACCTATTGCGGTTTCGGCCAACCGCTGCAACACGCAATAACTATATTTGTGTTATCTTCATATATGTATTTCTGAATTTAATTCTTTGTAATTTATGTGAATTTTGAAATAAAGCAGTTAGTCATATCTGGGAGCTGAGCAAATTCCTGTAGCCAAGGGCATCTACTTCCTGTTAAGAACACCCGGCTTAATCCAAGTATACACAACAGGTGGCGCCTAACAACTATTCAAATTTGTCCAAGTATCGCTAAGGAACAATTTTTTAGACCGAGGTTGAAATGATTAAACAATATCGCACAAGGCTCAAAAAAGACGAAAAAACTGGCAAAAAATTAGTCCAAGACAGAAAAGCATGACATAGCTGAACCATGCAAGCAAAGTACAAAGTAAACAGTTCACACTCACCATTGAAAAACTTAATGATGTCGGTAAAGTCCATAGAATTGGAGAGGATGATATCCCGATATATCTCCAACAAAGCCAGCGCCAGAAAGAGCACGAAGTGACTGGAGGCCATCTGCTGAGCTGCCCAGATCACTTCCCAGAATGCAAATACGTCATTGTACACCAGCTCGCGTTTGAAGTCCAGTAGGAACCATCGGTAGCAGAAGTAAAAGTGCGTGTAATCACCGTGCGAATGCATCAGTTCGTACATTTCCGAATCTAGAATTTGTATCAGAGAGCGCATGTTTGCAAAGTGGCAGTCCATAGCATTTCCGTTTGGGAAGTTCTCCACCATTCGCTCCATGAGGTGGCAGAAACAAGCATACGTCAGGCTTTCGTCGTTAAAAATTACCAGCAGAGGGGCCACCAGGTCGCACATTCCCTGCATGTAGCCGATGTCCAGGTGCTCCCATACGTAACTAATACAAAACAATTAATTTGATAGATCACTCTATCAGAATACAATGTTTTTGGAAGTTAACACAGCACATGACATTAGTAAAAAAACAGAATTCTATAAACACATCGTGCCAAAACATTTCGTGTTAAATGAGATTGAGTCAAAAGGGCTTAAGCTAAACTGGTTGCATCTTTAATGCAATGACAGTTTCATTAATATAATAAAAATAACTTATGGCTTTGAATAAATCCACTAAAAGTATTTACTTACGTGCACATTACATTTCGTAGTTTATCCAAATTCTCGCCACTGAAATACCAATAGTTTCGATCGCACCTCTGGACGTCCTTTTCAATTCGATGGAGATTTAACCCAAATGTTTCTAAGAGTTCAGTCTATAAATAAATATAAGATATGGGTATGAGTAATTCTGACTTAGCTACAAGCACAAAAATAATTGTTTTTGTTATATTCCCATTGGAACTTGGAAGCATGTAAAATGAATTTTATGCTTCAAGAGAGTACTTTTCGAGTCAAGTTCCTGCGTAATTCTGCGGGCCCTAAATACAAGCTAACAGCGGTAGCCAACAAGGTGCCGCAATCCAGTGAAGCACACGATTTCCAAAGCGATGTCAACTCCATCAAGCAACGTGCACAAGCCTGCCCTAGGTGTAAAGCAACAAATTTGCGTCCTTACACGCAATTATTAAAGGTTGGTGGTTGCGCAATCTACAAAAATTAAACTAATAATAATCTTGTAACACTTCAAAACAAGCTGTGAATACCCAGAATAGTCTGTAACCAATAGCACTCAATGTGTAAGCTGAGCTACTCCAAAGGAGGGGTGGGTTAACACTAAAATGATCGAAACCAAATAAGGGCGCCACCAACTTTATTATTCAACAATTTGCTAATCGAAGTTGGAAGATTCCCTGCTAATATGGTAAGCGCAACTTACATTGAAATGAAATATCTCAAAATTACGCTCTACAGACGCAAGCATTGCTAAGCTGTAACTTGTTATAGAAGGAAAAAGACAAAGTGCAATTAACATGTTATTTATTTCCAAGTTTTTTGAACTTCTTTCCTATAACTTTTTTCTGCCACGTCTGATGCACTCTGCCTACATATTTATTTATATAAAATCTCAGATATAAAAAAGACTTACAGAATAGACGCCTCCATTAGAGCTTGCTGGCGATACACAAGCACTTCGAGCTGGTGAAACCAAGCCATGCGACTCCAGGCAATCCAGCGTGTCTAGAGACGATCCCCCTTCTTCCGTTAGGGCATCTAGGTTGCTTTTGTGTTGGCACTCCGCCGGTAAGTTGGTCATATCTACACTTGGATTAGTTACGATGACATTTCCAATAAACCTCTTCAGCTCCTCATTGTTGGCTTCGGAGTCCGAATTGGTTCTGCATGTTGTGCTAGTGCTGGGCTGCTCATCTAGTTTAGTATCACTGGTTTCGTTTAATACTGAATTTGTCAGTCTTGTTATGTCATTTTCGCTTGTATTTGCTACCTCTTGTAAATCTAAGGTTGTCCCTGTTTCTGCAACGTTTACGTCTTCTAAGGCGAAATTGTTAGCACCAGTGCTTTCGGCTGCTGGATTGTGCATTTGCTGCTTTTCTTCGTCGCTACCGTCATATATAACAGTGTTCTGTTTGGTTTTCTTTGGCCTTTTCGTTTTGTCATCGCCATCATTGTTGCTTTCCTCTTCTTCGTTCGACTCATAATCATAATCACTTATATCTTCAAAAACCTAAACATAAAACGGACATGAAAATATGTTTAATTATGCTTCGAATTCCATAATAGTTTTATATTCTTAAACATATACACCATAACACCATAAATGATGACTCTAAAATATACGCACATCATTGCTGAGATCACGTTGGATCTGTGGCGGAACCTGCTCTCCACTGGTGCTTTCGCTACTCAATTTTGCAATAGCATTTGCTTGGGTTTCCTTGTCCCGCTGCCGAACAATTGCTTCAACTGCTAACCATTCGGACATTGTAGTTTCATACCTGTCCAAAATAACTTTAAGTATATATAAATTTCCTAAACTTACACACAGAATCACTTACGCTTGTTTAGTTTGTTCACATAACTCCTCCCTCTGTTCAACGGTACTACCAAACTTATAATGCCCCAAAAGGTACGGCCATACATCCTTTCTCAATTCATGTGCCACTCCTCCATAATACGTAAGCTTATAGACCTCCTCTGCATTTTTCACAATCCCATCTTGATACAGCTCCGCCCACTTCTCTTCAGACAAGCCGTGGTTGGCATTGTCACCCGACACAATATTTCCATGCACCAAACCACTGAGATGGGTCCGGACAGTCGACAAGTGCCGGCAATAGGCGAGCCACCCGTAGAATGCTCTTGAAATAATTTGCCGCTTCATGGAATCACATACGGCTTGTATACATATGTTGGCTGGTCCCTCGATCCCGTTTTGGTCGATGCTGAAGCTCTTGGTTGAGCTTTCGGAGCTGGTGCTGGAGCTCCCGAGCTGCACTCTGACCTTGCTGGGTAAGTAGCTGTGTCTGTCCATCAGCTCATGCCGCTTAACTGCTTGCAAAAGAATAAGCGTTAGTGCTGTGACTATTCCCTGGATCAGTGTTTCCCAAACTTTCAGTCATTCGCACATTTTTAATATCCTTTCACAGCTCCAGTTTGGAAAACACTGTCCTAGATATTGAATGGGACTTACGAATTTCTTTGTGGTTACTGTTATCGATGATGCGGAAGACAAAATCTTTGGGCTCATCTTCGTTTTCAACCAAAGATGGAAGGGGTCGTTTGCGTTTGTTGTTAGCTTTAGTTGTGCCGGATTGCTGTGACCAGAGAGGGGGATCTAGGCGGCCATGCGGCAGCAGCCCTGTCTCCAGGCAACTCAAAAATGCCAACATGTGTCCCCCTGTAACAATACAAACTTTGATGTTATTAATATCGTAAAGCTACTCTGGAGGAGGGAGTGGGTTAACACTAAAATGATCAAAACCAAATACAGGCCCAATTTGACTGTTCCAACAACTCGTGAATCCAAATTGGAAGATTCCCTGATGATGTGGTACCCGCAAGTTACATTAAAGGGGAGATCTCAAAATTATACTTACCAGACGCAGGCTCTTGGCTTTTACCAAGAACAAGATATAAATGCTGTCCATTTAAAATAAACAGAGGCCAGTTCCGCATACTAAAATAAGATATTGCATCTACGATATTTACACGCAAGTAATTAAGGCAAACCTCATATTAAATCCGCTACGTGTACACGCCGTGTTCACAGCATAACGTATGTCATTTCAAATATAAGCTTAACACACAAATACACAAAGCTGAAAGTACTTAAGAAACACACATAAATTAATCATTCATCAACACAGGGTGTCATTGAAAGTGTGAAAAAAACTTTAGGGGAGAATAGTTTACATCAAAATAAGAGAAAAGAGTTATATAAGTATAGGTCCGAAAATGCATCTTAAGAGATTTTCAGCTCTCAGAAAAGTAAAAAAAAATAACATGGATTTTGCTTACTTAAAATAATACAAATAAAACAAATTTGGCATATCTACGCGATTTTTATGCCGAATTAAATGCGATTAAAAAAAATGGTATATGTTTAAAAGGGGTAGTTTATGCATAAACTTGTCAGGACATTTTTAAATTCTACAAATGTGCGACTTTTGGAGTATTTCTGTTCAAAGGTTTTGACTCCGCTTGTATATAGTTTTTCGGCCATATTTTGACGCTTAATAGTTCATGAAACTGTGTGCAGGCAGTTAACGGTTCGTAGCTTTAAGCAGCTGTAATTTTCTGTAAGGCACTCGTTTTGGTAGCTTCGCTCATAATTACTTTCTTGGCTTATTTAAAATCCCACAGACTTAACACGCAGACTTTTTCTAGAAGTTTCGTTTAGCTGGGTTGCCGACACAGCGATTTCTCTGCAGACTTAATCTGACGCAGTCTGCAGACAAATCTATACATTAGTGTGTGAGCACGCACCAGTCTTTATCATTTACAGACTTGTTTAAAAACTTAAACCACATGCTAAGTCTGCTCATGCCATAAAAACGTATAATTGCTTGGAGGAGAAGCAAAGCGACGACTCCAATCATTGTCTGAGATCGGTAATTCCTTAACGTTTGTGATGCTTGTGACGTTTTTTGCATGACAGAAATGTATTTTTCTTCAAACGTCAGTAGTAGATCAAGAATAATATGTTGGCGGCACTGTAAGTCTATGTCAAATTTGAGGTTAGCAGGTTAGCTTTTCCGTCAGTCTGTGTCAAAACTGACGCAAAACCTAACCTGCTAACCTCGAATTTTTACTTACCGTTCTAGAACGGTAAACATAACTTACTGATTTGGTATCAAATGCGGTAACTAAGTAAAATTGTTCTATCGTGCAAAAATAATAATATTGATATCTGTTTTATGGGTAAAGAATTTTTAAAATCGTGAGCATAATTTTTCCCCAATTTCTTCAATAGTGGGAAATGACTTACAGTTTCATCTTCAAGTAACCATTTGTCAGGTCATTTTGGCACCCAACCGTAATTTAATTAGCCACTTAGGCTTTAGGGCAGCATGTCCGTATGTTAAACCCTTTTAGTTATTTGGCTTCATCGAATAATTCCGCAATAATGATTTTGGACATCCCTGGCCTCCAAGCGCAGTATTTCTCGTCATCTTGGACACCCCTTTGTTGGTGCTTTGATAGCCGTGTGTAAGCGCTTGCAATATTTCGAACCTTCAAGAAATTACGCTTGTTAGTGCGACAAGGAGTAGTGCCCATTCTCGCGCCAAAAGTCGCGTGTCTAGGAAATTCTGTGTTAGGATTGGCTGGAGCGTTTTTCCCATTAAGATCAGGGGCACTGGACGCACGCGGGTTTTCGCAGGGGCTCGCTAAAAAGTCAACACGTATTGGAATGGTTGGTGCTCTCGGTGCTACGAGTCGTCGCAGGAATACAGCAATATGTCCATTTATTAGCTTAATAACCGCAGTTCTTTGAGTAAGCGCGCGGGATTAAAATCGCTGTGTCCATTCATGCAACGGCTACGTCGTCAAGATCTGCATAAATCAGGTGTGTCGTCGCATACTTATCCCGACAAGGGGACTCGTGAGTAAGCCAGCCTTTTTCGCCTTCCGCATCGCTTGAGCCTCGTCGCAATGCCAGGTCTCGCATACCAGTTGCTGCCAAGGAGGTTTCCCCATCTGCAAGATGGCCGAGCCAGCCAGGTTACGCTTGTAAAATAACCTTTATGCGTACTGGCGCTTGCTTTGTTCAACTAATTTTGTGAGTGCCGCCTCTCGCATGCGAATTGCTGCAGTGTGAAGCCAGAGCGTGGTACACTCTTTGTAAAAATAACATTTATGCGTACTGACGCTTGCTTTGTGTAACTAATCTTATAAGTACCGCTTCTCGCATACAAATTGCTGCAGTGTGAAGTTAGAGCGTGGTACACTCCTTGTAAAAATAACATTTATGCGTACTGACGCTTGTTTTGTCCAACTAACTTTATGAGTGCCGCTGCTCGCTTACGAACTGCTGCAGTGCGGTGCCAGAACGAGGTACCCCCGTTGTGCGACTTACTGTGGCGTGCCCACGCCGTCTCGAATCATTATCGCACGTTTTGGGTGAAACACTTTGTGTGAAAGAGTGCAGTGAAAGTACACTTCAGTGGTGTGCGTCAGCTCGCTCGCCGTTAGCCCACTTAATCGATAGTGCAGTCAGCGCCTAAATTTAATGTTAACTATCGCTAGTTTGTGCCGCCAGGCAATTTATCACGACCTAGTACAGGGTGTTCAGAGGTTTCGGGCCTGAATTCAGGTTTTGCTTGCACGCGTCACGGCGACCGGCCGTTGGGGTTAAGCCCACGTTTACCCATTACACCTGGCTTGGATGAGGTACCCGACTCGACTGTACGCCAACCCCATATGCATTAAGCGCTTTTCCCCAGCTGGGCTTAACCATTAAGATCCTTTCGAACCATGATGTTTTGTAACCTGTTTATTTGTGTATGTATTTAGATCTCCACCAGGGATCCAATAGACGTATTAATCTTATCGCCTTTTTGTTTCTTCTTGACACTATTGTGTTGGTGTATGCATATTACAGGGTGATTGTGTCGCTGTGCCACTTCAGCTGTGAGGCGAGGACTAGACGCGGAGGGAAGGCCTTCCAGGTAGGTGGTTGCGACTGGCATTGTACGTCGATTTTCTCGAAATAGTTATTCGCGTATTTTCTCGAAATAGTTCTTCGCGTATTTTCTCGAAATAGTTATTCGCGTATTTTCTTGAAATAGTTATTCGCGTATTCTCTCGAAATAGTTATTCGGGTGCTACTCGACATAGTACTTGATTGTTTCCCGCGCCATTCCGCCGTCCAGTTCCGACAGAACGTGGAGATCCCGAGTCAGAGCTGGTGGCGCCCATTCTTTGATAACAGTCGACATGTATTAAGTGACGCTCGCCCTGTGGCGTCGCGGTGTTAACTCCGCCCATCTTCCTGAGCGCATTTCAGCCGAGACCTTTAGTTTTATCGATCTTCTAGGGTGAGCGTGCCCCATTTCCCGGATTCGTCTAGCGATCGGTGCCTGCTTATCGGCAGGCGTCGTAAGAACCGTTTGATACCGTAACACATTTTTTACCCGTTTGCTTCGGTGTTTTGTAGTTGTTGTGTAATAATTATTTACCATGTTAAACATAGTCAAATACAATCCAACTTTTTATTATTTCTGCTGGGCATTTTCTCACTAACATAACAAGACTGTACAAAACATCACTAACAACCTTACAGACTTCCACTAAAAACTTTTATCAACACCAAATTCCACAGTTTTGGCAAAGTCTGCAGATAAGTCGAACGATTTCACCGACTAACACACAGTTTTGTCTGTGAACGATTATGTTTGTCATATTTTTCTGCAGACATATTTTTAAGTTAGTGGACTAACAAAGATTTTGTTAGATATTAGTTCATTTGTAAATATTATTCCTTAGTATAAGTTTTGCTCCCTAATATTAAGTATTTTGCGCATGCTCGTGTTCTACAACGGTTACGGAACGGTTCAATCATTCATCTGCATCCTGACTGCTATATGAGGAACACGCAAGTGAAGGTAATGCGCTTGCATATATTATTGTTATCTGCAGGTGTTTTATTAATTAATAAATTAAGATTCAATTTGTACGAGTCCGAGTCTTTTCTTTACCCACGTGGTAAACAACAAATACACAACAGTTTTAGTTCGTCACACTCGCCAAGTCTGCGAAAGAGGGCGAAGACTGCAACGGATAAAATCCGCTGAGAGGTCTCTATGTGTATGGCCAGCTATTGCGTTTCATCCTAAGAAATCGACTTAATTTATTATAGTAAACATGATATAACATTATGAATACTTTTTCTGATAACGCAGTTTCTTACTTAGCAGGGAAGATGTAATTTATTGGAAAAGTAGGTACTCGAATCTTCTCAAAAATTTGCAAAGTGCCATAATTTTATATTCTGAATAACTTTTATCAATAATATTTTTCCATATATGAAACAGAAAAGGTTATTTATTTATTTATTTACCGCCAAGGCCTTGATTTGAAAAATCGAAAATATACTTAAATTAGTTTCAAGCCAAACATGCCTTAATCCCCAAATATTAAATTGAAATTCAACAATTTTTCTTCAATTATGCTTCCTGCTGCATCAATCCGTGGATACACTGTAATTAATTGTCTTCCAAACATAAAACTAGCTTAAAAAAGAAGCCCTGCAACTCGCTATTACCTGTACAATGCAATCCAGTAATAAAAACAGTTCTTAATTTCTTACCTCGTGGAAAATGTATTGGCGGTCGCTGCACCCCGTCCTGCCCCACCAAGATCACAGTGCCTCCAGTTTCCACATCCTGGTGGCAATGAACGTAAACAATCTCGTCCAGGCGAACTTGCAACGCGTAGTCCCAGTATACGCTCTTGTCGGGGACTTCGCTCTCAGTAAACCCGTTCATGAGTTGATTCGGCGTCCACTTTATTGTCAGGCAGTTAGCAGTTTGGTGCAAGCTGAGATAGCCGGGCATGGGTTCCGTTTGGTCAGCTTTGGCGGGCAGGACTAGAACATTGTTTTTGCCGAACAGCAGTGTCGCTCGGGAGTTCTGGTGCAAGCTTTCGACATAGTCTTTGGCGATGTGCGGGGTTGTACAGCGGTTTGTTGAATCCTCCGAGCTGGTGTTGAGAGACCTTCGGAAGTTTGGTATTGGCCTGCGCATCGAAGGGGGAGTGGAGTGGCTGCTGGATATGCGGTGGCGCTGAACCTGGAATAAGTGTATTAAAAGATGGGACATATTTGGAATAATTTTTACATACAAGAAAATCTTTAAAGGGTTTTACTTAGAACAAAATATCTTGACGTTCGTAATAATACTGAAACTATGAAAGGAAACACTCAGTAATGTGAATTACATCAATTTTCAAATAAAAACATTACCGGTGGTGGGATTCAAACTACAACTTCTGTAAATGTGATTTCAATTCCACCCGTGTATCTCGTGCGCACATAGAGGACTTCTCGCGTCTGTGAGATGCGCGGCGGTATTATAGAGGACGCACTTATTGTTGTCCCTTTTTGTTTCCTTTTGCATTAGCCCTGTATCTGTTGGGTTTCATTTTTGTTAAGTACAAAGAACTATGTGCAAATTACTACTTTAATCTATTTCTAAGTTAAAGCAAAAATAAATAAAAATGATCTTTTTAAGGTGCTCACCCTGTATGTATTTTACCGAAATTTTCTTGGTTTCATACCAGGAAAGCATATAATCTGGATGCAAAATGCCATCTTTCTACAACAAATAATTCCGGCAACAGACAAACAGGCAAACGGAATTGAGAAAACCTGTTTTGCCTGTTTATTTATTTTGGAAGAGATCAATTTTCAATTGTGACTCTTATTAAAGAAGAAATTTGGTGTATTGCAGTTCTTAGCAGCTAGGGTTTCCCTGCAAATAAGGTTTAATACGGGGAGATATATTATTGGGAGTAAAAATTATGGCTGATAAATGTTTTGAATGTTCTAATAAAAGGGTTGATGGCTGTGTCAAGATTGCAGTAGTAAGAGACTACGGCACTGCAGTTAAAGAAAGATAGAAAGTTGAAGTTCTTTTGTGAAGAAGCTTGAACAGCTTGACAGTTAACAGGAAATTAAGTCTTGTAGAATGATGTAATGGAATTAGTTATTCAGAAACTGTCAGAAAATCTTAAAGAAGCAAAAGAGAAAGTATCTAGATTAGTGGACGTTCCAAAGTCTGTATAGGGGTTAAAAGATGATATACCGGGTGGTTGGTCATAGCTCTGAACATAGGCAATTTACATGGCTTATCACGGTTATGCATATTCCTGCTCACCATTTTTATGGAAAAATATGGTAGTGGCACTAAATTAAAGAGAATAATTTTCCGCATCGTTTAGCATTAAAAACGTATACATACTATATAAATGCGACAGCAAGCTTTTGAAGAAAATCGTATAACCAGAAGAATGGTGTTTACTCTTGTGATTTTTCAGTTTTTTCAAAAACGGCTATAATAATTTTTTTCAAACTTTACATCTTTATTACATTTTAAATGTGTATTGATGTGAGATAGGTGATTTTCCATTTGAATACCTCTAAAATGGGTTTCTTTTGTATTTTTTCTATTTTTTTATTAACTCCTATTTTAAATAGAACACCTGGTATATCATTACATTTTTGAATTCAGCTTAAAATTTAAAAAAAAATTCTCTTGAACTAAAGGGAGTTAGTTGTAAGAAATACAAGACTGCGAATGAGATTCCTTGTTGGGGTGGATGCCGGTATGCTGGTCTTTAGATTTTCATTCGAGAAACGTCTTCAACTTGGTTTACCCTGGGGCCGGATCAGCTTTGGGTGTTGCGTGGTGTGGATTCTCAGAAGATAGCCACCCATTTGCCATGTCATAAACAAGAATTTTGATGCCAAAAACCCCCTATTCCACTTACATTGTTTCATTGGTAGTATCTGGATCATTATCAATAGGTATCCGATTCTGATTCAGATTCCTCCAATGAAATAATGAAAGGTGGAATTTTTTCAAACGAAATATTTCCCAAATGTTTTACCCAGTCTTCCAAAATAATTTTTTCACATGTCGGAGGTACACTTTGAAAGAGCTTCAAGCCATAAATGCGTAACCTTATCCTTGGATGAAAGCTGAGAATTTATATGCTTGTTGTAGTAAGTCTTACAGAACCTCAATGCCATTTCAATAGGAATGTATTGGCAATGGTGCGGAGGTAATCTAAGAACCTCATGAATATTCTCTTTAAAAAATTCTTCAGTCACGTAACGTTTGTTATTGTCTTTCCTAAAAGGTTGAATTAAACTCCAAAGACGTTTTTTTTGTAATTTTGCCCTCAATTTTGACATTTAATCAACCAATCCTGCATCTGATCCTTCTTCCAATTAAGTGAGGGTAACTTTTCCAGCTGCACCTTCTGCATTGTCCAAGATTACCACACATTTACCAGGAAGTTTATTTAGAGCAGGAAGTAATTGATTAACCAAGCAATTTTGAAAAATCTCCCTGTTCACGGTTTTCTGATAATCCCTATCGTTATTAGTTGAAGTTAATAATGGATCACACCCTTCCAAAACCCCAAATTTAGTTACCGCATGCAAAACAGTGACACGCTTCTCCTCCGATTTAATTTCAGAATCGTGTACCCATTGTCGGACGCTGGATCCATTTTGATAAATCCAGGTTTCCTCCAGGTACACGAACGTTATATTTTTACTAGAATTTTAGTATTGCAACAATTTCCTCAAATACGTGATTTTAGATGTTTTTGTTCACATAGAATTTTACGTCCGTTTACATGTTTGTATTTATAACTAATTGATTTTAGAATATTATATAAAGTCGTTTTCCCCTTATCGAATTCGAAATTTTCACGCGTGTCGTTTAATAGTCTAGCCTGAGTAAAATGTTCATTTTTTAAGTGATAATTCCAAACCTGTCATTGCAAATCTTTATGAAATGTAAAATTTTTATAGTATGTATCATTTTTAAGTTATGGACCAAAAGGTTTAATTTCAAATTTGTTCCGCCCAATAATACTTCTAATAGTTTTTGAGTTATGAGTTGAATTCGACTATCTTCCCACTAATGTAAGAGCATTCAAACGCTGACCATGATTAACAATATCGCTCTCACAGACCTAAGATCTTGTTTCTGATTATAAGGCGCTTCAAGAACCGGAAAGTAACTTGTAGATAATTTAATCTCATCACTCATCAGATTTCAATGTGACGCATGACAGTATTATGCAAATTCTTGTAAATGTGGGGATAACCAAAAGTTGGATTTAACCATGCTCTATTTCACTAGCCTGACGTGAAAGCCGAGATCAAATTAGGTTTGTCTTAATGCAGATTGCCTTACGACCCCAACGTTACAATCACTTAGATGATGTGTGAGGCACAACAATCTAACCTAAAATTAGCGGAAATGAACTAACGCATTAGTTTAATTACAACAAAACAGTGGTGAAATGAATTGTATAAATTGCTTTAAATATACTCCATTTACTTGACATCCGTACTGTCAGTGTCAAATTAAAACAAAAATGTCTTGACTATACCTCCAAAATAATGTGTTTTTTCTACGACCACTACTAAAAGTAGGCCTTTTAGCGCTAGCTTCTTTCACTAGAAATGACGTTTTATAATTTAGCGTGTTAAAAGTGAAATCAGCTGTTTACTTTTAGTCCATGTGCTAAAAGTAAACAGCTGGTGTTGGATTTAGAATTTCAAACTGGAAGTGAGGTTGCAAAGTTATTCTAGTTACTTCTTTCGTTAGAGGTAACGTGTTTTTTAAATAATTAAGGCATTATGTAATGAATAAAGTAAAATGTGTACATTTATAATTACCTTTGATAACTAACTTTGACAGCTACTAGCTGCAGAAACAGTCACCTGCGTGTCAAGGCCATCTCTTTACTATGACATAAATTATAACTGTCATAAATGCAAACCTTTGTTAAATCGACATTTATGGATTACTAACAGTTAATTTTAGGGCCGTAGAAAGAATATTGTGTGCAAACGCGTGCTACAAGTGCACGAGACATGTTACGAAACTCAGCCATCGGCTTCATTTCATAATTTTCATGTCTCGTGCATAAACGTCCACTTTTAGCACTTGTTGCACAAATAGCTATTTTATTAGACTGTACAGTAATTTAACAATACAGTACGTGAAAATATACTACAGAAATGATCCTGTGAAGTATGACCGATTAAAAAATGGTAAAGCAACTGGCATTGATGGGATAGCGGCGGAGCTGTTAAAAGCATGATATGACTCACACGTGTAATAAGCGCCGCTTTTCGCCATTCGTCAGATAGCGGCTCAATTAATAATTATTACATGTGAGTAACCCCCTCAGACCTCGCGTTCAATTTTTGTTCAAGGAGCAGAAAAGCAAGCACGTGCAGCCGTTGCAATTTTATTTTGGCTAAATAAAAAACAACACCACGCCGAAATCCGCATAACTGCGATTTCCGCTAGCAAATTGAGGCCACCCTGGAAAGGGAAAGTTTTAAAAACAGCGTTCTTAGGGTAAATGGCCCCTCAAATAAAACAAGACCGACAAAAGACGGGCGGGTGCCTCGCGACAACCCGAGATTTTAGGCCCGCTAAGGAAAAGCAAAATAAGCCAAATCAGCATGTCGTCGGCTGCTCGAGCTAACAAACAAACGCACAAAGAAAGAACGGCTTAAGCCTTCCTTTCAAGGGATTAGCTAAGGTAAATAAGAACGAAGGTGTCAACTCAGAGAACTGGGCCAGCGCCGGAAAGAATTATCCATAAGGAAGTCAATGCAGACATGCCACGCAACAATTAAAAGCAAATAGCGCGAGCAAATTAAATTACAAGTAATTTTAGTAAGACTATAGGCATGCGTGGCATGTAAAGAAGCAGAATTTCATAAGAAAAACGATGGGCCACATAAAAAAGCCGCCGTACGAAATTAAGGACGCCAAAGGCAAAAGTCGATAAAATGCTTCAAATCGATCCCCGTAAGCAAAATTAGCGCGTCACAACTCGGACAACGGCCGTTAGGGGAAAAACGGTGGGAGTAGAAGTCCTTTAAAAGAAAGAAACGCCGCAGCAAACGGCATCCGATCGAAGTTTCTTCTCGGGTCAACTTCTCCTACTCTCCAGGGCTAGGACCTCCAGTAGCCCTGGAGGAGTCCACCTGCAGCTAAGAAAGCTGCTACCTACTCCGGATTCAATTGATTTTTAATCTCGAACAATGATTGGCCCCTGGTCGCAGAAGCAACACTCCTCCGCCAGGAACGCCGCTCCTCGCGGCCTAAGCCACAGCCGTCGTGCCCCATGGCCCCTGCCAACGTCGAAGCCGCCCGCTACGCCTAGCCCTGCGCGCCGCTGTGCCCCAAGTCCTGCCGCAGCCTACACGCCGCCCTCCATCGAAGGAGCCAGCCACAAACACATCTGATCGAACCTTGTTCTCAGAAACACACACATCTGATCGAACTTTGTTCTCAGAACCAACACATCTGATCGAACCTTGTTCTCAGAAACACACACCTTTGATCGAACCTTGTTCTCAGAAACACACACATCTGATCGAACCTTGTTCTCAGAAACAAACACATCTGATCGAACCTTGTTCTCAGAAACAAACACATTCGAGTGAAAGCAGACGCCGCCGCCGTCTGCCCATACGTCCAGACCACTGCGAAGACGACGCCGTCGCACAGACGGCCTCCACGCACGCTGCCGCTCCCATTTCCGGAAGCACGCACCCTTCCAGAGACGCCGCAGCCGTCTACACCTACGTCCAGCCCACTGCGAGGAGGGCGCCGCCACACAGACCGCCTCCACGTACGCTATTACCCCCATTCAAGGAAGCCCGCAGCCATCCAAAGACGCCACCGCCGTCTACGATTACAAGCAGCCCACAGAGGAGAAACGCCGCCAAGAAACGTCGTTCGCTCGCGCCACCTGCTCGCGCGTTCAGCCCCTTTGCCGCTGCCTTCACAGCAGCAGGCCGCCACACACCGCCTTCAGAGAGGAAGCCTGTCGCCACCCCCGCCGCTGCCTCCATAGCAGAAGGCCGCCCGACACCACCGCCATAGAGGGCGTCCCTCGCCGCGCTCTCCGCCGCAGCATCCACAAAGGATGCTCGCCGCCGCCCCCTCGTAGCCAAAAGTTACGCAATGCCAACCTAGAGCCCGCTCCTTCCATCAAGTGTTCAGGCTCGCCGCCCGCCATCCGGCTCCACGCCACCCCCAGGTCGCTCCCAGGAAAGCAGGAACTCCATGCGACGAAGAGGACTTCGCCTGAGCTCGCGCTCCCAAGGACCGACGCCCCGGCTTCGCACAGCTCCGCCGAGGATGCACCTGGCCACGGCAATGACGCCTCATGCCTCCGCCGCCGCCCCCCGCTAGGACGCGAGCCCCAGGTCTAAGGACTCCTGGCCGAAGTCTTCCTGCCTCCAGGTCGACCGCCCCATCCGCTTCTCGCTCACGGAGATGCCCTCCACCGGGCACGCCCACGGTATAGCTTATTTTATTTTTTTTATATATGTCTTTAGGTTAATTCTATAACATTGTAAATATTAAGTATAAATAAACAAATGCTTAAAACCAATCATGATCTTCTACAGGATCTCCAATCGCCGTCTTTCGTGGACATCCCTACCATGAGCTAGCTTGGTAAATGGCCTTAAAAAACCATTTTTAACCTTCGCCACGCCCTCAAGTGTGAGGCCAGTGTCGTTCCGTGTTAAGCAGAGATTGATAACACAACAGAATTATTATGTGAACTACTGAAAAAGATATGGAGGGATGAAGCAATACCTAAGAAATGGTCAGAAGGAATTATTATTAAGTTACCTAAGAAAGGAAATCTCAAAAACTGCAATAATTAGAGGCCGATAACTTTGCTATGCATAGCCTCAAAAATAATGACGAGCATTGTTCTCAACAGAATGAAAGAAGCAGTGGACCAAAAATTAAGAGAAAATCAAGCCGGTTTCAGAACTAATCACTCATGTATCGACAATATAATTACCCTACGAATATTGATACAAGAAACAATTGAATGGCAAAATGAAATTTACATAAGTTATATAGATTTTGAAAAGGCGTTTGACCGCATCAGCAGAGAGAACATTTGGAAAATCTTAAAATTATATGGAATACCTGCAAAATACATCAGATTAATACAGTTATTATATAAGGATTATGGAGCTAGAATAGAGCACGAGGGAAAGTTATCAGATAAGATAAAGGTTTCTAGTGGTGTACGGCAAGGATACATACTTTCACCAACACTTTTCCTAATTATCATGGATTGGGTAATGAATAAAACCGTAGATAATAAAAGTGGCATAACATGGACTGTTTTTGAGAAACTCAAAGACTTGGAGTACGCCGACGACATTTGTTTACTAACGGAAACAAGAAATCATATGGAACAAAAGATCAAATCATTGGCGGAAAATGCAAGGCTAGTAGGATTAAATATAAACGTTGGAAAAACAAAATTGATGGCGATAAATATGGAAGAGAAAAAGGAAATCATATTAGAAAATAAACAAGTGGAAATAGTTAAAGAATTTTGTTATTTACTAATCAGGAACCAATTATCTCAACAATTAAAAATCGCAAGTGGGCATGGATTGGGCATGCTTTAAGAAAGCCAATAAAAGTATAACCAAGCAAGTGTTAGATTACAAACCACCAGGTAAAAGGTCAAAGGGTCGCCCAGCAGAAACATGGAAAAGAAGTATTAAAAAAGAATGTGATAAAAGAAGCATGAGCTTAGAAAATTATCACAAATACCTTTCATAAAGACTCCATCGAGATTTCCGAAAGGCCCACGATACGCCAAAAATCATTTCCCAAGCAGGATGCTTGTGACAAAACCCAAATAAGGCACGTTTCAAAACGTAGTCTCACAGAACAACCTTTCTGAAGCAGGACATCATGGCAAATGGCCGAAAAGGCAGATAAGAAATCAAAATTTGGAGCGTTGAAGAAAACTCGACATGTGTAACCCAAGAAGCTCTATTGCGTGGAGTGAAGTCTACCCCAAACGTAAACTATTTATAAATTGTGGCTTGAAAATGGTCTGAAGGCTTAGTTGTATCGCAGGTAAGAATTAGACTTATGAAAGATATGGCAAATAGTTACATGAATAATTATAAATGACTTTTGACCCGTAACAAAATATTACGTTATAAATTGTCAGATTAACTGTAAAATGGTTTCTTCCAGTTTGTAATTGTTCAAACTAATTTGATCATGGGTTTTTAGTGAATAGTGTGAAATAAACTGTAATCCAGTAAATACAAAAGTTCACGCAATTAGTCCACAAAAACTGCATAACTTGCGCCAGATAAGATATGTGTCAAGTTTCTGTGTCATTATAGCAATTAAATGTAAGCGACTCATGCAACAAGCAGTAGTTCCGTATTTACAGACGTTGCACTTTTAGTATATCGTATGTCAAAGGCACAACGCAGCAATTCTGTAATGCTAGTGGGTCAACATAACAAACTCGAGAATTCAGAATTGCGTCAATTTAAACATACATGATTGTAATTTTTAATAATAGGTCGTAAACACGGCACACATTTACTGTATATATAGCTCTGTGATATGTCTTAGAATTCAATATACGTTTAATCACAAATGTGTATGCATTGATGGGGACGAATATAGGCTACAAATGTTCGTAAAGAGTTGGCATGGCCTGGCCTTCTCACCCTATCTCTTAACAACAAAATAAACTCCATCTCCTGTCAAATAAAACTAAACTGGTTTTATAACAAACATAAAAGGTGCTAAGTTCCAATTAATTTGGGCCACATCTTTTACAGTAATAGATAAGACAACATAAAATATATTATAGAACAAAACAAATGTATATATTATTGCAAACTAAATCAAGTTACTATTAATTCAAATTAAGTTTTATTTAACACAAGTTTAAGAAGCTGGGACTGCATAAATGTAGTGCAGGTGGTCGTAAACAATACCGGTAAACCATTTCGCACTAAACATTGGGTATCGATTTCCATAAATAAACTTAATCTCGGTCTTCCACTTTCCTGCTGGTATCAATGGTGGCATGTTAGTAGCATTCGGTTTTAAATCGTGAATATTGTAATAGTGGCCCTACAAGTTATCGTTTTATAAAACGGACGGCGTATAGAAGTCATTTTGTGCTCGAAATGGGCAGCTGGCGTTCGAGTCAGCAAGCATGTTTGGTATATGAAACTATTTGGAAGCAAAAAACGAACAGAATCCCACCATGAACTCAATCGGGCCTTTCCTGTACTCATTGCTTCTGAACTGATACCCAGTTATTAAGACCTAAGCAGTAACTACGGTGTGTGTAAATTACAGGAACTGCAACGCCCATAAGATAAATATAAATTGAGAATGTACTTAAGTAAGTGTAGCCTTCCTCTACTGGTTATGTTTCTTCTACTGCTTACATGTATTGAAGATTTACATGTGTTGCGTCGGAATACTTAAAAAAAACTGAATCAAGTGCATTTTACTGAATTTTGAAATATCGACTAATTTATATAATATCTGAGCAAATAGCTTCGAGCCGTAGAGACTCTGTAGTGAAAACATTTTGCGAACGAACCAAAAAGAAAAATGTGCAGAAATCTTAACTGGAGGTTCAATACAAAAGACGTTACTTATTTAGTTTACAGCCCCCCTTTCTTTCCTTTGATGTTTTGAAACAATATGTTTTTAATTGCAACTAACGTCATGTCAGATGGATTTTTTAAGAATTTTAACGCGCTACAACTGTTTCATTGTCTGCAGATATCAGACGAAGAATTTATTCAGTGGTTGTCTCTTTTGTGGCACAATTTTTGTGGCGTCAGTTGTTTGCTGGAAACGATGCGATGTACCATTTGTGGTTGTAAATAGCGAAAGCCAATAAATGTAAATAATTTGTATTACTTAATTTTTAATAAAAAGTTTGGGGTGTAAGCTAATTTAGTTCACCATATATAATAATTTAGTTTACACCCCCACATGCAACTGGTTTTTAAATTTTGTATTTAGCTTAAATGTGGGGGTGTAAACTAAAAAAGTACCCAAAAGACAGAGAGATGTTATCGCTTGTTAGGTTAGTCGCAGTTTTGAGATTGTGTGTAGTGTGAAAACAAAATACGTTGTGTAACTGTTTATAAATATACCAATGTTATGTAAGCTACTCTGGATTCAGCTAAGTATTTTACTTGCTTTCCCGGGGGATGAGCTCGTTTGACATTGGCTTCTCCCGGAAGCGTGCATGTTTCGCTGCCGAGAAAGAAGCCAAGATATCAGCAATTTTTTTCGCTTCTACAGCTCTAAGATACATCATCTCATATCAATTAGTAGGTAATTGGGTTACAAAGTACTAGATCCAAAACGCTATTTTAAGCAATTAGAAAAGCTGTTTTAATGAAAACGAATCATTGAATTTCGTCAAATTTAATGAACCGTTTTAAATCTGCATGTAAGTTAATATACGGGAGAGCAGTTACCAATTAAATAAGTTAATCAAATAATGATGTTGACTAAAAAGGGCGAATAGCCAACTAATAGTGCAATTTATTTGAAAAATAAAGCAGCGGATAGAATGCATGTTATTGATTTCATTTCGAAACCAACTAAGTAGCTTATGCTTGCAGTAATAATAACACAGCAGTATTTGCCGTTCCTATGTGCTCCATGTAATTACTACTGATGATGCATTCTAATAAGTCCATGTATCAAAACAGGAAGAGATAATATTTTTGGTTTTATTACATATTCAGCGCAACATTATTAGCAACAATAACTATCAAGGGTATCTGATTGGAAAATAATGATTTTTACTAGTGTAATGCAATAATGATTTTTACTAGTGTAATGCAAAAGTTGGTGAATATACGAAGTGTATCAATAAAGTTCCCCGACTGTAGCTGTAAAAAACACAGAAATTTCAGATAACAAAGGGAAGTATATTATATCCTTCAAAGTATACTACATTTCTTCTTCTTCTTTGTGTGGCAAATTCGATTAGCGAATGTTGGTTATTTTGACTTCATTTGCATCTGCTCGGAATAAGGATGACGTTGATTTGCTGAACCACTGTTGGATGTTTTTCTACCAGGTCCTCTTTTTTCTAATATCTTGTCTTCTATAATGAGGTGTAAGATGTACTTCTCGAGATGTCGCATTACATGTGCAAAATACTACAGTTTGCGTATTTTCATTGTTTTGACTACTTCAGTTGTTTTACCCATACAATTCAACACTTTCTCTTTTCTTATTCTGTTCATACTGTGTTTACAGCATTTTTTCCAGAAATCCGTCTATGCAAATCTTGCAGTTTTGTCATTGTTGTTGCTGTGTAGGTATAGTTTTTAGCATTTGGTTGAGGAATAATAAACAGATACCATGAGATGGATGTATGGCACTGACATTAACAACAATTTACTACATATAATAATATGTCTGTAACTTTAACAATAATGCAATAAGGCCTTCAGGCCGAAGTCAAAGTAAAGGTCTGCAATATTGTTACGTAAACTACTATGTTTTTATTAGAGCACCATTTAAACAGATACCACATGATGGGCATGGGACATTCATTGGCTATGACAACTAATTATTCTCCTTAGCATAGAATTTCGGCTTAGACCGCGTAGTATTTGTATATGAACACCCAGCATTTTCTGGCTTAATGTGCCTTGCACCTTGTGAAGTCGAGCAAAAACCCGCGCGATGGCCATGCTCTTTGGTGGTGCGACTTTCACTCTGATGATGCAAGCTGCAAGGTCTTGCGAAACGTTAGTGAATATGGATGCACAAACAGCAAAACGGCCAAATCTGCCTAAGTATCCTCGTTCTCAAGATACTCAAACAACACGAGCCACCAAAGAGCATGGCCATCGCGCGGGTTTTTGCTCGACTTCACAAGGTGCAAGGCACATTAAGCCAGAAAATGCTGGGTGTTCATATACAAATACTACGCGGTCTAAGCCGAAATTCTATGCTAAGGAGATTAATTCGAGTAACCGCGAAAGCCTCAAACAATACATATGACAACTAATTTACAAAATTTTGCGGGAAGTAAATGATTTACGGGAAAAATCGGGATTTTTTAAATGTTATCTAGTTACGTGATTTAATTTTAATTTTTTGCTCTTATTTCATATTTTTGTGTTTGTTTTGTGTTAAAGTCTGGCACTTATAACTAGAGCTGATAATTATATGCACTCAAATGTACGAAAATATGCGCATATATATGCATACATTTTGTTGAGTATATGCACCCAAAGTTAAAATATATGCAAATAATATGCTCTATTTTTTTTTAAATAAGGAGAAGTATTGTAAATAATGTAAATTTTTTAATTGTTTTGTTTGAGTATATTTATTTCTCTGATTTTTATTCAAAGATTCATAAAGCCAACATAAAAATGAGGTTTACCCTAACCCCGCCAGACTATTATTCACCCAACACTCTTGAAATGGATTCTATGTTGGCTGATGCTGAGATGCTTCTATGAGAAAAGTGGAGGTTGCTGGCAGTCTATGTTTATATAGTCAAATATTTTAACAGGGACTTCCCCTTTTCTCTGCTTATTTCGATAAGCGCACTGCACTCTAGCGGCAGAAAGTGAAAGTATGTATCTCAATTCCACACAAAAATTTTATTAATAAATTTAATGAAATAGTAAATTTTACAAAAAAAAAGTTCATACATTACAAATTATTGCTAAATATAACCAAATATGCAAAATACAGAAAGTATGCTCAAAAACGTATAAATATGCAAAATATGCAAAATGAAACTTGGATGCAATGGTTTGTTTTCACATAATTAGTATACATATGCAAAAAGTATCGCCGGCATATCAATTATACAAAATATGCATTTGCCATATAATATCAGCTTTACTTATAACCAAAGCAGAAACATAACCTGGCATAACCTCAACTTTGTGTTTGGAAACAATGGATAAGTGGTTGATGGGTGGTCACAGGTACTTAGCTAATTTTAACCACAAATAATTTTTTTTAGTTCTTAACTATACAAGATGTTTGTAGATCGTTAGACAGCTCCTAACTTCGTTAATAATAGAGATATCGAAAAGAACTTTCTTTTGTTTTAAATGCCAGTATACAACCTACAAATTGACTTAAACGAATTTAAGCCATGGCCTCCTATTTTTACGTAAATGGAACACTCTGTATATTTTTAGATATTTGAATTCAGCACTAAAAGTGCATTCTTAAATTAAAATTTTGGAACTTATTATTTTTCAAAATAAAAATATTTTTTTAGCCGAAGTAGGTCATGAGTTACGTAAAATTACTAATAATCGAACAAGAAATGCAAAACAAACTCCACTTGGCATTAAAAATGTCTCATGGCAGAATTATAGCGCCAAACGTACTAAAACAATTAAAAACTATGTTTTTTAAATGGAACAATATGAGTTTCATTAAACAGTTGAAAACTACAATAAAATGACTTTCCAACGATGTACCATATTCGCCATTTTGTTTAGAAGTAGCTTTTAAAAATCAAAATTACGTAAAACGATTTAAAAATCAATGTTATTGTTAATAAAACTAATATTATTCCATTAAAAAAAAACATAGTTTTCAATTGTTTTAGTACGTTTGGTGCTATAATTCGGTCATTTAGAACCTTAGCGGAGTTTGTTTTGCATTTCTTGTACAATTGTTAGTGGTTTTGCATAATTGATGGCCTACTTTGGCTAAACACTTTTTTCATTTTTAAAAATAATAAGTTCCTAAATTTAAATTTAAGAATGCTATCATATAGCATTTTTAGCGGTGATTTCAAATCTCTAAAAATATACAGGGTGTTCCATTTAAAAAACCAAAGTCGTGTATCACTGCGCAAAAATAGGAGGCCATGACTTAAATTGGTTTACGTCAGTTTGTAGATTGTGTACTGGCATTTAAAACAAAAACAAATTTTTTTTTGATATCTCTATGACTAACAAAGTTATGAGCTGTCTAGCGATCTACAAACACCCTGTATACCCTAAATGAATTATAATGCAAACAGCTATTTTTTAGATTAGATGTAATACTGCTACAAGTACAGCTAGCTTTGACGATACTGAAGAAGACGATGATTCAGAAAAAGCAGAAAATACACCACCAAAGAAAGCAAAAATTTGCACACGAAAGTGAGAAAACAGGGTGAATAAATGTTGTGATTCTTGGTTGAAGATATAGTTTTAAGGACTGGCTTGTAAAAGAAAAGGAAATTAATTAGTTTTCTGTAGTGTGCAACATAAACATAAATGCACACAAAAATGATATAATGAACCATGAATCGTCATCAAAACATAAGTTTAGTTTTAAACAAATTGCTACTACTAATAAAATTTGTGATATTATACGTATGTCTCCATTAGATGAAAGTGTACAAAGAACCGAATGAAAATTATCAGCATTGTTTAGCCTACACCAAATAATCTTCCATTTGTTTTGATGGATGTATTAGGGCCATTATGTGTTAATATATTCCCAGATTCTCAAATAGCCCAGAAAATTTCAGTAAAAAGAATTAAAAATACTCATTTAGTAAAGGAAGCTTTGAGATCTTTTCTAAAAAACACCTTTATGATAGGTACTTTAAAGGAGCCTGGTTGTTTCTTCTGTATTATCATGGACGAAACAACTGATGTGAGAGCAATAAAGCAATATGCTATTTCAGTCATATATTTTTACAAGTTTATAATTTAAGCTGGTTTTATTTTTTTAATGGCACATTCTTTTCCCTTCGCTAACCCATTATCTTTAATTTGATTAAAATAACAGAAAAAAAAATCACCATCGAAAGATAAGAATTCGGTTCTATAAAATAACTGTGGTCGGGAAAAAGCTGGAATTTTTGTAATACATTTCGGGAAATATTTGTTTGTGCCATTGGCAGCCCTGATATGTAATGCAACATCCCGAGATGTACATCTTACACCTCATTATACCAGGCAAAATATAGTGATTTTTTAAAAACTGAGTTGCAGCAGGCTCTGGATAGGCTGAATCAGTTGGCAGTACTGAAGTGTATTGGCAGTTATCTCAAATTCGAAGTTAGTAAGTTAGGTTTTGTTTGTCATTTGACACACACTGGCGCAAAACTTAACCTGCAAATCTTGAATTTGACATAGACTGACAATACACTTCAGTACTGCCAACTGATTCAGGCTATCCAAGGCGTGCTGCAACTCAGTTTAAAAAAAAATGACTCTGTATTAGAAAAAGCGGACCGGGTAGAAGAAAATTTCGGTTTCTGACAGTGGTTCGGCAAAGCAACATCAAACTTATTCCGAGCAGCTGCAAATTAAGTCCAAATAGCCAACATTCGCTAAGCGAATTCGATGCACAAAGAAGAAACACAGTATACTTTGAAGGATATAATATAACACTTAACACTTCACTTTGTTATCTAAGATTTCTGTGTTTTTACAGCTACACTCGAGGAACTTTATTGATACACTTTGTATATGCACCAACTTTTGCATTACGGTAGTAAAAATCATTAATTTCCAATCAGATACCCTTCATAGTTATTATTGCTAATAGTGTTGAGCTGAATATGCAATAAAACGAAAAATATTATCCCTTCCTGTTGTGAAACATATACTTCTCAGAATGCATTATTAGTAGTAACTACATGGAGCAAGAATAAACGAGTTGGTTTTGAAATGAAATCCATAACAGGCATTCTGTTCGCTGTGGTGTGCCTTATTTTTCAAATAAATTGCACTGTAAGTAGGCTATTCGCCTTTTTTTAACTTTTTAAGCTATGCATGCGTATTTGCAGCAAAATCTGTACAAATTGGTACCTGATCACTGCGAAATAATTACCCACAACAAAAGCTTCTTCAAAACATTCGATTATAAATGTGTAAAACGCAATCGGACCTTACTGCTCTTGAATATTAGCGCGACCATGAATGTTGACATTCTGTCAGATAAAACAGCACAGGTAAGTACCTATATGAACTAAAACGAAAAAGTTCTGTGGATGTAACAGTGTCTTTGATTTTTATATTAATTTATACTGTTTTGCTTATAACAATGAACTGCTGTTTTGCTGAGTCAACGTATCTTGATTTGATTAATTAATTTAATTAGAAATTGCTCTACTTATATCGAGAGATCCAAAAAAAAAACTCATCCTCAGCGAGCTGTGAAATTCAAACGTTTGAATAACATGTTGGTAGCACTGTAAGTCTATGTCAAATTCTATGTTAGTGGGTTAGGTTTTGCGTCAGTTTTGACACAGACTGACCTGCTAACCTCAAATTTGACATAGACTTACAGTGCTACCAACATGTTATTCAAACGTTTGAATTTCACAGCCCGCTGAGGATGAGTTTTTTTTTGATCTCTCGATACTGACTTACATGTAGATTTAAAACGGTTCTTTAAATTTGAAGAAATTCAATTTTTATTTTTTATATTCATTACAACAGCTTTTCTAAGTGCGTTGTGGATCTAGTACATTGTAACCGAATTACCAAAAAATTGATATGAGAAGATGTAGCTTAGAGCCCTAGAAGCGCTAATATGAAAAAAATTGTGAATGGTCCATAAATAGCAAAAATCGCTGCTATCACGGGGGCTTCCGGGAGAAGCCAATATCAGATGTGCTCATGACCTCGGAAAGCAAGTAAAATACTTAGCTGAAACCAGAGTAGCTGACACAACATTGGTGTATCTACAAACAGTCACACAACATATTTTATTTAATACTGTCCAGAAAATACGACTTTACGTCATTAATTTGAGTCCGCAAAGTGGAACATTACATCACAAGGCCGGAAAGTGTTGCTAGGCAACACTTTCCAGCCTCTTGTCATTTTTACAAAATACCTCATACATTTTCATAACTTTTCACACATTTATTGAAATAAGAACAATAATCAACCTTGTGCTTATAGTTCATGTTTATGACTAGTGAATCAACCAAGCTACGCTTCGCTTTGCTAATTACACGATTTAATAAATTAAATATAATTTAATTTTACTTTACTTTTTTGTACTTTTTTTTAAATAAAAACCGGCCTACGATCTAAGTCTAAAAATTAGCAACATTTTAAGCTATCATACAATTTAATCGGTCCACCGGTTTTATGGTATAGATTATGATGCAGTTTGAATTTTCTGCTATGGTGATGACTGATAGCTGATAGTGATGCTTTCTTTTACTAACCATTGTTGATACTGTGTTGCTAGTGGAATTTTGTTGAAGAGTACGAAATTTTTGCGACCCTGGATCATTCTAGACTTCTAGAGCTACCTCTTTCTTTCCCTCAATAGATTCCTCTACATATTTTTGTCTATTTATATCTTCTTGAGCAAAAACTTTGCTCTGTATGGGTTGATGTCTTACAGATTGCTTTTTCAGGAAAGCTGTCAGTTTTAAAAATTTTGAGATCTAAGCAGTTTCGTTAACCGGTAACGTTGGTTTTAACATGGAGCACTTGGACTATAGATTTGCACTGTTTAACTTTTTGAACTAAAAATAAAAAATGTGTTATAGCGAAATAGGGATATCTTTTTTGTAATTGCAATACGCCCTTACCGCATCTAAAAAGTACGCCAACATTATCTGTTCTCTGGCGAGTTTTTCCACGTTGAATTTTTTTGCCAAAAAAATTTGTATTCCTTGTCGTATATTGTTGAGGATTTGCGCTTGCAATGAATTTTCCCATTGCTTCGGTGCTTTTGGGTAAAATTTTTCCCAAGATGCAATGTCTATTTTTTTACAGAAAATAAACGGACAAAAAATGTTCATTGTTACTATAAATGACCGATGTAAAGGCCGAAATTGATTAGATATCATTCTGACTATATCCCTTAAAACTTATAGTTTTCAAAGTCATTGAGCTGATATATAAATCAGTATGAAATAAAACATTGTACGATAGAAGGCCGTAAAATATTATTAAATTACTCGTTTAGAAATTCCCGACTCGGATCGTTCCTTGCCTCGTCCGTAAACATCTAAACTCGTATTTTAACAAGTCATTTTAACTATTGTTTTCATACTACACACAATCTCAAAACTACGACTAACCTAACAAGCGATAACATCTCTCCGTCTTTTGTATTGAGCCTCCAGTTAAAATGTCTGCTCTTTTTCACTACAAAGCCTCTACAACTCTAAGCTATATGCTCGGATATAAATTAGTCGGTATTTCGAAATTCGATAAAATACATTTGATCCAGACGCAACACATGTAAATCTTCAATACACGTAAGCAGTAGATGAAACATAGCCACGTACTAAGTGTAGTCTCCATTTATATTTACCCTGTGCTTAGGTCTTAATAACTGGGTATCAGTTCAGAAGCAATGAGTACAGGAAAGGCCCGATTGAGTTTATGATGGGATTCTGTTCGTGTTTTGCTTCCAAGGAGTTTGATATACCAAACATGTTTGCTCACTCTAACGCCAGGTGCCCGTTTAGAAAGGTAAAGTGCTTCTACACGCCGTCCACTTTAAAAAACGATAAGTTGTAGGGCCACTATTATTATATTCACGATTTGAAGCCGAATGCTACCAACATGCCACCATTGATACCAGCAGGAAAGTGGGAGATTGAGGTTACGTTTATTTATGGAAATCGGTACCCAATGTTTACTGGGAGATGGTTTACCGATATTGTGTACGACCACTTGCACTAAATTCCTGCACTCTCAGCTTCTTAAATGTGTGTAACATAAAACTATATTTGAACTTATAGTAACTTGAATTAGTTTCCAATAATACAGGGTGATTTTGAAATACACGTATATACTGATGAAATCTCACATAGATAATGAATCAACAAGTAGACTACAAACATTTTCCTATATAAAATTTGCTTCAGTTTCGAGAAAAACCGATTTGAAATTCAATGGATCTCAGTTTGGGAACTGCAGGTAAATTTACAAATGTCAAATAGCCATGTTATGAAAAATTTTCAAATTTAACTTGTTTCATTTTTTATTTTCACGACCTAAGGTAAAATCAAGTTGTCATAATTACACTAAACTTTATTAATAATGATTTATTTGCTAGGATAATTAATAAATCAATAAGTACTGACGTCATTATTTAATGTAACTAATTAGTTAAATATTTGCTTTTTTTGGGTTTTCGATCACAAGTATAACGCCTTTCGGTGACTATTTTCAAAGCTTTTTTTAATAAGTTTTGTAGATTCTACAAGTTTATAATTTCTTACATTAATTTTTTCAAAGTAATCTAATGTTATTTTTTTTGTCTTTAACTATTAATACCTCCTCGTACTTAAACCAAACTAATAGATAAACCAATAACTGTTACTCATTTAATGATAGACCAAGTTAAAAAACAATTCACAATTTACAAAAATGGTTCAACATGTAACCCATCGTTTTTAGTACAAACTCGAGCACGTCTGATTATTGAATCTTGTACTTTAACAAAAACGCCTTCTTTGTGTCGAATTGTTTCAAAAGCCTCTACTATTCGTTTTCTAAGTTCTTCCACGGTATTTACCGGATTTGCGTAGACCAACTGTTTTAAACAGCCCCATAAAAAAATCACAAGCATTTAAATCTGGAAAACGAGCTTTACTTGAAACTGGCCCATTCTTACCAATCCATCTTTCTTCAATTGTTATTCAGCCATTCTCTTACAGCCCGTGCAGTGTGCGGTGGGGCACCATCGTGCATGTACCGCATTTCACGTTGCTAAAGGCTAAAGGCACGTCTTCCAGTAGCTCATGCAATAATATCTCGAAGAGAAAACGCAAATAATGAGCACCATTTCAAGGAGATGGAAAAAAATGGGGTCCAATTAAATGGTCACCTACTATGCCAGCCCACACATTTAAGGAAAATTCCTGTTAAAATCTTGTTTCTTGTGTCTCTCGCGGATTTTCGTCACTCCAGATATGAGTTTTTCTTATTGTGACTATTATGCATTCCACGTCGTGTAAGTCTCGCTTCGTCAGTGAAAAGAATGGTGCCAGTGAAGTTTGGCTGTTCACCATTCATTCTTAAAAGCCACTGGCAATATCGTAACCAATGATCAGCATCCCTAGATTGCAGTGCTTGGACACACTGTACATGGTAAGAATATACCTCAAACTGAAGGGCTAATCTTCTGATACTTGTGCTTGGATCTTGTTCTACAGCGTCTAAAATCAGCTCTTCCATTTCCAATGTGGGAACAGTCTTTTACCGGCCACGGTCTTGTGTCTGAGCTTTGAAAAACCCATAAACTTTGAAGGTCAAAGGATTTAGGTTTATGTTGGCATTACTTGGATTCCTTTAAAAAATTATGTTGGTAGAATTTGTTTTAGTAACTTTTTAGAACTAAAAATTGGTGGAAAATTTAAAATCTGGCATTAAAGGAGTTTTGTTTTAAGGTAATCTTTCGTAAACTTCTTCTTCTGTCAAGGTAGGCTGCAAATCCAACAGTTCCTCTGCACACTTCAGAATTGCTTTTTTTGCATTTAATTTTAAAAGATTCCGTTTTTTACGCATATTCATTTTCAAAAAAGAAAAGCTGACAATTTAATTTTAAATGTCAAAATGACACAAGTCGTTTACAGAAAAACCTGACGAAAATAAATTTTCTAATAATAAAAAAAAGCAGTGTTGCCAATTTTATCTTGACCTTGAAAATTTTTATAGGAAAAAAACCTTAAGTACGTTTTTTTCTATAATAACTGTCAAAGTGTTACAATGTTGATAGATATGTGATTAAAACGCTAGGAAATTTTTATACCTCGTGTTGGTAGAACTTTTTCAAAATTATGGTTGTGTCAATTTTGAATGTGAACGTTTCTTAATTTGAACTCTTGACAAATTTCTTTTTTTAACATGGAATCATCAGCATCATCAATAAAGTCGGATAAAAAAAGAAAACCAAGAAATATTTTAAATGCAAAAATGAAGCAAGCGATATTAAATTATGACATATCTGTCAAAATGACAATCATTTTTTTAGTGGAAGAAAAGAACTAAAAATCTATGTACCAACATTATTAAAAGTAGGAACCATGGCGGAATGCAACTTATCCCCTAGAAAGTTGAACTTGAAAATTATTATAGAAAAAAAGTACTTTACTTTATATTAATGCGAGCGATTAATAATCGAGACATTTTAACTCACTGGCGCTCGCGCGTTAATTGTAGAAATTATTAATCGCCGATTAACATACGAGTTAGTTACAATATTTTTCCGTTGATCGTACATTATTAATTTGAAGAAAATCTAATGTTATTCCATGAAAAGAATTTGAGACTTAAAAGTTTTGACATTAATGGTACCGGGTGACCATAAATGGTTGTAATTTTTTTCTTAGGTTGGCACTGTAAGTCTATGTCAAATTCGAGGTTAACATGTTAGGTTTTGCGTCAGTTTTGACATAAACTGACGCAAAACCTAACCTTCTAACCTCGAATTTGACGTAGACTTACAGTGTCATCAACATAAACAGATTTTTAAAAATTGTTCATTAATAAAACATCATTCATTAATAAGGGTCATTAATAGACGATTCTCTATGCATTGATGAAACCCATAAATAAACGATCAACAAAATTAACTCACCTACTTAATATTTTTTATTTTATCTTAATTCTCAAACTGTGTGTATCTGAATTTTAAAGTATTTTTTTTTCGAAACTGAATCACATTTTATTATACTTTCTTTTTGCAGAACTGTATGTATTCTCTAGATGTGATATCAATATGTACATGTATTTCAAAATCACCCTGTATATACGTTTGTTGTGTTCTAATGCTGTTCCCTATATTTTATGTGTTGCCTTATCTATTACAAACTGGAAGAAACTATTTTGCAGTTAATCTGGCAATTTATAACAATATTAGTAATATTTATGCACTACTATGCTGTATCTCACCTGTTTCTCTAGTTATGAGATGTATGCCTTTGCACAGCTTTGTATTTTTCCAGACCTTTAGCTATAGTAGTGTTTCCTTGGTGTGTTAGCAAAATAAAAGTATTATGTAAAAATTGCCGTTTATATCTCAACTATTCTCGTAATTCGCCTTATGTTACTGGTAGTCGGTATTGTTATTTTTCTTACTCTTTTCTTGTTTTTCATTTTATGAATAAACCCATACCAACACGGGCCATGCGTTTTCTAACATGCGTTTCTAATTTCATCCTCTCCATTCATTTCTAGACGTCTTTCAAAGTAATCCAGCCAATTACACTCATATTACTTGTGCTGTATGTCGTTTACGGCCACATTCACACACTATAAAGTAATACATACAACAATAAAATCACTTAAAAATACGTAATATCCCTCGTGCGCTAGCCGCAACGCAACGCAGCAATTCCAATTTAAGAGGACTTGACTTTGTTTAATTTTGAATTAAACAGATATAAATTTCAGTCAAAATTTACGAAATATTGTTTACAATTTAAAAGTCAGTATTTGCTTCATAATTACGCCGGTTTAAAGACCGCAAACTGCAACCAAGCAACTTACGCAAATAAACAACCTATAATCAAGAGTTCAGCGGTCGTACTTGCAAAGAAAGCAGGAAGCGATACTGCTTAACTGCTAAGTAGTTATTTTGTAATATTAGATTCGTTCTAGTGAACTATACCTTTGCACTTTGAAATGTTTTTATTTAATAAATAGAACGTTTATTTTCGTAATAAAACAATCGGCACTTACTGTTTGATTCAATTACATCAATACTACCTTTCTAAGCCTAAAAATTTGAAGTGTGAGGCTGCACTTTGGGTAGTTATCTAATTATCATCCCTTTAAGTGCCATTGACTACATTGGCTTGAAACGTGAATGCAGTCTCATTCATGTGCTTAAAAATTAGGGATAAAGAACCAGTGCAACCAACAAAAACCTGATACAGCCTCCAGGCATTTCTATTCAACTTTATACTTTATAAATCGGACATTGGCATTCTGACTGCCCATATGGCTAAATTAAGTAACTGGACAAAAGTAATATTGCAAAAATTATCCAGTTTAGATTGTGCATTGCTTGTTGAAAGTATTACATTATGGTCTATGCTGTGATAGTCTTTCTTTATTTGCTAATTCCATATCAAACTATGAAAATCCTACAATATTTTCCTGGAGGTATGCTGTAATACTCGTATGTTTCACTTTTACATGTTTCATCTGAGGAAAAATGGAAACTTGACCTGGCTCGCTTGTGTTTAGAATAGCATTTCAATATATCGCTAATTTGTACATATTGCTGTGTTGCGTTGTCGTTGTAGAAACAAATTGTTTGCGCAACAAATGTATGAATTCAACTCTAGTAGCGGAACTAATAAATGTTTGGTTTCTCAGGATTTAAAGTCACTCGAATTGTCGAGCTAATTTTTGTTAAATAAAGGTGTCATTGACAATAAATAAGGTAACTTTTGGTTCAAACACTTGCTTTACTGCTTCCGATCAGTGTAGACACATTGTTGCACTGGTATATTTTATTTCTCCTTTCCAGATTATGGTACTTATAACCTTGTAATATTTCGCCTTTATTGGGAATATTTTAATTGGCTTTATTGCCTCGGATATGCTCTAAGTCGGAGAATACGTTCAAATAGCTCGAATAGGGCATAGATCAAAATTAACACTTGGTGAATATTTAAAATTAAATATAATGTCTCTAACTAATTACATTTACAAATGAAAATAACAAAATGCAATGTATATTACAAACGAGGGGGTCGCTGCGTCAACAAGGGTTGCTTCTTCCTTTTATTATAGGTCAATGGCCTGTTATAACCACAAAGTGGTAGCACCAGAGGAAATAACAGCGTCTACTCCGACGCCGAAGCTCCGACCTGTACTTATAACCTGTTCAATTATTTATCGACGGAGATTTAATAATATTCGCTGAAATTAAAGCACTTGAATTCATGTTTACACACAAAGACCATTCTAGTTATCATAATCAGCATTTGCTGACAACATAAGTACGGTATAGTTTTAATTGTTTCAAAATAGTTTTACATTTATTTTCGAGAGCTAACAAGAATACGCTGGCTTAACACGTGTCTTTAGATAAACTCTTTTAATGAAATTTATTTATATTTTAAATTTATTTTCAAGCATTTTCCTATAAAATTATTTATTCTGATTGACCCCAGTCGAACAAGTGACCGTTAAATAGTCCAAATTATTTTATGAGTAAATTATAGAACTGTAAATTCTAATATTGCTACTAAAGTAATTGGCATTGACATCTTCCCAAAATATTTATAAAATTTTCTGTAGTGTGTGTAGAGGCCAAGAGCTTCATTTTTATATTTCGGTTTAAGTCTGTCCTTAATAGTAGAAACTGTAGCAGGGTCAGTTTTTATTTCTTCTGAAGAGATAACATTTTTAGGTTTTTTATTGAAGCAATAAGCATTTCTTAGAATTCAACTTCAGGTGAGCACTTTTCAATCTACAAAATACTTCTTCCAAATTGTTGAGGTGATCTTGAAATATTTTATTCATTATCATGGTTTTATCGAAGTAGACCATGCAAGTTTTCCAGATTACGCATTTCAAAACCATCTCTATTAATCTATCAAAAGTGGCTGCAGCATTACTAGGTCCAAACTAGAAAACTTGGAAAAAATTAAGACTATATATCTTGCCGAAAAGGTTGTTTTGTCCCGGTCTTCAGAATGGACCTCCACCTGCGAATCTGCGCTCTTCAGATACAGGGTAAAAATCATCGAGAACCAGATAGTGTTTAGATCGTCTGTCTATTCTTGACAGCTGCTGGCTGTCTCTCTTAGCTCCCTGTTTAGCAGCAGTGTAAGTAGAATCGAGTGGATTCACCTTTGTTGATTACCAACGACTGGAGAACACCATGGGCTGGTTGACTCTTCAATATTTCCATTTAGCATGTTTTGTACCATGTCTGCAGCTATTTTCTGTTTAGCAAAGGGAACTCTTCTCCGAGCTTGTCGTATTCACTTTGCATCACCAATACTAATTCGATGCTGAAGTAAGTTATTACGACCAGTAGAATTACCAGTTTAAAAAATATTATAATTGACAGACTGGTAGCCCCACAAACACCACATCAAAAACCACTTTTTCGGAGTCAGAAGACACAAAAACGCATATTTCGATAAAAAAATTATTTTCATGTTTACTATACTTTATTCTACTTCATAAAAGAAAGTAACAAGTAACTCTAAATTTCCTAAAAATATGCTTGAATTATTGACAGTAACTCCAAACAGCTTCGACAATTCTATCATATTCAGTCTCATATCTGTTACTAAGCACTATTAAAACCTATGTTGAGATTTAAAAATTATATTCGCATTTGCATCTTTGGGAAATTGAAAATATTTCGCACTTTCATCAGATACATAGAACTTACATTCAGGAAGGGTAGGTAAATCTCAGGTAACGTTTCTTGCGGGCCTAGGGGTTCAGTTTAAGGTCTGTTTTGAGAGTCGTGTTTAGGTCCTAGTTCTAGCAATACCATACTCGAATAGCCTTATTTGGGTGCAGCTCCAATAAGCCACGAATAAGATGAAAAGCATAAAAGAGATATTTTTAAGTGCTGGTTCCAACAACACAAATAACGTTTTGAAGTTCAGGTTTGGGAGTTATTCAAGGTTTCTTACGGTTTTGGAATGTTTCTTTGAGCAGGTCTAAGTTTCGAACTAGCGGAGACTCCTCTTTCAATGTCTATTTCGTTTGCCAGGATCAAACAGTGGGGTTGAGCTACGACAGCAGACGGCTTCAACTAAACCCAGAGGGCCTCGTGGCTCTTCCAGTTAAAGCTAGGTGGGTCGCTAGAATTAACTGTTTTTGGCAACCTGGGTGCCTTTTGTTTTACACCTTTTTGGGCCTCTCCTTTTAGACGATTTTTTGGGGCAATTTAAGAAGAGTTGCGCGAGATTCGCGTATAAGAGCTTCAAGCGCCGATTGTTACTTGATAGCAGCATACAAATTCTAAGCGTCTTATTCATGGATAAATTGCATTTAGTGAAGGTGCTAACATCACATATGAAAATAATAAAAAAATTAACTGAAAATAAGGAAGAAAAACCACAAGAGGAGAACGAAGTGGAAACAAACCCAAAAGCGACGAAATCAATATATAAGAAGTAAGACAGGTAATTCAGAAATTAAAATTAGGGAAACTTGCAGAACCGAACCAAATACCTTCCTAACTAAAATATGCAGAGAGCAAAAAGTTATAATGTGCTGGTTGAAAATATGTACTAGCTTGAAAGAAGAAAGCAATATCAAAAGATGAAAAAGTTAGCTCAGTTTTGGCAATTCATAAGAAGGGACAACGTCCTGAATGTGATAATTACATAGCAAATTACCTAAAAATATTGGAGAGAAAAGAACACAAATAGAAGGCAGAGTAGACCATCAAAGAGAATTTATACAAAATAAGCAAACCAAAATATAATCTTTAGTTTGCTTATAAGTGTTACCTATATGGAAATTAATTGAGCAAAAAATTGAAAACAACATCCAGCTTTGCCTAATGACATAGTCCTAATAGCAGACAATACAAAAAAATGCAATTAATAAACATTTCAGCAGAAGAAATTAATAAAATGAAACGTATGATAAACACTCAAAACAAAAAACTTGATCATAAATGAAAAAACAACAAAATGAAACATTAACATGTGGAGAGAAAATTCTACAGGAAGTCTCAACATATAACTATTTAGGGACAGTCGCAAGTAATGATAGAAAAATTGATTTAAAAGTTGCAAGTAAAATTTAAAAAGCCAATTACTTTTATTATACCATAAATACAACAAATATCAACAAAATTCAGCTTTTGTAATTTAAAGAAAAAAGTAATGCCCAATACTGGTTGTTTTAATCCTTAACAATCACGTAGGGTTTTGGGATACAAATAATTTTCAATATTAAGTAATTAATTTATTGCTTATTATTCATACATAGAAACAATAACTAAAATTAGAAATAAAAAAAATTTAAGCTGAATTAAAAATGTAATAATATACCGGGTGTTTTATTTAAAATAGGAGTTAATAAAAGAAATAGAAAAAAGAAACAAGAGAAGCCCACTTTAGAAGTATTCAACTGGAAAATCACCTAGCTCACATCAATACACATTAAAAATGTAATAAAAATGTCAAGTTTGAATAAAATATTTAAGAGCCGTTTTTGAAAAAATCGAAAAAAACTGAAAAATCACAAGAGTAAACACCTACTTCCGGTTATGCGATTTTCTTCAAAAGCTTACTGTCGCATCTAGATAGTACACAAAACTTATATATGAAGTTTCAACGCCATACCTCTTTTCATTTTTGAGATATTCTGTTCACAGACAGACAGACAGACAGACACAGACAGACCAATGAAAAAATATATGTTTTTGGGATCAGGGGACTCTAAAACTTGAAGATCAAAGGAACCCCAAAAGGAAGAAACATAAAAGGACAACCTTAGAGAATGGTACCAAGATGTAAAAGAAGATTTGAAAGAATTGAAAGTGAAAAACTGGGAATTATAAGTAATCAAAAATACATACTTTGTTATTAACTTTCGCAGAAGAATAGAAACTAAAAGTTACATATTGTAATGGTTTACTGCCCACAGCAATTCTGATTGCCTAAGTAACACAATGAATAAGGTCAACATGAGCACAGAATTGAATATTTTATTTATTGCAAGATAATCAGTACTTTACATTAATAAATGCACTTGATGTGAGCAGCAGCAACTAATAATTTGAGGGATAAAAGTTAGCATGCGATAAGGCAGGTTTTAGAAGGGTTACGTTCAGAGTTTCAGATATGGTAAATGTTCGGAAGGGCCAACACAATTTAATTTGTAACTGACGGATTTGAGCTTAGTAACGTCAAACATAATGTGAATAAAATGATACAGAGTATAGAAATTGTATGAGCGTTATGTATTAAGAGTTTATAAGCCAGCAAACGGCAAGTTAACTGAAAGGTAAACGAAAAACAGTGCTATCAAAGCAATAATTGCAATAGAGCAATGGAAAAATGTACGGCAACCGATCGAAAGACAATTAGTGATATGCTAAAAGAACTCAAGTGTATCAGTGCATTATAAACCAAAGTAAAAATTAAAAGCAGAACAAAGTGTGGTGACATTTATCCCACGAAAAGAACAATTTAGTGAAAATGCAGACATGACATCAAAACTGTAGTCCATAAGTTCAAACCTGTAATCAAATCTAATTTCTTTTAAACAATTGTAAATCTAGTTGCTTAGTTACGAGACAGTCAATTGTCATTATTAATCAAACAAGCTAAAATTTTTCATGTTGGGTGCAAATTGAGCTCCACATTTATTGTATTAAATTGTGAATAAAAAGTCATTTGTGATACCAGTTTCGTGTTAAAGTTATTCACCAAGTTGCTGGGCATCTGTGGGTGTAATTTTCCCAAATGTAGGAGCTTCCAAGATAGTGCAATTAAGCCAGAAAGTTTCCACCTGGTGCATCGTTGAGTGAGAGCCTACGTCAGTGATGATTTTAGGGTAGTTCCAGACATCGGAAGGCAGATCTTTTTGTGCTACATGAGAGGAGACCTACAGCTATCCCGGGGTAAAAGAATTAGACCAGCAGGCATTTCCAAGCGAGTATTTGCCGTGGTGTCCTTCCAGTGTGCCAATTAAAAAAAAGTAGGATTCTATAGAAACTAGGAGTAGCAGCCTTGCAGAAACGGGGGTTCGTCAAGAATAGACCTTTGCCGAGAAGTTCAATGTGTTTCCAGAGTCCCAGGTCTATTGCGCTTCGAGTAATTTAGCTGGCGTCCCCTAAAAAGTGTGAATTGAGGTGACAGTTGAAGTTTTTGCTGGAAATTGACAAAAGCGAATCATGCATGGGTTTACATCACACTAGAAACAAAACAAGGTTAGCCGTTTGGTGTTTAAAATTCAATTTTACGCTACATTTGTATTGGCAGATGATCTTGTTTACGGCACTAAATTAGAGGTTATTTTAACTGCCGGGAACAGTGCATTTGCCCTAATATCAGAAAGTAATTGTCATACAAATTTTACTACTTTTTTTATGAACCGACCCCCTGAGATAAGAATTGTTTCTTGTTCACCGGAGCTAGGCCCTAATTTATTGGCAAATAAATAAAATAAGGAAAGAGCAATAAACCATTTATTTTTGCTAATTATTATTAAATTTTTTAATTTGCCCTGAGTTGGGCAGGCACAATTCTCAATTAAAACTTTCATTTCGTAACGTGTAGTATCCCTTGCCCTAATTATAAATTTTATATTTTATTGAATACCCCATTTTAAGCGAGGGTAGTATTACAATATAGACCATTTATTTACTATTAATAAGACAAAACAATCTGTAAAAACGTTTACAAGAAACTTTGTTAAAGGATTTCCAGCGGTTTTAGGCTGCGTTTATTTCTGCCGCATTGATATATTCTAGAAAGTTATCTGTGAAGCACGCCAGACAACACGTGTAGTTTCATATTACGTTTTACGACCAGTCGTCTGTTGAAATTCTCGGAAATACATGTGCATCCAGGCTTTGAAATTCAGGTGCACAACTAGACAAAGTTTTTATGCTATAAGAACGACCAAGTTTGGCGAGTATTGAAAGAAGCGGCCATAGGCGGAGTCACGGACATATGAGAGTAGGCGAGTAGACGGCGTCGAATGTGTCTGGTTTTGGACGAGATTTGTTGCCCAGAGATTGTAGTCAAGATGTGTTTGGTGAGAGTGTCGCCTTGGGCGCCTCAAAGCGGTCGAGGCGGGCCAAGATTGAGCGAACCCTAAGCTAATTGTGCAAGGCTTCTATCGCATCCCGATTTCAGTACTGTACTTGTACCCCTTTATAGACTTGCGTGTTGCGCTTGGGACATAACAGATGTAAACTTCGAGTGTGCTGAAAAAGCTCCAGGTCGCAAGCTTTTGTGCAAGCGAAATCTTCGTTGTAGTTATGTGTGTCGAATTGGCCAATTGCCATTCCTTCGGATTGTAGTGCTCATGTAAAATACGCTTCTCTTTAGCTTTCTTTTATTATTATACTGCACGTGCGTGTTTCATCGCTTCTGCCGATTTAAACAGCGATTTTTAAGTTTAGATAAGCTCGGGGACACCGCTTTCGTAAATAGTTTGAAGAGGGGGGTTGCATCGCTTCCGTTTACATCTGTTCAGCTCCAGGCCACCCACACAGCTGTAATTTGTAGTCTGCTACGACAGTCGAAGCTGATTGAAGGCATCAACCCACCTGTTGCGATCCCTTTGAGATCAACTTTCTCGGTTTAGGGTACCTGTACTATATATTTTACTGTGCTTCAGCAAGTTGTGAGTTTTCCCCAGTGCCGTGCATAAATTAAGGAAAGATAGCTCAAACAGTTATTGATTTGATTGAACTTAATTGTTTGATTGTGTTTGAATTTTGTGGCTCCTTTAGCGCTGTCATATAATTTCATTAAGTCGACTTTTTCCGAGCAAATTCAGTAAGATTATTCATGTTAATTTCGGTTAAAAATATTGCCTTCAAAGGCCAAACTTGCATTCTTGGGATATCATCAATCTCCAGTATGTCTTGATTAATTTCAGTTTATAGAAAGAACATTCGCCTATTCCAACGCTCACCAGTAATGTCAATAAAATTCGGACCACCACAGATGTCTTGGGAAAGAACTTAATAAATTGTTTTTACATAAAAAAATTAGAACTACTTTAAGGTCTTACTTCAATTTTATTTGAAAAAATGGTAATGTAGATATTAGAATCAATTCTTGCTTCAACTCTACCCCATCAATCTCGGAGTGCTTTGGCACCCTTAGCAGATTAGGTCTTCAAGCAGTCGCTTGTGTTGCTTGTATTTTCCACCAGCTTTGGCACAACTGAAGTACTAACGTTTTGCCACATTTTATTGAGTATGGCCCTGTCCCTAAAAAGTAATTGAATTCATTTTGGCAGGCGTTAAGATGCCCGTGACCTATAAATTTCTTGGTAAGCGCTTCCTTGAGACCGCGCAGTTCATTATAAATATTGTAGTTCAGTTATATCCGCCGAATTGTATTTATGAGTCCAATCTTTGTTTCGTTTTGCAGATAACGCAGTTTGGCGCTTTAATTCCTAGTATTAATTCTTGCCGCTCGATAAATTTAAGCTCTTTGGAAGTAACTTTTGATTAATCCTTTGTTGTCGCGTGATGATTGACCGCTGTATCAGAACTCAACTTTGTTTTCCGGCAGTCTTAGCTTTTGGGCTTCTTAGAATTCATTCTTGTCTAAAGCGTTCAAGCCCCTTTGGAATTGCTGAGTTAACTTCAGATCATTATGGAATTTTCCTTTATGCGTTGTGCCTTATGCACGGTTGCGGTGACGTAATTCGCTGTCGTTTCTTTATTGTTTGGCCGGGGTTTCCCCGAGTTCGTTAGCAAGATTTTCATTTCGTGGTGCAATAATGCAACAGAAAAATTTAGCTGGTAATGGTGGAAGTGAGATGGATTTCTTCCGACGCGGGAAGCTATCTTTAAGCTGCCTGTGAATTTAGAAGTTAATTATTACCCAGCTCTCGAGTACAACAGACGTGTATGAATTTTCTCTCCGCCGCGTCCCTCGTAGACAGCGGCGGCTCTTTTACGAACTTAAATTTTCGCGTTTGGTTTTTCCGGGATGGAATTATTTGTGCCTTTTCGACGATTTGGGTGGGCCGAATTATAGCGAAAGTTCGCTGAAAGTTTTGGGCGCGATGTGACCGACGTAATAATTTCCGGGGCGAGGTGTTTATTTTCGTTTTGGCGTTTTTGCTCACCTGCTTGTGGGAAAAACATTTTGCTTTATTGCACATTCGAAGAAGACACCTCTCTATTAAGCCTCGTAAGCCATTCTCGTACCTAGTGAGAAGAGTTGCATCTGCAAATCCTGTTTATGTCGTGCATCCGCATCGCTGCCTTTTGACATCTTTGGTCTGCAGCTACCGCCCATTTCGTCTGAATTTTCGACTTCATCCTTTACTACGCTGTGGGGGGCTCGCATCACCTTAGCCATCCCGCCAAGCGTCACCGGGGGCCCGGATTCACAGCATCCACCGACTACATGCTTTAAGCTAAGGTAGGGTGACAATTTATATTCGTCTCGCTTAACTCGAGTGCTTTGTGAAGTTGCGTGATTGTTTTATTGTGCGCTGCCCGAGGTTCACGAACATTGCGTGCGCCAATTTGATTTAATACTATACAGTGTGTCCAAGATAAGGAGGGCCAGTATGGGGATCTCGGTAATTGTAAGAGATACAAATTTGGTTAAATGGGAAGAAAGTTGCGCAATTAAAGGACTAAAAAAATGACGTCTAGAAATCCTTGATATGATTTTTCGTTTTTGAATTATCTCAAAAAAACCGAATTTTTGGATTTTCTTTTTTATTTTTTTCTGGCGTTCATATTAAAGTTAGAGCCAAACTGATTAAACTTCTTTATAGCAACTTTTAGTGAACTTAATGATTACGTTATCAATTTTTGTATCCGACGTTTCGTCTTCGAGAAACCATCATCAACTTTATTTTTTTAAATACGGTCCTGGTTTTTTGATGCCAAATTTGCAAAGCCCTTGTTACTCTGAATGCAACAATGTACCACATATTATGATTTAATTACGTTTCGAGCTTTTTTCTGATCATCATCAGAAAATTTTTTAGATACGGACCTGCATTTCTCATAATTTTGTAAAAATAAGTTCATACAGTAAGATAGGTGTTTTTAGATGCCGTTAAAATATTAAAATGCACATCATAATGTCATAATTCTGATACATTAATTTAATAAGCAACCAATAACTATTAACAATAAACAAAAAAGAAATGAACAAAAGATAGACAGAAAAAATAACAAAACGAACATCGAAACCATTTAATAGGTATTAAATTTACAGAAGGTATTCAAAAAGGTTGCCATCATTCTCTATGCATAAATAACATCTTCTAACTGTAGAATCTAAAACATTATTCAGCAATACTGGCGTTATACTTTGAAAGGCTTCAAGAACCAATCTTCTAAGTTCTTCTTCTATTTCAAAACGTTAAATACCTATTACATTGTTTCAAGGCTATTTTCTCATTCTTTCTGCCTATCTTTTGTTCATTTATTTGTTGTTTATTGTTAATAGTTATTGGTTGCTTATTAAATTAATGTATCAGAATTATGACATTATGATGTGCATTTTAATATTTTAACGGCATCTAAAAACACCTATCTTACTGTATGAACTTATTTTTACAAAATTATGAGAAATGCAGGTCCGTATCTAAAAAATTTTCGGATGATGATCAGAAAAAAGCTCGAAACGTAATTAAATCATAATATGTGGTACATTGTTGCATTCAGAGTAACAAGGGCTTTGGAAATTTGGCATCAAAAAACCAGGACCGTATTTAAAAAAATGAAGTTGATGATGGTTTCTCGAAGACGAAACGTGGGATACAAAAATTGATAACGTAATCATTAAGTTCACTAAAAGTTGCTATAAAGAAGTTTAATCAGTTTGGCTCTAACTTTAATATGAACGCCAGAAAAAAATAAAAAATAAAATCCAAAAATTCGGGTTTTTTGAGATAATTCAAAAACGAAAAATCATATCAAGGATTTCTAGACGTCATTTTTTTAGTCCTTTAATTGCGCAACTTTCTTCCCATTTAACCAAATTTGTATCTCTTACAATTACCGAGATCCCCATACTGGCCCTCCTTATCTTGGACACACTGTATACAGAGGCTTTACTCCTGTTATTTGTTGCTTGTACTGTAACATAGATGTTAAGGTAATTCTTGCTTGGGATCCCCTATATTTTCAGATTTTCAGTTAGGATGCACTAATGTATTGAATTTGAGTTCACCTTGGTGTGATACATTAAATGTAAATTGTTGTCAACCTCAGCCTAGTTATTTGTTACATTTCCGAAATCCTTGGTCTTCAACCAGTTACGGCAAAGGCCGCTGGTAAATGAGTGTAAAGCTAAAGCATGACCTTTAAGTAAGCAAGCTCTAAGATTTGGGCTGGTGTCAGTGTTTTTTTTTTAACCTTTTAGGAGGGTGGCCATTAAGGTAAGTCATTTGATTTCGAGGCCACCCTGTGTGTACTCGTAGACCTGGTGGAGCTTGGTGGACGGCGAGGAAGCAGCTTGCAGCTAACCCGGTGAATTCTGGCATAGCTTCCGTGATTTTTCTTGCTTTCGTCACGAAAGCTTATCTTCCCCAAAGCGAGTGGCGCCTTGAGCAATATTTTTGGAATAAAGAGTATAGGGTAAGTTTTGCCGTCGGTTTTATTGAGGTTTCGAACCACCCCTTTTCGATTGAACTAGACTGAGGGTAACAGAAACACTTCCATCTGTTTCGAAACATTTTAAGATCTGTGTCATTGCGAAAACCGGCGAACCCTTCACTCTTTTTTCCGATTTTGTATTTAGTGTGAGCTATGTCGATTGAATTAAATTATCATGTAACAATTTATAAGCAAGATATTAGAAGTAACATAATGCAATGAGATTTTTGCAAGACTAGTTATTTTTACTTTACTTTACCTAGGTGACCGGTCACTTTCACACCTTCACCATCTGCCTTGATGCGATATAATTTTATTTTTAAAGAGCGACTTTAGAAAAAATGTAATACATTACACAGCATGAAAGTGTCCATGCTTGACTTAAAGGCCTTGAAGAAGTACTCGGACGCTTCATGTCCTCGTATTCCTCATCTGCAAAGTATCACTTTCATGCCTTGTACTGTAATATACTATTTCCGTATCGTTTATTTATGGGTTTCGTTAATGCACACAAAGTCGTTCATCAATAACCCTTAATAATGCATAATTTTTTTATTTTCTTAAATTGTTTATTAATGACTCCTATTAATCATGATTTTCTATTAATAAACGATTTTAGTATAGGAAATCAAAGCTACCATGAATGTGAAAATTTTTTAGTATCAAATTTTTGTCATGCAATAAAATAAAATATTCTCTAATTTAATAAGATATGATCAACACTCACACTTTAAAATGTCTCGATTATTAATCGCTCTCATTAATACAGTTGTTTGTTAATAGTTATTTACGATACAAGTGCGAAAAGCTAGTCTTTAGTTGTGAGTGAGCGTTTTAAGCCCTGCGAGTGACTAAAGAAGCACGTGTATCGTACAATATTTTATATACAATGGAATCTAGAAAACGATATAATAGTAACAACATAAAAAAATATTGTAAATGTAAATTACGATTACTATCAACTGGCCGTAATTTTACGTGGTTAAAAATTTAAACACGTTGCTACTAACAATGTGACTAACAAAACCATGTTATTAAACAGTCGTTTTACAAACTTAAAACTGCCAACTAAGAGTCAATTTTACATACTGCCGTAGATAAATAACTATTAATCCTAGGATTTTTTTGTGTGAGTAAGAGAAACATCAACTTCAATGACAAATTTTTACATAACTATCAAAAATATTCACAACATTAATTAAGTTCTGTTACTGTTATCCTATACTCACAAAAAAATAAAGAAATTAAATAAGCACATTTACTTCAACTTTCACTTTGATATTATCTACACTTCCGACAAATGATTTAGTAAATCTTAGAATTTTACCATTATTGCGTTGTAAGTCAAAGCGTGTAACCAAACAATGACTGTTCGCTGTATTGTTACTTGAACAAAGGAAACAGGAAGCAACAACTGTAATAGGGTAATGGTTCAGCGTGTTGGAACTTCCACTTCTATTATGTCCAGTTTGAGTAATAAAATAGTAATACACGGACAAACGGGGACGTGGTATTCATTAAACATGCCATTTTAAAATGTTTTATTCAAAGTGGTATTTTTGGTAACTCGATCGATTCCTCCTTTTTACTTATTTAGCAATTAGATGTGTATTGCTTGCTTAATTTTAGTGTAGATAAAGTTATTTTTATATTAAAATGTAAATTCGTGATAAGTTGCCATGTTTTGTATTCAGATCAATATATTACAACTATTACCTATGCAAAATAAAACTGAAAAACAACACGAGCTGTGCAGAAAAGCACTAGATAATTATGGAAAATACAAACACATCAGAAATAGAGCCAATGATAGAATGCTTTGGTGGGAAACTACAGACTTTTAAAGTGTTCCAAGTGTACATAACAATTACTATGTTGGTCTAATAACAAATCTACAATCTTCTTGATAAGATAAGAGCATTACATTATGTGCAAATAACACTCGTTTGAACCATTTATATCTACATGTGAGAAAAAAGTAGGTCCTAATATTGACTCCTGTGACACACCGCCAGATAAGTCTGATACCAACAAATCAATATTGTTTATAGCTAACGCATTTACTTAACATCTGCTCTGTGAAAGTGGCAGTATGTTACCACCCGTGCTCATCGACTAAAATTAATAAAAAGCTCATACCAGTTCATCAGCAGGTGGGTCGGTCCAAAAATGGTCGGCAGTTTTGGTTCTCGAGTAGTCCAGAGCACACGGCCCAACCAGGAGCGAGCTCAAGATGCTGCCGTAGTCAGGGTCGGCCACCAGCGCGTCCTTATCGTAGTACTTGCTGGCGTTCGACACCAAGTAATCGATGATTCTAGACAGCTGCTTCTCGAACAGGGCGAGCCTGATCCACAGGTACTTGGGCAGCAAATTTACGTTCTGCAGCGACGCATGCTTCATAAGCACCGGCTTGGTTGTGCTGTCGCTGCTGCTCGAGGACCTCCGGTTCGGGTCCAGGTTTTCTAGTTCCGTCACCTTCTTGGAGATGAGGGCGGCTTCAGAGCTGTGCTTTGCTATCTTGTGTAAGAGGGCAGTTGTGGATGAAGTCTTGAAGAGACCTAAGGCTCGCCTGCGTAAACCTAGAAATAAATAATTATTGTTACTTATTGCTATACAAAATAAATAATATTGGTATAGTATGCACAGTTCCGACGAACAGGAGAAGAGAAAGCTAAATCCTTAACACAGGAAACAAGGACTTCTACACATATCATGGAAGGGAGGCATAAATGCTACGAAAGTCGGACATTTCCAAGATAATAACATGGTTTGGCAAAACATCTATGCTTTTAATGGTAACTGTATACGCATTACCTTGAGATAAACATGATTCAACAGCACCACAAAGGGAGGTAACAGATCCAGATTCTTCATGAACAAATTTTTTAGTCACTGATTCTTCCATCACCTGCTTCACTTCCTTTTTGACAGACGCTATCAGTCTGGCTTTATAGTCGTTTTCTGCAACAATATTTATTCGGCAATTAAAACTATCAGCTGTAATTAGCAATTAAAAGTAACCTGTTGCTGAACTAACACAACTACTTTAACGTCCATTGTAGATTAATACAAAACTATTTTTTATAGGCTTATCTCCATTAGCACCTCATAATGGTTAGTCAACGTTAAAAAAACCGATTCTTACCAGGATTTGAAGCCATAATTATGTATTTGGGGTGTGGTGGGAATAGCTTCGTGGAATTAAAAAAATATTATCACAAAATATTACATTACAGTTAAATTTCTACGCTTTAAAATTACTTTTACGTGATGCGGGTACGCCACATCGAAGAGTTTTGATTAAATTTGCCTCTACCTTGAAAATATAATCGATTCCATTGAGTGTACGTGGTATGCGCAAGTCCGAGGGTGATAGTAATATCCGGTTAACTGACAACCCCTTTAATTCCTCTTGACGTTACGCTACTGAATCTTATCAATACCGTTGGCTGCGTTTGGTTCGCAGCTTGGATAACTTCAGCGAACAACCGAGCGATTGCGCTAGTTTTGGTTCAAATCTTGGCTCAGTATTGATTCCGTTCGCAGTGTGGTTCGCAGTTGCATTGTTTGACAGTTCCGTCCGTTCCGATATAACCCAGAAATATCAAGCTTATTTTGCTGTAATCGAAGGAAATCCAACGAATTTCACTGTGTAATATGATTCATATGGGCACAGAGACGAAAGCCAAAGCTGAAGATATACTAAAAGGCTTTCAAGTGTATCCTTTTGTTCTTAACCACAAACCGCTATTTTGCTTTTTTCTATACAAAAGTGCATAATTTACTACCTTAAAACAATAACCTTAACTTGGAACAGTAACTGGATATGTCTGCGAGATGCTGATGGTGGTAAAGTGTTCTGGCAAGGGTCGGACGATCTCAGTTTACCGGACATCGAACACGAAGCTCGCGTACCCAAAACAATTTTAAAGTGCAGGGCAGTCTCTAGAGAATTCAATTTTAGCTCAAAAGAATGCATAGAAAAGTTCAGGCTTGAACAGGTATGTCACAATGTAGATTTATGCAGTATTTGTAACTTCCTGACTTTTAGAAAGTGTTATTTAAAGGAAGAGTCCTGGAAGAGTGGTATTTTGACTTCGGCTTTGTAATGCCCGAGTCGACGAATACGTGGGAGTCTATTATGGAGGCTGCACCTGAGTCGCAAATGATGCCCGCATCTGTATTAAAGTATGTACAAACAGACGATTGTATAAATTGTATTTTGATAATTTTTTCTGTCTAGCGGAAACGTAGTTATAGAAACCAAGTTTTACGACGATAGTCTATTAATTTCAACATCGAAGGTACGGCTGTTTTATGTATGATGGCAAAGAATTGCAGAAGTGCAAATGTCACGTATTAAACTTGAGGGACCACGAGCAAATCAGCATTTTTCACTTATTTAATGGTTGGAGTTCGTTATTTATTAGTTTATAAATATTGCAGCATTTGCTAGTACTAAGTTATTATGAACGACTGTAAATTGTAGAATTAAGTGCAGTGGACGAACTGTAATATTAGGAAAAGTGGGGCTTAGGCTTCAGTGTGAAACTTTTTTAACTTGTGTGTATGAGATTGCTCAATAACTGAATTAAGACGATGCCCCAGCTGCATTGCTTTTTTAAGATTGCAGGGTGATCACTGTAGTAATATAAATTTACTTGCACTAAAATAAAAGTACAAATTTAAGCCTGTTTTGTAAAATATTTTAATTGTCTTAATCACTGTCTACTTATATTGTTAATTGCCTTCCTTGTTCATTTACGGAACCATTTCCATAGAAGTAATGTGAATTCTTGCCTAATATTTTGCAGAATACGGCTGTCGATAGATATTATTGTATTATTTAAGTACTATGCATTATGATAAATAAAAAAGTAAGCACAATACATTGGAATCTTTTATTATAACGTGTAAAAATCAAATTATGTACCTCAAGATTGCCTTACTAAATTAGTAAATATTATTTGAAACTTTGAAATTCAAGTAAATAATGCTGATTTATTAACATGGTAAAGAAACTATATTTTGACTTTAACTAATTTAATTGCCAGAAACTATTGTAATTCAATTAGTGAAGTGATAAATCTGCAAATACTTACTATTTATAACCTTCTGTTGACCACTATCTACCACTGCAATGTGTATATAAGCCACACTTGTTTTAAAGGAACCTAAAAAGCAAAACGTAAGTACGTAGAATATAATATACTCTGAAGAGTTTTAGAAGTGACAAAATATGTAAATTTTGCATTATGTGAATGCTGGTTGAAATTCTCCAAAACTCGATCCTTAATTGTGTAACAAATAATAAAAGCATGTTTATTTTTGTATTGCTATTAATTAGTAACTAGCAGTCCAGTGAGACAAATGTCTCATTTAATAAAACAAAAAAGACCGTTTTGCAAATAGAACGCGTATTCACCACACGTACGTATATGACGTCATTGTTGGTAGCAAACTACCAGTCGCATTCGCCTTGATAAAATTTGCCTAGAATCTAACCTAAAGGATAATTAAGATAATAATTAGTGTTAGAGACTGAAATTCGATTCCTGACCTGACATGACCATTCCAAATATATAGCTTTAATAACTTTTTTCTCTATCTCTTACGGTTTGGCTGCTGAAACAGCGTCCCGGACGGACACGTCTATTAGATAAAGGATGATTGTCACTAGAAAGAGAAATTCAAAATGTCATATGGACTAACTTTTTATGAATACAAACAGGGCTTGTTGAGGGATGTGAAAAAAATACGACTCAACATTAGAAGATAATGTAGCAAACAGAGCTACTACATATGAATACTACGAACAAACAGAACATTGAGGAAGAGAAATGAGGTTGATACGATATTTAATTTTCTAAAAATTTACCTTGGGAGATTATTAATATAATTTCGAAGGCAATTGCCATTACAATTAACGTAGTTAATTAACAAAGCAATAAACACGGTCCAATCCCGGAAGTACCACACAAATATTTTAAGAACCGCTGAATACGTACAAGGATTGCTCAATAGAAACTCGTTTGGAGGTTGTAGCATAATTTCTTATCAACTCAATTTAAAAAAAAAATCTAATAACATGAGTCCATTGTCGTATTAATCTATAAATTCCCTGCTGATTACAATTCTTGCAATTGTTAAGGAAACCATTCCGCGTATCTCTTCAGCGATTGTTTTAATGCACCAAAGATATGAGCTTTGTGATAATAAGAATATTAATAACGTAATAAACACTGCCTATACTGATGATCATCATTTCAGAATATTTACTGATTTTAATGTGTAGTTGCACGTAGAACAGTTTCGAAACGCATCAGATTTTCATCTGAAGTTGCCATAACGAACATGTCCTGGACAAGCCACAACTTGACTCGACTTTCTTCCTTGTCAAAATTGTCTGGCATCACTAAACCCCTGCCATGTGAGTATAACTAAGTATAGTTACTATCGACAGATTTCATTCTGCCATGGATTTTCCAGTGGTTGACGTTCTTCACGACGAAAAATTGAATAACAGCACGCATATTGTATTTGGACGGATTTTCTATAGTAAGGAGACTACTTGCGAGCTCCATAAATAAGCATAAGAAGAAATAACTGCAACAAATTTGAAAGGGATTACCAATACGCCAATAAACAATTGACATGGTGATCAAGTCGTCTCTATGCTGTCCAAACGTGTTTTTATTGAACAAACCTCATTTTTCGACAGCTAGCTGTGTACTGTTGCTACAAAAAATAGTATATTACAGCCCGAGATGGGAAGTGTTTCATTACTGTCGAGAGATTAGTTAGAAATCAGCTATTATCTCGAGACTAAGGAAACTTCCTGTCGAGGTTTGTATACTATTTTATTCGCAACCACTTTATTCTAAACAATAATTGGAAAAATTATTATATTATGATACGACAGGTTGCGACGCGCATGAATGGATCAACAAGATTCCCAATATCCCTACCTACTCAGCGGTCGGGAATGTACTTCCCGCACTTGAGCGGGAAGTGAGTGCGGAAAGTAGCGGGCTGAAATGTACAACTTCCCCCACTCAAATGAGGTTAGGAATGTTAACATTACATATATGGTTGCGAATAAAAAAAACTAGGACGTTTTTTTTTGCTGTGTGAATCTTAATTTTTTAATTGGCAACTGAGATGTGAATAACTTTCAAATTATTTCAAAATGTCACTGTCAGTCATGCCTAAAATAAGTTCAGTTTCAAAAGCTAGAATTAATTCTTACTTAGAGAAATGGTGTAACTACTCAGCAAATTGCACATTTATTTGATTTTATAATTGTTTTATATTGTAGCTTTTGACATTAAAACTTGATATGACATGTGAATAATTTTTAACTTGTCATATGCCGGTTTAAAGCCATTTATTAATCAACTAAAATAATGAAAAATACATGGCTAATGGGTTTAGAAGCTGTCCAATTTATTTGTGATACCAATAGTACAATGGTTTCTCTTCTAAAATTATCGACAATTTGAAAGAAACAGAAAGAAAATTGCATGTTTGAAATTCCCACAACTCTGGTCAGTATTAGAAGTCAAGGATGCAACGAAAAGTAGGTACCCTACCTACATTGAAATTCCGTTTCACTCGGCTACAAAAGGCCTAGAGAAAATTTGTAAAGATTCAAGCTATAAAGTAACAAACGACTTCCGGGATTGAACCGTGTCATTATTGAGGTCGAAGAACTCAAACGTTTCGCTCACTTTTGTAGGGGGCTTCACCCAGGAGAAATAACAAAAGAGTATTGTAACTCAACGTGTAAATCACTCCACTTCTGATGAAGCCCCTTATGAAAGTGGGCGAAATGTTAAGTTCATTTGTTATGTAGGTAATGACAATAGCCATGAAAGCCTCCGAAATCATATAAAGTTGTTTATAGTTCAAACAACAATATTCGAAATTTATTGAGGAATCCAAAAGACAAACTTATGAATTCTTTTGAAAGTTTGACCATTTTTAAAAATCAAGATAATAACATTTTGAACAAAGACGGAGGTTTCATCTTTACGCTCTGTTGAAGTTGACGCCTGATTGGTAGCATGATACACGTCCATGCGGGCCAGGTAGTATAAATAGCATTAGAATGTGCGGGACTGCTGACTTTCACTGGTGATTCGGTCAACTTTGTCGAGTTAGTCTCTCTTTTCAAGGCTACTAAAGATGACAGCTTAGCTGTAAAAATACATATTTAGTGGTTTGTTAAATATTTGTGGGTTAGGGGTTTTCAACGAATTGCGTCAGATTCAAACCACATGCTCCAGCAGTTTTAAAGTTTTATAGAATATGGATCTTTTTTCTAAAAGACAAAAAGCGATGTGTTAGAGGTTTCACAAAAATCATCTACAAAAATTAAACAGTTTTAAACAATCTCTAGAAAAAGTTGAGTGCTGGTTTTTAATGTGAACAGACATGGAGCGACATTAGTATCGGAAAGTTGATGTGAAATTTGGTGCTTTATATAACATTAAGTTAGTTACTCTTCAAAAAATAGTGTTGTGTTGCAATTATGTTCTAATAAAGGGGAGCAAAAATGAATATAGTAAAATAAATAAACTAGTGGCTAACGCAAAGATAAAGCTAAAAAGGGTAAAATTAATAGTAGAACAAAATTCTATGTTAATTAAAATTGAGAAAAGGAATGGTGTGGTGCAATCAAAGTTAGTAAGAGGGCAATAGTTTAATTTACTCTGGAAATATATCGAGAGATAAAAACTAATCCCCAGCGGGCTGTGGAAATTCAAACGTATGAATAATATGTTGCTAGGCACTGTAAGCTTTATGTCAAATTTGAAGTTAGCAAAACAACTAAGTTCAATCAATGTGACAATCTGTTTAAGCTATCTCCCCTTAATTTATGCACGGGCACTGGGGAAAACTTACAACTCGGCGAAGCACAGTAAAATATATAGCACAGGTACCTTAATCGGAGAAAGTTGATCTCAAAGGGGTCGCAACCGGGAGGTTTGATGTCTTCAATCAGCTTCGACTGTCGTAGCAGACCACAAATTGCAGCTGTGTGGGTGGCCTGGAGCTGAACAGATGTAAGACGGAAACGATGCAGCCCCCCTCCTCAAAAAAATTGACGAAAGCGGGTGTCCCCGAGCTTATCTAAACTTAAAAATCGCTATTTAATCGGCCTAATCTAAGAAACACACCCGTGCGTTGTAATAATAAAAGGAAGCTAAAGAGAGGCGTATTTTACATCAGGACTACGATCCGAATGAATGGCAATCAATGCGACACACATAACTACAACGAACATTTCGACAGCAGCTATTTTAATGACCTGGGGGATTTTTCAGCAAACCCTAAGTTTACATCTGTTATGTTACAAGCGCAACAAGCAAGTCTCTATAAAACGGCACAAGTACGGTACTGCACAATTTAGCTCTGGGAAACAAATCTCGTCCACAACGAGACACATTCGGGCGCCCTGTTTACTTCCCTACTCTCATATGTCCGTGACTCCGCGTATGGCCGCCTCTTTCTATATTCGCCAAACTTGGTCGCTCTTATAGCATAATAGCATAAACAATTCTGTCTAGTTGTGCACCTGAACTTCGAAGCCTGAACGCACATGTATTTCTGAGATTTTCAACTGACGACTAGTCGTAAAACGTAATATGAATATGAATGCGGCAGAAATAAATGTGGCCTAAAACCGCAAGAAATACTTTAACAAAGTTTCTTCTAGAACCTTTTTACAGATTGTTTTGTTTTATTAATAGTAAATAAATGATCTATTGAGATGGTTTATTGCTCGCAATTTAATTCTGTATGCATAGAGAAATATTGAACAAAGTCGATTAAAGCACAGAATTGTAATATTTTTTATTTAATTTCAATCTAGACAGTGGTTGAAGTTATTAAATGCATTGGGAATCAGATGCAAGAAGCATAATTAGAGGGATAAATGCTAGCATAAAGAAAAGCAGATTTCGGAAGGATTGAATGTGAGTTTGAGTAAAAGAAATATATAAGATGGCTAATATAATATAAGCAATATGATGGGTTTGAGCATATTTGAAGCCGGACCAAATGTAAGTAAATAATGCAAAAGGTTGGTTATGCGCAGACATAAATATGGGCGTAGAGTTACTAATAAACGTACGTGGCCAGTGAACAAGCAAGCAAGCTGAAAAGGTAGGTGGAAATCAAAGCAATATAAGATAGAATTAGCAAAGAGCAATGCAGAACGAGGGCAACTGAAATGAAGAATAATTATTGACGTCGTTAAAATTGAACTCCAGTGCCAGTGCAATTTGAAACTAAGTTTCATAGCAGAGCAGTGATAAATAACGATTTTATGTGACAAGAAAGAGAAAATTTTTATGTATAAGAAATAAAGACAATTTCTAGTTTTTAAGCAACACACATGTTAATCAAATTTTATTCTTTTATGTGAAAATTGTAACCAAAAACTTATTTCATTTGAACAATATTAGATCGCGGTTACTAAATAAGGCGATGCATTTATGTTAAAAAAAATAGAAAATAATTTCTGTAATGTCAACTTCTGGGCAAATGATGCTCCTGATTTTTGGTGTTTTTATAGAATAAAAGTTATTTGCAAAGTCTAAAAAGTGTTCAAAGTTATTCTAAAAGTCACCGGGCATAAGTGGAAGTGTATTAAAAGTTTCTCCACCGAAAAAAGTTTATAAAATTGTACAAGCCAAGATAGGCGTGGGTTCGGCTCCGACACGCTGAAAATTTTAAACTGCGATACCAGTCCATTCCAACATCAGAAGCCAGGGATCGCAAGTCCTACAGGTCGGAAAGAGGTGTAGCAACATCCGAAAAGAAGATTTGGTGCCAAGGAAGCGACTTCCAGCAAATAAGGGCGTTGGCGTCACCCGCAGCAGCTCCAGAGGCGAGGTCGGCGATATTTTAAAAGGTACGATTTGGTAGGTTTTTATGTGGTTGGAGTCCGGAAAGCCGATGGACTTCGAGAACACACCTTGCTGAAGAGATTCATCGTGTTTCCGAGCATCCAGATACCTCCAAGTTCCAGAAAATTCCGTGGCGTCACTAGAAAATGCGATTTATGCCAGGATTTGCAGTTTTCACGGGAAGCCAAGATAAAACGATAGTAAGCCCGTCGTTTTTCCCGCGAAACCTTTTGTGGTGTAATCAATTTTTGTGCTGGTTATAAATTACTGAAGTGAGTAGAGCAGTTGTACTGAAATTTTGAGTATTTGAGATACTCTGAGTTGAACATTCTACAGAATTCTTTTAATATACAATTCAAATTTGAACCTAACCTGAGATATTAGTCTTGTGTTTTGCCAGAGCAAGCCCATAGGATTATTGCAATTTGATAAAATATAGAAAGGGGCAATTAACCATTTTATTAGAGAGTATGAAATACGTTTAATTTTAGTTAGCCTAAGATACTGACAGGCAAGTCTTGCATTTTTAAAATTTAATATAAGTTTCCTGAGTATTGGGTTGTTTGTCTAATAGTACATTGACTTGTCGATTGTCTATCATTACATAACACTACATGTAATTTTTAGTTTATATTCTTCAAAAGTTAATAACTTACTTACTTATTACTGTATACTATTTTTTTAACAAAAGTTTCTAAGCCACATTTTTTGCTATTAAAATAAAAGTTCAAAAGTACCTCTTCTTATTAGGGGGGCGGGGGGGATTTCCTGATGGCCGCTTGTAGTAAAATATTGCAACGCGCCTTGCTGAGTTATGTATAATAATGATATCTATGTTAGCACTTCCCAGTGCTTCACTTTCAATTCCTTCATAGCTTCTTTTACATCTTGCAACCACTCTCTCCGAGGTCGTCTTTTTAAGTTTCTTCTTTTCTGGGGTTTCTTTAAAAACTATTTTGTTAAATCTTTAATTTGTCATTCTTGTAAATGGCCCAGTCATCCATCGCAGTCTGGCTTGTTTTACTGTGTTTATTATTAATGGTTTTTTTATACATTGTGTACAAGATAAGGAGGGCCAGTATGCCGATCTCGTTAAGAGTAAGAGAGACAAATCTGGTTAAATGTAAAAAACATTACGTAATTATAGGACCAACAAAATGGCGTCTAGAAATCCTTGGTATGAGTTTTCGTTTTTGGTTTTATGTTAATTCTTTTTTTTTTTTCTGCGCGTTAATAACTATTAAAGTTAGAGCGAAACTGACAAAACTCCTTTATAGCAGCTTTTAATGAATGAATATTTGGTTCTGTTCGGTGTTTGTGGTTTTTCTTCTTTATTTCCAGTTATAGTTTTTGATTTTGTTTTCGTAATATTCTCCGCATGCTGTGACGTTAGCACCTGCACAAAATTTAATTTATCTATTAGTCAGAACCAACTATGATTGAAGATTGGAGAAATGTCATACAAGTAATGTATGCGGTTGCCCTATAAAAGACATTACATAAGAAAAAGTAATACAACGTTCTTCTGTGATAATAGTTTCTCCTACTATTAATGCCTGGAGAAGTAGCTAGACACTTTAGCATAAAGTACTTTGGACCATCATCAATTTCACACCCGGTTGTGTACTATGTTTGAGGCGCCAAGCAGCTGAATGAATTAGTCACCTTTTACTTTTTTGATATTGATCTTTAAATGATGAAAAAAGCAGTTTTCTGTTTATATTTTACTCAGAATTTACATATTATCAGAAATCAGTTTAGCGATGCATCCATATAAAAAAACTGGTTTCACGGCTCAATAAAACCTTGAATAAAAATGATATTTTACTACGAGTCAAAATTAGCGAAAACAAGTTTGGCACTATCCACGTGCTTCCCAACGAAATAAGTTGTGTTTTACGTTGAATTTGTAATACCTATATAGTTTATTTAAGCAGGCTGGGTAAGTACAATAAAAATCTGCCACTTTTATTTATAAGTTTGTATGAGTTTGTATTTATAAATGAGGAGTTGTTTACTAATTCAATAATATATGAAAATTGATGTTATTGCGGTTGAAACGTATGTAGAATGACGACTTCAATGTTTTAATTTTCAAATTTGTTAATTAGGATATTTAAGAAGATGACGCGGTATCTAATATTATCGAAATCGCTTAAAACCGCTTTCACAGTGGTTCATTATTGTTGTCACTATAACAAAACTGAAACTATACTTTGAACAAGTATTTGTTAGGATTGGTTATAATGTTAATAAAAGAACTAATAAATTGGAACTCAATTTAACGAAGATTTGATCCCCACCACTCAATATCTTAAGTTTTCATTTACTCAATCTTAAAAATTTATATTGATAGAAAATGTCTTAACTAATATTTTCAGTTCTTGTGTGGACAGCAGTAGTATTCAAAACTAGGTACGTACGTTATTCTACTAAATAATAATAATTATATATTTAAAACAAATCTTTGATGTTCGAGTGGGGCTGAGTTGAACGGAATTATTGTGTTAAGAAGATAATACCACTCCCTCTAACATCAACCAATGAAAAACGGCAAAATGCATAGTTACGCATGTATTAACTTTTGATAATGTACATAGCAACTGACAATCACATACCTTCCTGATTAATAGGTGATAATCAGACTCCTTCACAAACATCACATTACCTGCTGTCAGTACAATTGTCATAATAACCACATTGACCGTACTTTTAGTATTTAAAATACACTATTCAAACGTTGTTTATTGACTCGTGATATAATCTAGCCGAATGCAACTCGTGTCTTCTTGATTATCAAATAATTTCTGTTTACACTCGATATATTGTTTTAGGCAATCACGCTCGTCCTTCGGACTCGCGTGATTGCCAACAATATATCTCGTGTAAACAGAAATGATTATTTGATAATCAAGAACCCACTAGTTGCATTATGTATGATTATACCACTCCCTCTAACATCAACCAATAAAAAAACGGCAATACGCATAGTTACGCATGTACTAACTTTTGATAATGTACATAGCAACTGACAATCACATACCTTCCTGATTAATAGGTGATAATCAGACTCCTTCACAAACATCACGTTACCTGCTGTCAGTACAATTGTCATAATAACCACATTGACCGTACTTTTAGTATTTAAAATACACTATTCAAACGTTGTTTATTGAAGCGTGATATAATCTAGCCGAATGCAACTCGTGTCTTCTTGATTATCAAATAATTTCTGTTTCCACTCGATATATTGTTTTAGGCAATCACGCTCGTCCTTCGGACTCGCGCAATTGCCAACAATATATCTCGTGTAAACAGAAATGATTATTTGATAATCAAGAACCCACTAGTTGCATTATGTATGATTATACCACTCCCTCTAACATCAACCAATAAAAAACGGCAATACGCATAGTTACGCATGTACTAACTTTTGATAATGTACATAGCAACTGACAATCACATACCTTCCTGATTAATAGGTGATAATCACACGCCCTCACAAACATCATGTTACCTGCTGTCAGTACAATTGTCATAATAACCACATTAACCGTACTTTTAGTATTTAAAATGCACTATTCAAACGTTGTTTATTGACTGGTGATATAATCTAGCCGAATGCAGTTCGTGTCTTCTTGATTATTAAATCATTTCTGTTTCCACTCGATATATTGATTCAGGCAAACACGCTCGTCCTTCGGACTCGCGTGGTTGCCAAACAATATATCTCATGTAAACGGAAATGATTATTTGATGATCAAGAACCCACTAGTTGCATTATATATGACAATTCGACTCATTATTAAACCTAGCTCTATTCTGATATTCTAAACCAATCAAAATCGTTCGCCTGGAAAAGAAAAGGAATCTCCTTTTCTAGTAGTGGAAAAATAGAAAATAAAAAAATCTGGTGTGATACACGCACACATCTTCTTTTTACAGTGATCTTATAATTAGCCAAAAATTTGATTTTAAATTTTTAAGCATTTGTCGGAAAATTCAAAAATTACAAATTTTACAAAAACGGTACAAAATAGAGTGTTAGTTCAAGAGAGAAATTTTCTCTAGAACTTCAAGCTGAATTCAAAAATGTAATAATATGCAGGGTGTTCTACTTAAAATATGAGTTAATAAAAAATAGAAAAAAAAAACAAAAGAAACCCATTTTAGAAATATTCAACTGGAAAATCACCTATCTCACATCAATACACGTTAAAAATGTAATAAAAATTTAAATTAAAAAAAAATCGTTAGAGCCGTTTTTGAATAAATCGAAAAAAAATGAAAAATCACAAGAGTAAACACCTACTTCCGGTTATGCGATTTTCTTCAAAAGCTTGCTGTCGCATCTACATAGCACACAAAACTTATATATGAAGTTTCAATGCCATACCTCTTTCCGTTTTTGAGATATTCTGTTCACAGACAGACAGACAGACAGACAGACGGACAGACAGACACATAAACGTGAAGATCTGTTGAAAATTCAATTTCGAATTTTTGGGGTGAATCCAATACTGCCTTTATTGTAAAAGGAAGTAAAAAGCTGTGGTAAATGTTAGAATTGTTATAAATAATTTTATTTCCTTGAGTAACTTTATTAACTTTTGCTCTGATTGCTAAAGCGCTGATGGACATTTTCGTTACAAAAACTACTCGTTATCTGACTGACTGAAGTTACCGCCAAGATTCCTACTACCTTGTATTATTTATTTATTAATTTATTTATTAATCAAGATTCAAACAGGTCGAAGACCTTTTTACATGAATTGCTTAATATTAAATATATTTTATGTTTTAATGCAGTTAGAGCACAAAAAACTAACTATTAAATAGTAAAATGCATTAATTATTTAATATGCAGATCATACAGATTATTGTAGAATTTTGTAGAGGACTTTGGTTCAATTATTGGTTTGACATAGTAATAGTAACATTTTATTGATTATAAGCATAATTAGAAGCTGTAATAGGTTGTGACCAGTTTTAAGAAATCTTTGTATTTCGTTGTTAGGTCAATGTCGTTTAACAAGCATATTTCATTTAGAAGTCGAAACATCACTAAAATTGGAATTTTAAATGTGAATTCAACAGTTGGAACGTGAAACATGGCCATGGCTCTGGTATTTTTTGGCGGTAGGCGTATTTTAAACAATGATAATAAATAACTATCGCAAAGTAAATTATTCAAAATTTTAAAACCAAACTGTAAAAGCGAGATATTTCTACGGATACTGAGGCTCTGAATTTCAAACTCTTGGCGCAGATTTGTTGATCTAATAAAATGATAATCTGGATATATTTGATATTTTTTGTAATAAGGGTATCTAAGGAATTTATTTTGTATTTTTTCAATTTGTTTAATTTCTCCTATATTATTAGGATACCAGATAGTTGATGCGTACTCCAGTTTTGGTCTTACTAGTGTATAATATAGTATTTTGACAGCTTTTATATTCCTAAATTCATGTGATTGCCTCAATATAAATCCCAAATTTCGATATGAGTCGGAAATTATGCACTGTACATGTTTTTTGCAACTCAAAGAGTCATCATACTGTACACCAAGATCCTTAATATAGCTGGTTAGCTGTAGTACATTATCAGCAATTTTGTAATCGTATAATATTGGAGTTTTATTGCGAGCAAAAGACAACACTTGACATTTATTTACATTAAGTGGGAGTTTATTTTTGACACTCCAGTCATACAAGTTATTTATGTCTTTTTGTAAGTTTAAACAATCTTGAAGTGAGTTAATTTTTTGAAACATTTTTTGGTAATCTGCGAACAAGAGAGATTTAGTGGTACTTAATACATCGGGTAGGTCATTAATAAATATTAAAAATAACAAAGGTCCTAAGTTGGAACCTTGTGGGACTCCAGAATTTGCTGTAAACTTTCCCGATGTATTTCCATTGAATTTAACTGTAAATCTGCGGAAGCTTAAGTACGACGCAAAGAATCTTAGCATATTATGAGACAGCCCACATCCGTTCAAATTATTCAACAGTATTTCGTGATTTACTTTATCGAAAGCTTTTTTGAAATCGGTATAAATTGTATCTACTTGTTCTTTTTTCTCTAGTGCTTCATAAATTTGATTAGTAAATACGGATAAATTGGTTGCTGTTGATTTTTGAGGGCCAAAACTATGTTGAGCATCTGATATTACCGGCTTGACGTGGTTAAATAGTTTATTATAAATAATTTGCTCGAACACTTTAGCAGGTGATGATATCAGAGAAATCGGCCGATAGTTACTAACATCCGTTCTGCTACCATTTTTATGCTATGGTATAACTATTGACTCCTTCCATACATCAGGAAATGTTGCAGAGTTTACCGCTAGGTTATAAATGTATAGCAATGGTAACTCAAGCCATTGTGCACATCTCTTTAAAACATAAGGGGGGACAAAATCGGAACCAGCCGATTTCTTCGGTCTCAACATCCTGATTGCTATTTTGAAGTCATCGCTAGTGATGCTTTGAATATGAAATATATCTAAAGTACCATTCGCATTTAAAAATTTGGTGTCATAATTATATGAATCCGTTTCATAGACGGACTGGAAAAAACGACCTAATGCGTTCGCTGCCTCATTGTTCTGTACAACAGTACCATTTGCCTCAAATTGTGTGGTATGATTGCCACTGGCCTTGCGCTTATGTTGAACGTAAGTCCAAAAAGTATTAATATTCTGAGTAACAGCAGCTTCAGTTGATTTGATATAATTTTTATATTCCGTACTGATCAGCGATTTCAATCTCCTTCTAATGCCTTTATATGCCGCATAGTGGTGTTCAGATAGATTTTTAATCTTGTAATAGTTTTTCTGTTTTTGAAGCTCTATAATTTCTTTATTAAACTATGGGGGAAACCGAGGTTTTCTGTTAGTAAACCTTTCATCTGTGAATTTAGGGACATTTACATTAAATATATCATATACTATTTTATAAAATATTTCAGTAGCTTTGTCAACATTATTATTATCTAAGACAGATTGCCAATTTGCATCTCTAAATGCTATGCTTGAATTAAAAAATTACACTTTTGAAAATTATATATTTGTGAGTTATTAATCACTTTTTCCTTATTCACAGATATAGATTTAAATTCTAATGTAAATGCGGGATGATGCAAGTCTAGTTTAAGTAAAGGGTTTTCTTCTTTTTTTACTAACCAGTTAATTTTAGAATATTCTGAAGTAATGGCTAAATCTAATGTCTTGTTATTAATATTTTTGATGTTGTTTATTAGTTTAAGTCCATGTGAGCTCAGAAATAGAAATAATTCTCTGTGCCTTGAGTCAAATAGAGACCACATATGTGTTGCAGATTGAAATCACCAAGAATACAGATATTATTTTTATGGTTTACTAAAGCGTGCTGTTCAATAAAAGCAAACAATTGGGAGTACTGATCAACAGTTGAATTTGGTGGTATGTATAAGTTTACTATTGTTAACACTTTTTCATTTAATTTTAATTTTATACATAGAGCTTCATATCCTACACTTCCACCTAATACACAGCTTAAAATTTTATATTTTTTTCTTACCGCAACTAAGACTCCACTCCCTCTACTTTTTTTGGTTAATTCTGTATTTCGATCGCATCTCAATACACTATAAACAGAATTATCAAAAATTTCACCAAAATTCCAGTGTTCAGCCATGTTTCCGTCAGACAAATTATGTCATAATCAAAGGTCCATGAAGTTTTGTACAATTCGGAAAGCTTGCTCCGGAGTCCTCTACAATTCTGATAATACATGCATACCATTAATCAGTATAACACTTTGGAAACCTAAAAAGAAAGATAATTTTTATATATGGAAAAGAATAGAAAAAGGAAAAAAAACACAAGAATACAATACAGTTTCGCAGTTTGCCTATCCGCATTTATAGTCGCAGTTAGAATCCACATTATTTCACTAAATCAAACCAATTGTATAAATATTTTGTAACAAATTTAAACAATTTTTGCTTATATAAATATAAATAAAAATAATTAAATAGCCCCACACTATAATTCAATAACTTAAATCACCAGTTCTATACCGAACAGACATAAACAAAAAATACTGGCTTCTAAAATTAAATTGTATTTCTTTATTTAACTTGCAGTTTAGGTAAGTGAACCAGTTATCGGGTTTAGGCAAGCTCTTCTAGGTCTACCAATGATTTTAGCGCGTGTTTTTTGCCTTCCTTGTTTATGTAGATAACACCGTCTCTTGTTATATATTAATGTTTTTAATATAAAGCTGGCTAGTTAATTGTAATAAAATGTGCAGGTGCTCGTAGTACGCATGTAGTCAGATTTTTTAAAATTAATAGGTTATTGTCAGGTTAACAGTGAAATTGTTATACATGACATATTTGGCACAGAGGAATAGTATCAATAAATAACGTGACAAGACTATTTATAAAGTCTTGGTTACAATAATTGTTTTTAATTTAGTCGCTATGTTCGTTAGAGGCTATAAGATCATAAGTTAACCTTCGTTTTAGTCACGCATGTATGTTTGTTGAAGAAATTTTTGATAAATGTTTGCTGCTGCCAATAGCAGACATTACCCTACTTACTCATTAGCACACAATACCTAACCACTATCCTCAGAAGGTTCGCTGGTAAGTTCCCATCCTATGATCGCAATTCTGCCCATTTCGTACAACTTATATCCAATAATATAAGCGTTGAACCTGAGGATTTACTTGTGAGTTTCGGTATCACTTTCCTTTTTACTTCCTTTTACAATAAAGGAAGTATTGGATTCGCCCCAAAAATTCGAAATTGAGTTTTCAACAGATCTTCACGTTTCAGAGTCCCCAGAACCCAAAAAAACATATTTTTTTCATTGGTCTGTGTGTCTGGCTGTGTGTGTCTGTCTGTGAACAGAATATCTCAAAAACGAAAAGAGGTATGGGGTTGAAACTTCATATATAAGTTTTGTGTACTATGTAGATGCGACAGCAAGCTTTTGAAGAAAATCGCATAACCGGAAGTAGGTGTTTACTCTTGTGATTTTAATTTTTTTTAGATTTTTTCAAAAACGGCTAAAACGATTTTTTTCAAACTTCTCATTTTGATTAAATTTTTAATATGTATTAATGTGAGCTAGGTAATTTTCCAGTTGAATACTTCTAAAATGGGTTTCTTTTGTTTTTTTCTATTTTTTTTTATTAACTCCTATTTTAAATAGAACACCCGGTATATTATCACAGTTTTGAATTCAGCTTATAATTCTAAAGAAAATTTGTCTCTTTACCTAACGCTCTATTTTGTACCGTTTTTGTAGAATTTGTAATTTTTGAAAATTTTTGACAAATGCTTTAAAATTTAAAATCAAATTTTTGGCCAATTATAAGATCACTGTAAAAGGAAGTTGTGTGCGTGTATCACACCAGATTTTTACTAAAGGACCTATTTCCGATTCCATAGTCATAATCCAATATTTATTATGAGAGCATGGGGAGATGTCTTCAGGTCTACCTGCCCTTATAGAAAAATGCCTGCCTTCTACTTAGTTCCTATTTCAAGGTCAGTTCTTTAAACAAATCTCTGGTGCGGCTATGGGTTCTCCTCTTTTACCTGTCGTTGCGAATATTTTATGGAAACTTTCGAAACCGTAGCTCTGGTATCTTGTGAATTAAATCCTTAGATTTGGTTCCAATACGTTGACGATACCTTTATTATTTGGCCATATGGTAAAGACACTTTACCCGTCTTCTTAAACCATCTCAGACATTAACTTTACCATGGAGATAAAAAATAACGGCTTCCTTCCTTTCTTGGATGTACAGGTTTCTCGCCAATCCAGTGGAAAACTTGGTCATTCTATACCACCTTTAAACGAGAGGTTGGCACAGCTCTGGCCCTCGGTAGAAAATATAATGTGAGTAAGGACTAAGCAGCGATCCTTAGGGTTAAATATAATCTATGAAGCAACAAAATTTAGGACGCCATTTATGTGTACCTTTAAATACAAAAAAAATATAAATATAGCCAACTAAACTAATCACTACCTACCTTGAAGCCACGCACTTTAACCTGAATGAAAACAAACAAGCCAGGTTCATGTAGGGTCGTGGCACGAATATACAAGTAAAATATAAACCAGTAACAGTTAAATAAACTTTTAATGATACCAAGACAAATTATAACCATTATCCAGCATAAACAGCTGGAAGCTCAACTAGGCCCAAAATGATTAATTGACAACGATATTGAATTTGGAGTTACCCAAATCATTACACGCAAATAAAAAGAATTACAAAAATTTGACACACATTAAAATAAACATAACGCGGCAAAAATTTACATTCGGAGGTAATGCAAACGTCCGAAAACAATTTATTTTGCTTAACGCTCCCGACGAGGTAAGAAACGATGAAATACCAACGCATCAGGCATTGCATAAAATGATGAATCCTTATCGCGTACAGTTTGTTAATCGAAGGCCTTCGTTGAACTTGAATTTCTTAGGCAAAAGCTCATTACCGATAATTAAACGCAAGCTGAAGTTTGATGCACATACTTACGGATTAATAAGAGGCACTTTCTGGCGATCCTAAGTGGTTCTTGGAAGCAGCAAGCACAAATACCGAGATCTTGGATGCAGCGTGCATGAAGGCCGTGATTAGGAAGATGCCGACACGAGGGCCGTCGCCTCTGAGGTTGCTGGCACGAAGGCCGTGATCTTGAAACTGCTGAAATGAAGACCGGGGTATCAGAAGCAGGCCAGAAGCACACACAGAAAAACTAAAAGGAAAAACTCACCAAAGCTGGGAATCGGCCTGAACTTGTAAGGAGGACGCCGCAGTACGATCGTCAATTGTTAACTCAACTAAAGCTTCCAAGCCTGCTGGATAAAACAATGCCAAATCCCCGGAAGTGGCTTCTAAGAATAATATCGATCGAGCCTAGCCTACGTTGACTGCCGCTCGCTATCGACAGAGAGCCGGCAACAAGAAATTCTTCACAGGTCGAGCGTTCCTTGTGCAATCTGTAAAGCATGCAATGCCAGAAACGGGGCGCGTGCGAAAATCATATTCGAAAACAAGCTGCCTCGAGGAACTATTTAAATGGTAACGTAAATAAAATGGGGCGTTACAATTATGTATATCGCAAACCCACCCACACGGATCGTTATCTACATGCCGATTCCCACCATAATCCTACACAAAAACTTGCCGTTATCAATTTGCTTGTACACCGGGCTGTTTCCATATCTCAACCCGATAATGTCCACGCTGAATGAAACCATTTTCGGAAAGCTCTTAGGAATAACGGTTATCGTGCTAGGGGTATGCAGTCTGCCATGAATCGCCATCTTCATCTTCTTTCCTATATCCACCAAGTCACCTCTCGCGTAGGAAAGTGTCTTCGAAAACAAAACAGTATTTATACCTCTGAGTAAAATCTCGCAGGTTTTTCCTTCACCAGAAGATAAATTCAACATTATATCATCTATAGGTATTTGAGTCCCTTGTGACGCTCATTTTGTAGTTTCGCATGCTATATTCGAAATAATTAATTAGTTTCCACTATTCACATTTATTTTTAAATATTGAGTACATTTTCCCCTAAATGGTTAGGCAACCCTATCTACATCTTTAACAAATTCAGAAATTTACAGTTTTGTGCTTATCAGCTTGGCACGCACGCTTGTATTCCTACAGTTTTCTTCCTTTTTCAAATTTTGAAACTTTTGCTAACCTGAGATTGTGGACTGCTTTTGGCAAACTTTAATTTTGTTATAATCTCCGATTCGGTCGTGAGAAGTTGGTGCCCTGGGTTCCTGCCTTCGTTAAGAGCTCTGGTTATAACTCGCTTCGTTTTGAGAAGATAGAAACCCTCTTGAACGCTATGGTAGCTTGTGTGGTGCTGCCTGCGTTCGCTGCGCTTTTTGAGAATTTGTTGGGCATCCTCGTCAGCCTTTTTATTCCCACCTGAAATCTTTTTTATACCTGAGATGGTTTTCGTTTTGGAGTGATTTGTTCTGCACTTGCGAGTCTGCGTGGTATCCATTCCTGTGGCTGGGGTTGCTGCCATCCCCCTGCGATCGCTGCCCCTGTAACAGAGTCATCAGCAGCCCATTGCTAGGCCATCTTTTTGGCGCATATCTGTTTCAGCTGCCGACGAACTGCCTGGTTGCCACATTTACCAGCTCTGCACCTTGTGTCGTATATACCTGAAAGGTTTTTCTAGCGTTCTAATTTTGTGTTGCTGTGCAGTTGAGTATAACCTATAGATTTGTTATGATTGCTTTTTGTGTATTACGATTTGTGTTTTACTTGCGTAATTAGATTCTTGATTATTTGGTATACTTACCCGGTTGTGTCTGCAGCCATTTTTAGATTGCTTTATTATGTTGTGCGGCTGCCTTAGTAATCACTTTTTCATGTACGCGTAACAACCTAGAGCGTTAACCTCAATTTTATTTTAATTACTTGTCAAAATTGTGTTGTGGCCATGCTACCGCCCACGGGTTTATTGCTGTGTTTAACTTGGCCGGCCGTTTTTAAATTCCGTTTTAAGATTAGGGTTGAGAATGATCGCAAGTGAATGATTTGAAACTTTTCAGAATGTATTATGAATTTCTTATAGGTCCTAGCACCCCTAGATCTCATAAACTGCAGGTATCGCCCTGTATAAATCTTGATTGATGTAAAATTGACTTAGTAAGCCAACTCTCGGAGTTGATCGTTGGCATACACTTGTGCTGTTCGCACCCCGTCTTGGACTGCACACTCTGCTTTACAGAGTCTATTTGAATATTTAGGGTTTTATTGTTTGATCGTAGATTAATTTAGTCTTGCCACGTGTTGTGTCGATCTCCGCTTCACGGAGACCGCTACTGTATAGCGAGTCAGACACCATTCTGCGTTTATTTATTTGATTTATGATTTGGACGCTTAACTAGGTGATTACGTAGCAATACTTGTTTCCAATGGGCCAACTTGCTGTGATATTTATATGTTATTTGATGAACTTGTGATATGCTTGTGATATTTGCTGGATTATTTTTTTTATATTGTTGGTTTGTGTTTATATGTGTTTTTATGCATCGTTTATGGCATGCACTATAGAACCAGTTATGAATAAATCTCGTTACTAGTTATTATTTTGGTTTGCTTGGTATATCTCTATCTTGGAGAAGTCCGATCCAAGAATTTGTCTGCTTCAAGAACCTGGCGCCCATTCCCTTAGTATCTATCTCTTTCAGCTTTGCTAGAACCCAGACCTTCACGGCGAGTTAGCTAACCTAGATCGATATTTACCAACTGGCAAAATACCTAGTACAACTTTCGCCAATAGGTAAGAGCCGCCCATCGCCATCCTTCGTTAGCCGCTTGCTCTTGTAATGCTGTATACAGTGGTGAAACAGTAAAAACTCGCGAGATTTACAAATACCCTAATAATCCTAATCGGGATGAAGACTCCCACTTCCTTTTATAAAAAGAATGCTAATTTCTAAGCACCGCCCACCGTCACTTAACCACGACCGCACTTGCCTATAAATTATTCTCTTTCTCCTTCCGATCGTTAGAAGAGTTTCGCTTCTGGCGTGGTTTACACGTTAAGTTACCATGCTCTTCTGCGTTTTTTCTTGATGAAGCCCCTTACGAAGCGTTGAGTTCTTCGACCTCAATTATGACACGGTCCAATTCCGGAAGTCGTTTGTTACGTAGCTTATACATATACAAGTATAAGTAAAGTAAGGTAAATGAGGTTACAGATAATACATACATACATACACTGTTTGAATTTATACAATCAAATACATTACTGGAGAAACGATGGATTTTTATTCTTTGAGGTACACACTGATTTTATGTGATTTTGAAGTACTTCTTCTAAAGATGCTTCCATCCCCAGTTTTGACGACTTTTAATCCGGGGTGATATACCTTTTTGATTAGCTCTTTTGTTTTCCAATTTCTGTCTTTCTTGCCCTGTTTCGCTTTCGTAGTTTCCCACCTTGTTTTGTACCTTTGTCACCCTAATGTCTCTGTGTGGTATTATTTGTAATTGATTATGCGCATCCATTTCCACCTATGGCTTTAGTTAAACAGGTAGTATGGTTTTACTTATTCTGCTCATTAATCATCGGTTCGGTGAATGTAGCATGTCACCCCTTGGAGTGTTTCTGAAATTGTGTAAAGCCATTTTGACGTCGGGCTCGGTAGCTCAGTGGTTCAGCATTCTGATTACTGATCTAAGGATGAAAGCCTCTACAGAATGCCATCATTCGGAAGTGATGTAAACAGTAGTGGGTCCCATTTTACTACAATGTGCAGCATGTAAAAGATCCCTTGCTAAGGTTGAAACTTCTTAGTTTTGGCAAAATTCTAAGTAGGACTTTGATCACATGACCATAGCTGTTGTTGTTTGAGGTACCTGACCCTCCGCATGCTTAGACTTTGTCCATAATAAATAACCAAGGCCATTTGGACGTAAATGTGCTTCAGTTTACACTTTTTCAAGATATTTTTTGTAATTTCTACGGTTTTATCAGCACATATATGATTTTGAATGGTACAAACTGCGAGTTAGATGTTGAAAGTTAAATTCCTTTGTAAATTTCTAAATTTTCTAGACTGCGGCACATTGCTTGTTTCTAGTACGAGTATATCTGGCATGCCAGTAGAAAACCAGGTTTTAGGTTTTTGTACTTCGGTCTGAGTGTGTGCTTTTAGATGTTTGAATGCCATGCAATCAGAATACCTATCTTCTATTACTATTTTTTTTGTAAATTATAGGTGTTCATAATGAATATCAGTTAACATTTTTTGATTCTTTCGATTTGGAAACTACTACCTTAAAAATTTTGAAATAAATCCTTCTTAGTATGAGAGTTTCTCTCTAAAATGGTAATACTGGTTTATACATTCAGGTAATGGTGGTTTGTTTACTAGTCAGCCATTTAGTATTATTTCGGTTAATTCCTGCTAATAGCTGCTACAAGCTATTTTTCTGTTGTTGTTGACATAGGCAGCACTATTTGGATTTCCAGTTTCTTTGTGGTATTTCATGTCCATGCCTTTTGTATAGGTACAGTACTGGGCGAATAATGCAGTACGTCAAACAGGAGATGTAACAATGTAATGATTAAATTTATTATGTGCCATTGGAATTACTAGTGAATCTTGTTACGGGTAAAATTGTAATTACTACCCGGTAAAGAAGAGCTAAAATGGCACGGCTAACGCAAGTGAGACATAGGTGTGAGTCTATTCTGAGAAGTGTAACACCCGTATTCATAGTCGTTCGCCAGCGGATCGCCGGCGACTCGCCGGAGTTTCGTTATGAATAGTATGTTGGCGGCACTGTACGTCTATGTCAAATTCGAGGTGATTAGGTTAGGTTTTCAGTCAGTTTTGACAGAAACTGACACATAATCTAACCTGCTAACCTCGAATTTGACATAGACGTACAGTGCCACCAACATACTATTCATAACGAAACTCTGGCGAGTCGCCGGCCAGCCGCTGGCGAACGACTATGAATACGGGTGTAAGTGACTTTAACTTAATTAGGGGGGGGGGGGGCGGAGGTGTAAAGTAAGTAATAACAAATTGATGGGCGCCACTGTATTAGAAATTCTTTCCTAAGGTAATGACGGCATTGTCTAACCCAGAAGACTTCGGAATGGATCATACAAAAATCGGGTAGCTCTGTGCCTACCTTGCCTACACATATTAACACTTAATGTACCGGGTGGCCAATTAAGAAGGGCACTCGGCCCTATCTCGAAAAGTAATTGTCGTAAAGACTTGGGGTAAAAAAATTTATGACTAAAGCGGCCAAGAGAAAATGCTGGAAATTATTTTTAAGTTTCTAGAATGGCCGCCAGGGGGCGTAATCGCATTCCTGAATTTTAAATCCCGTTTTTTGAGAAATATTCTTATATTACAGATAGCTAAAATGGACACCCTATTAAAGCTAAGATAAATTCGATTCTTTTTTGTTAAATGCTTTTTGCTCTATCTCTGAAGGGAAAGTGATGGGGGGTGTCCGAACATCTTTGGAAAGAAATGTCAATAACTTCAAAATGGCTGAACGGATTTTGTCAAACTTAAAGTCGTTGAAAAGGGCTTTTCTTAGGCTATCAACGCTGCCTGAGCGGATTGATTTAGATTGCTTGTGTGGCCGCTAGAGGGCGTTTTGCGACAATACTACAAATGAAATGGATTTTCTCAAAAAAATTAAATGCATTGATATCACTTTTATTGCAACAAAAGGTAGCCAAGTAAGGGTCTAACACGCTAGTAAAAACCGCATTACGATATTTCTTTCCTAACCTAAAATATCAGTAAAAGAAATTAAAACTCGAAATAATGTCGCATCTTTGGGAATATTTTCAGTATACCTGCCATTATTAAATTCTAATTATCATTGTTTTAGCAAAATATATATAAATTTACAGTTAAAATACGAACATTATATTTAAAATGTCAATAATAATTAATACTCATTCAATATGATTGAATATTGCCTTTCTGTCCACACGAAAAACTTTCACAGTTGAATGGTGCCTATCAGGATACTCCATCGCATAGATTCTAACAGAAACAGTTGCGTTTTCATTGTTTTGAAAATAAACACGAAACATATCAAACACTTCTACAGGTGGAAAAGGCATTTTTTACAAATAAGGCCACCAAAGTGCACTATAACGAACACGAACAAATTTTAGAAAAAATTGTCAAAGACCAATTGCAGGAGTTTATCGAAGCAAATAGGATTATAAGTGGCAAACAATCCGGATTCAGAAGCAAGCATTCGTGTGAAACGGCATTAAATCTAGTCCTAGCAAATTGGAAAAGTGAACTTGATCAACAGAAAAGTGTAGTGGGGGTGTTTCTAGATTATAAGCGTGCTTTTGAAACAATCGATAGGGAAAAATTAATTACAAAATTGGACAAATATGGAATACAGGGAATCGAGAAACAATGGTTCGAGAGTTATCTATCTTCGCGAACCCAAACAACTGTGTATAATGAAGAGGAATCTACGGAAATTCTTAACACATTGGGGGTTCCTCAGGGATCCGTTTTAGGTCCATTGCTATTTCTACTGTACATCAATGATCTGGAAATAAATATCAAACACTGCTCGCTAAATTTGTTTGCTGATGACACATTAGTTTGGGTAACTGCGGAAAATACTACTGATGCCGTCAACAAAATAAATACAGATCTTGAGATGATATCGAAGTGGTTACAAATAAATAAACTAAAATTAAATATTGCCAAAACAAAGTGCATAATCGTATCAAATAAAATTAATAGTGAAAATATAACTGTTAAAGTAAAAATAGACGGTCTAGAAATAGAACAAGTGCCTGAAATTAAATATCTGGGAGTTATTATAGATAATAGACTTACTTTTCGTAGTTATATAAATTTTATCATTAAGAAAGTCGCTAAAAAAATTGGATTTTTGGGGAGAATAGCCAGTAAACTAAGTATTAATGCTAGAATTCTAGTCTATAAAACCATTATTGCGCCACACTTTCATTACTGTGCAAGTATCCTCTTTCTTTGTTATGAATCGGATTTACAAAGGTTGCAAAAACAACAAAACAGAGCGATGCGAAATATTTTACGATGTTCTAAATATACGAATATTAAGTCAATGCTAAATGCGTTACAGTGGCTAAGTATCAAACAACGTATTTATTTTAATACGTTGGTTTTGATTTACAAAGCTGTTAATAATTCATTACCAAATTATATGTCGGATCACTTGATACTAAATGCTGACGTTCATCAATATAAAACAAGGAATCGATTTGATTTTAGGCTGCCTAAATTAAATAAAGCGAGTACACAAAATTCTCTGTATTACACGGGACTAAAAGTCTATAATTCGCTTCCACAAGATGTAAAACAAATAACAAATATTTATAGTTTTAAAAAATATTTAAGCAGCTTTGTTAAACAATACTATTAATTTTAATGTTATTAATGATAAATAAGTTAAGATATATAATAATAATGATTCTATGTACTAGTATATTATACTAAATAAACTTACTTACTTACTTACTTACTTACTTATAAATAGCTGCAATCTTAATATGATTGACACTTAAACACCACCATTATAATTTTTGCTATTTTGTTTTCCAAAACACACTTGCATTTTAAAAACTTCGAATTTCGTGTGGACAGAAGGGCAATATTCAATCATAGTGAATGAGTATTAATTATTATTGACATTTTAAATATAATGTTGGTATTTTAACAGTAAATTTATATATATTTTTCCAAAAGAACGATAATTAGGATTTAGTAATGGCAGGTATACTGAAAATATTCCCAAAGATGCGACATTATTTCGAGTTTTAATTTCTTTTACTGATATTTTAGGTTAGGAAACAAATATCGAAATGCGGTTTTCACTAGCGTGTTAGACCCTTATTTGGCTACCTTTTGTTCCAATAAAAGTGATATCGTTGCATTTAATTTTTTTGAGAAAATCTATTTCATTTGTAGTGTTGTCGCAAAACGCCCTCTAGCGGCGACACAAGCAATCTAAATCAATCCGCTCAAAGCGTCGTTGATAGCCTAAGAAAAGCCCTTTTCAACGACTCAAAGTTTGACAAAATCCGTTCAGCCATTTTGAAGTGATTGACATTTCTTTCCGAAAATGTTCGGACCCCCCCACCACTTTCCCTTAAGAGATAGAGCAAAAACGATTTAACAAAAAAGAATCGAATTTATCTCAGATTTAAAACGGTGTCCATCTTAGCTATCTGTAATATAACATTCAAGAATGCGATTACGCCCTCTGCCGGCCATTCTAGAAACTTAAAAATAATTTCCAGCATTTTCTCTTGGCCGCTTTAGTCATAAATTTTTTTGCCCCAAGTCTTTACGATAATTACTTTTCGAGATAGGGCCGAGTGCCCTTCTTAATTGGCCACCCGGTACACCTAAAATCACCTGTATGTCGTCGTAACAATTAATTTGAACACAGAGTGTTCCAAATAAGAATACATTGAAGTGACGTCACGTAATTACAAGCTATTACTAACAAAACCTATTAGGCTTGGATTGTTGGGAAGAAGATTAATCATAATGACATTTGCGTAACTATACATATTAAAATATGTAAGCTTTAGTAATAAAAAGGGAGAGATATAAACGTGCAGGATCTACAGTTCTGTTCAAGCTATTCAGGGAGTACAGTACCCAAGTAACAATTTTAAGACACTTTAAATTTATTTAGATTTTAAAAGTGCTTTAATATGTTACCTAAAGGTAAACTTAAAGACCACTTATTCTTATGCAAAGAATTTAATGCACTCTTTAAATTAAAATAAAAACCTATTTTCTCTTAATGCCCTATTGATCTTATACTGGCTATTTTAAAACTAATTTGCTATTTTAAAGGATTAAATAGCAAGTTGGTTTTAAAACAATCCATTTTAGAATAAATAGTTTTAATGTAGTTTTATGGAGTACCCTTGATGTATTCATTAAAACATTATTTTTACCTTTTAAAGAGTACATAAAGAATATTTTAAAGCTTAAAGGTTTTAATTTAGTCAATTTGGTTAAAAGAAATGCCTTTTGGATTTTTGACGACTTTATTAAAACATGCCGATGTACCATCAACAATAATTGCTAAAATATTTAGTACATATCTCTGTATTACACATTTTTAATTATATGTATTATTATGTTGACTTTCCGGACAAAATCCCAGCGTTTACGCCTATGCTTATAGAAAGAAAAACACCTCGGGGTACTTACACCTGTTAATATATTGGGAACGGTGCTCAGGTGTGCGCATTTGTTATAAATGCGATTAATGTAACAAAATGTAACAGTAATATGCAAAACTTACCTGTTTTTAATTAAATTAGGCACATAAAGGTGAAAATACACTAAATGCAACAATCACAAGACCGGAAAAAATTGTGAGGTTAGGATTTGTGCGCAAAACCACTTTAAATGAATAAGGTCACGAGTTTGAACATATTAAAGCAACTTAGCTTTAAAGTGAAATATAAACAGACGTCTGCGAGAGTAATTGTACTTAAAGTGGTAAATAAAACGTTGTTTTAAGTCTTGTAAGATTTAAAATGTTCTATAAATTTGCAATCAGTTTTAATATAGATCACGCCTTGTTTTTATATGAAATACAGACTCAGCCATAATGGATATTTTCAATAGCCAAAGAAAAAATATTATTATTGAAATATATGCGCCTTAGATCCGCTTAAATAATTGAAAACCGGTGTGTCCAAATATGTAATTTAATAAAAAAATGCATTTAGATGTTTAATTGCAAAATAAAATTTGACGATATTTTTAAAATAGTTTTTAAATAATAGGAAAACACATTAAATTAATGGCGCTAGAGTTATGTAGAAGTGTTTTATTATATTTTGTCTGAAAAGTGTCATCCGTTGGTAAATTCTTTGCCAGAATAGTTTAAATTTGAATATTATTTTTTGATCTGCTTTATATACGTATGCGTTACGTTTAAAATATTACCACTCTGCCATTATAGAGACTTACAAAAGTTGTCCGACTTTAGTAATCAAAATAAAGCTTTTTTAGGATTAATTATATTGATTCTCAAGGTAATTTAGTGTGCCTGTTGGGGAGCCTTCTCAGTTTTCCGTTATTTGGAAAATTCCTGATTGCCAGCTCGCCTTGGAATTTAATGGACTGTATGGATTTATTCTCTTCACTGAATTATACACTCGTTGAAAGCAAAGTAGGTAATTTATTTGCTATAAATTTACACGAACAGTTTAACATTTAAACATGTGAACAATAATTACTTTCGCAGAGCGGACCTTTTCGCGTGCTGTCTCGACGACAGACGGATTTGTAAGTGAGTTTTTAGAATCGGAAGCCCGCCCGGCAGTCTACTGCGCACAGTATGAATTCAGAATGCAAGAGAGGCGGCAAAAGTTTATAAAGTCCTTAACAGTGCCGCAAGTATATTTTAAATGCAAAACGTCAGTTAATAGGTTTTAATACATAAATTTAAAGTTGCCTTGAAGAACTCTTTAAGAATATAAAATTTAAACTAAATGGTTTTAATATAGTTTTAAAATTTCGTTTTGAAAGCCATTTAGGAAGGGCCTTTTTTGGCTACAAGGTGTTTTATGGTGGTCTTGGGGCTATCTTGAAGATCATTTGGTTCTATTCGAAATTTGATTGTATAGTTTTAAAGTGACTTTGAAGATCGCAATAAGAGCATTGGGTAAATAAACACCATTGAACGTCATGTAGCTTCACAATACTGATTGGAAGCTAGTTGGGTATCTGCGGCTGCATGAGACGATTTCGGAGCTAACTGCATCTAAAACCACATTTAATGCATCTGTTTGGTTTGATGAAATTTTGGATATTTTAAAATTGGTTAAAAATTAAAATTCTTTTAGTTTTTTCAAATGCGATTACGAATTCTTTGTTTCGTCTTCTCTTTAAATATCCGATAAGTGGTTTTATTAAGTTAACAAAATTCTTTACATAACACCCTAATAGACCAAAAAGGGAATTAATTTCTTTTGGAGTGTTAGGTAACAGCAAATTTTGAATGCATTAAAGTTGAATTAATAAGATTATAATTTATATCGTCTTTTGTGATAATGTGTGCATATAATTTATTTAAAAAAAATTGCTTATTAAATGTTACCTCATGAAAGTTGACTACATAGGTACGTAGGTTTCCTAAAATTATACGGAACATGGCAATTCCATGAGTTGGAAAATGTTCAAATACTATTTACCATAAAAGTAACCGAAAAAGGAAAATGTGATAATTACTTTTGTAGCTAAGCAACCAGTACAATAGTACATGCACCGTATTATTTTCTCAACAGTAATATCCCAATGTGCCGATTAAATTTTTACGCTTTCTGTCAGAATGTTTTGCTAAGAAATATGTTAATATAAATTTGCCGCTCAACAAGAATCCCGAGTGAGCAGCACGAGGGATTTTGGGGCGGAAAATTTACGAGATATATTTTTTCAGAGCAAAACATTCGAACAGAAAATCGTCAAAATTTATTCAGGCTAGTTTACATGCACGCGGGATGTTCGGCGTGATTATTTTCTGAATAAATAGATAAAATTCAGTTGGTGAAGCACCTTTAATAATCATGTTAAAATTATGCACAGGCGATTAAATTTTGACACGTATTTAACCGCGGTTAAGTTTTGACGTTTGAATTGTTGTCATTGTTAAACTGACAGAAACCATAGTGATTACGCATTATTATGGATATGAAGGGAATAATCTTAGTAAAATTTTAGGCAACCGCTATAATAATGTCTTCTAGATGTTCTCTGAATGACGTCATTTTCTCTAAATGAGCCATACTTACTAAAATATTGTTCATTAATTTTTGAAAACTGACAGGGCACTTTTTAATCAACAAGTCTATGAAAGTGAAAGTGGCCTTTTTTCTAATAAAAACAGTATTTTCTCTGTCTTCCGATTTCATTTCAATTTGGTGGAAACATGAAGCTAAATCAAGAGATGTGAAATATTTTGCTCTGCGTAACTTGTCAAATATAGCTTCTTTATTAGGGATAGGATATTTATTTTTAATTGTATGATTATTTAATGTCCTATAGTCAATAACTATACCCCACTTTCTTTTATTGTTAGCTTTTTTTTTGTAACTATCCATCTCGAAAAATTATATAGCTCTCAGGAAATATAAAGCTCTCCGCTTCGCGTCGCTCTTTAAACATTCCTTCGTGCTATAATATATTGATTATGCCCTTAATGCATAAATAAGTATTGTGTATACAAAACTATGACGTATTTGTTACTATGATGATGTGGTTGCTAAGCTATTGTTTATGGTAACAATTGTTGCTTAGAATAGCTATTTATGCAACAAGTGCTAAATGTCGACGTTTATGCGCGAGACATGAAAATTATGAAACGAAGCCGAAGGCTGAGTTTCATAACATGTCGAGTGCAATAACACTTTTAGCACGAGTTTGCATACAATATTTTATCTACGACCTTAATTTTACCGTTATTAATCCATAAATATCGATTTAAGAAAGGTTCGCATCTGCGACGCTTTTAATTTATGTCATAATGAATAGTAGGCTACGCCGCGGTGGCGATTGTTTGGCCACGCCCGTGCTGTCAAGGTGAGTTACGAAATGTAATTATTGATACTCCACATATGACTGTATTCAATACATAACGCTTTAATTATTTCAAAAACGCTTTACCTGTAACGCAAGAAGCAACTAGAATAGCTTTACAACTTCACTTGCAGTTCGAAATTGTAGTTTTGAACCTCGCCTCACTTTTAGCACATGTGCTAAAAGTAAACAGCTGATTTCTTTAAACACGGTAAACTATATAACGTCACTTTTAGTGAAACAAGCTAGCGCTAAAAGGCCTACTTTTAGTAGTGGTCGTAGATAAAAATATTTTTCGGTCAAAATGACTGATTGTCACATGGAAATTGAAAGGTTAATGTAGTTGCTGAGGGATATAAGTATTGTAGATGGATCTACTAGTGGACAGATTAGCATTGTTTCTTCAACAAGTGATTGTGCCCTTTCTAGGGCTAGTATATCGATGTCGGGTATCACAATATCTGGCAATTTCAGTTGTAGTATTCATATTAATATAAATAAATCTTAATGATCTTTGCTTATGTCTATTTCTTTTTTATGACAACTTTTTGGCATTCGTGCTATAAACTAGGTGCTTATGCATGATTTTTGCGTGGTTAAAAATTTTGAAACTGTTGCTACTGGCGACGTGACTACTGAAATCATTTTAAACACGTTGCTACTGACGACGTGAATTAATGAAAATATGTTATTAAACAGTCGTTTTACAAACTTAAAACTGGTAACTAAAAGTCAATTTTACATACACTCGTAGATAAAAAAATATTATTCACTAAAGCGTTAGGAATGGAAATGTCTTTAGAAAATTTTTATTTATATCAAATATTATCAGCAGGAAGGTTAGCTACTATTTCTGTTTTTGGCGGAATTCTTATTGTAATAAGTTTTTGGTTTAGAATTGGAAAATTAAATTCTGCAATAAAAGTATTTGTAACGATTTCTTTATTTTTATAATTTATGATTGCACCCATTTGATTTAATAAATCACTACCATAATTAAAATGGAAATCCTAGAGGTAAATTAGGGGGGTTGCTTTCGTGTTTAAATAATTGGGGCAAAGAGATTTCTGCTATTTGTAAATGAGCTGTTTCTCCATGCAAGGTTGTCATTTAAAAAGATTAATATTGAATGATTTCAGGACATTTTTGAAAAAAAATGAGATCTAATTAACATCTAGGTACCTTCAGGATCGATCAATAATAATTTTTCTTTTACATCTGGAATAATAATTTAAGATCTATTTAAGAGATTTTAGTAGATATTTAATGTTATGTTTTGTTCGACGCAATTATTTGAAATTTCATGTCTTTATCTTGGTATTCTACATGTATAATTTTCTAAATTATTAGAATAGGATTTATTTAAATTTTCAGTGCATAAAACTAGCATCTTTAAATTCAGTTTCAATGGCGTATTCACAATTTTGTTTTTAAACGTGGTAATTGGTTAAATGGTCTTTTAGTTCTGTGTTAAAGGGTTCTTGTAAGACAAGGTTACGTTGTACGTTATTTGGTTGAAGTATTGTTATCTCTAAAATGGGTTTTGAGTAAAATTTTAAATTTTTAAAGATGCTTGTAGTGTGCTAATGGGTTCTTGTATAGTTGACGTTTCTACAGGAGTGGGTTTGGAATATGAAAAGTTTCTTCCTGGAGCAAATAGATTTTGATTAAGCCGTTTATTTAAATTTTGATTGGGAATAAACCGAAAATAGTATTTAGTAAATGTTATTGTTTGAAGTATTTAATAAGGAAATGTCTGGTTTCTTGTCATTGTTTGTGCAAGATTTCTATAAGTTGTTGTTGGTATTGTCTTGTAATTACTATGACCAAAGTTAATGTTTCTGTTTACAGGAATTCCATTATGTGACAAATTAGTCATGTGCTTGTTTCGTATAGTCTGGAAATTGTTATTTGAACAGCTTAACAACATGAACGATTTTATGATACCTAACTTATTCTACAACTAATTATTATACCAATTAATCTATTTTATTTTGATATAAAACAGGTTCTTGTGCATTTACAGCTGTTTAGCCAACCGTTGCTCCGCCGTTTGATCACGGAATTATTTATTTTTAATGACTTAGATTTTAGATTTAACACTGTTTAATAATACTTGCACAAAAGATTCTAGGCGCCCGTTTCTGAAAAATTCTTGGCCTAGTTGTGGTTCTGCAGCGATCTTTTTTGCTGATGTCTATGTTGCTCGGCCGTCCCGATGTTTGTTCTCGATTTTGCAAGTTGTTGGGTTGACCTTATTTCATTTTCAGAATGTAGTGATGTTTGAAACAGGAATTTGATGGATGGGTTGATTTTAAGAATTTTGGTAAGACAATTTTGAAACTTTTACAAAAATCTGCACGACTGCGTCAATTAAGTTTTCTTATAGGGGGAAGCTTTAAACGTACCAAACTTTCAATAACGATGTTAAAGCTATATGAAATAATAACCAGCTTCTCTTATCTGAGCTGAAATTATATACAGGGTGATAACTAATGGTAGCTAAAGGCCAACACAAGACTATCTGTAGCACAATTTGTGAGAATTAGATATGGAAAGGGTGTAAGGCGTGAATAAATTATTTCGCGTACTAACTAATCATTTTCCTATTATACGAATCATATGCCTACATCTGGTCCTGATGATTAATTCCAGACATCTATTTGCTGTAGCAAACAATGGCTTAAATACTCGTTAATTTTCTACTCTTAAAAATTTAACGTCAAACTCTGCAGATACGTATAACACATCTCACTCAGACAACCGACTTTTTATCGTATTCGAGGAGATTCGTTTCTCGTAGTCTGCATTTCCTACTCTTCGCACCGCAGTTAAGCCTTGGCCTAGGAAAAATAGTGTCGCTTACCTTGCGAATTTGTGGCAAGGTGGAGATTGTAGCAGGTTATAACGCCAATGTGATGACGCCGTTTTCTTGTCTGTTTCACATATATCGTAAACGTCTGCTGGGCACTGCCTTGTTTGCATGGTTTAGGGTTAGAGTTATTAATTTTTACGCTAACATCTTTTAATTAAATATTTTCCCAGTATTTGGTGGATTATACTAGATCTTTCTTCTGTTGATGGTTCTACATGGGTAAATTTATGCGTGTCTTTATGGCTCAATTTGATGTTTACTATTTATTAATTGGTTTTTATTTGATATTTGATGTCAACGTGTTGATTTATTAAATTCCCCATGCTTTTGGTTTTCTATGGCTACTCTTAGCGTCCAGATCACTAATATATTTTTCCTTGCTTTTTCATTCAGTGTTACCGGTCTTTGCTATACATCTTCGTTATAATCTTTGTTGCTTGTACTCTTAGTTGTAATTATTTTATTGTAGTACCTTTTGTAATAATAGATGAGCTGCCTTATCGTTTCTCATTTTTATGGTCTCTCCCGTACATTCAGAACGATTTAACCTGACTGACGATGTTGATGCGCTCGAATATTTCCGCGCGATTTATAAGGACGTCCGCTTATCAGTGACTGCGACCGAGAATACGCTGGGCCATTATGTTATTAAAACGGAACATTATGCCATTACACTAATTGAACAGCACGTGGAGGTAGTCTCTTTAATCGGAATTAATTTAAATTTATCATTTATCGCGTGCTGAACACTCTACTACGTAAGTAAGTAAAATATTGCTATGATCATGTTGATGATTGTATTATTTAAAAAAAATCTTCTACTCAGTTTCCTAATGGTAAATGATAGTTTGACTTCTTTTTTACTTGCAGTGGCGCTGTTGGTAGTTATTACTAGTGTATCACCTGATAATATTTAGATCATAATTCGACGACCTTTTTCTAAGTAGTTTCACTCCTCTCAGAGTGGCATGGTCATTTAGGTGGCGCAAGAGTAGCAACTAACTTTATGTTAGGGCTATATGAGCATTATGTTTCTATCTTAACCTGTTTCTGTAGTTGCGAAGACACTTGATTATGGAACGGCTAGATCACGTTTTGATAAAGTTGTACAATACTGACCAGGTGACATAACTTGTGTGAGCACTATTGTTAACGTTATACCCTCAGTAATTTAGTTTATCCAAAATTCAGTTTGTTACGGTCTTAAACTGACTTTACAAAACCGCACCGGCTCATACAATAACGAAACGGCCGGCGAGGGCCGTAACTGACGAAATCGGGACGAAATATCTCCTAGGCCGCCACCCACGCCGCAACAAGTTAGGCCGAGCTAGACTTTCAGTAGAGATGGGCGGGTCCTTTAACGAGATTATCTGAGGGTAACGGCCAGAAGGTCGGTAACTAACGGTAAAATAATGAAGGAGCCACCAAGCCTGTCTTAACCCGACTAACCGGACCTGGGCGGTTAGACGGGGCGAAGCATTCAAGATACTCCGTCGATAGGGTTACTCATGAGTTGCAAGTTCACATAACAATTTCGGGATTGCCTTATGCAAAGATTGTAATTAGGTGCCAATCCGGCCGCGACTACGCAGCTGTCTCACCCACCTGTACGCTCAAGGCTCCCTCGTCCCGTCGCACAATAATCATTACACTGAAGGGGCGCTTATCTGAAACAGAACATGCACAAGTCGAAACAAAACAATAGTTCCCTTAATTAACAAGTCATATATTGGATCAGGGGTTACAATGGGGCAGCGGAGTGCGTCGCCCTATATATATATGTATTATATCTAAGGAAACACCAGCTGGCGCACGCTCTAAACCTAGCGACAGATGTACAGAATAAACAAAGTAGCACTAGGCGCAAGCTCGTGCAAAGATACAGCCTAAAATTCGAAATGAATGCGCAGCATGTGGGCGCAAAGCCTTATGCAACATACAGTAAAATAGACAGTCTGTAATTTGGAAAAGCGGACAAATATGACGACAGTGCCTGTAGGCACAAGAGACGTGACGGGTTCGCTCTCTGCGTTCCAAAACAACTCACACGCGGGACTCGCGTTCACAACGGTAATCAGTTCAAAGACACATACCTTAATACGTAGGCGGTCGGGAAGCCTGGTACCGTTGAGTTGCGACAGGCTGCAGTTTTAGGTGGCAGGTACATTCGATATTCGACGGTTATAGTGATGAGTGGGCATCCGCCATAATGGCGACGTGCGAAGCGTCAGGACGCGTACAACTTGACGACGAAAAATGGGCCACTTACGTTCTGCGAGACAGATCCTCGAATGTCGAGATGAAGGGGACGACCCCTTACTTACGGGAGCAGAAACTGGGTTCAAGATGCACCCACGCTACGCCGAAATAATTCGGAGCACGCACAAACACAACACCTCTCGAAGGTGAAACCATTCTCGCAGCGCTCGCTGCCACAGCTCGAGACGGGCAACGGAAAAGAGGGCCTCCACGGCAACAATACTAAAGGGACAGCGGCAGGCGTCCTCGGGCACATAAGGGGCCGAAGGACGCCGCCTGGGTAACACAACCACCAAACGTACGCTTTCTGCCACGGGCTGCGATCAACTGACCAGAGGGAAGCGCTGCAACATGACACAACGGTCGCGTCCCCACGTGACTATATCTCGGCAGCCAATCGTGAGGCGATAAGATGAAACAAATAAGTGCCGGTGACGAAGACAGCACGCCTCAACGGCGTGATTTCTAGAAGGTTCGGAATTCTTGCGAGCGATAACACCCGGCTGCCAAAGTACCAGCAAAGGGGTGCTCCAACTGACGAGAAATACTGCGTTTGGGGCCAAATATGTGCAAAATCATTATTATGGAATTAGGCGATGAAGCCAAATAAGTAACTAAAAGGGTTTAGCATACGGGCACGCTGCCCTAAAGCCTAGGCGGCTAATTAAAATACCCAAAATGACCTGACAAGTTGTTGGTGCGTTGAGCTGTTGGAGACTCTAAACAATCGTCTCTTATACCTCAGGAGATTCGACCTAACGACGGTTTTGCTTTCTAGTTGTTCGTGTCTGTACAACAAAATTGGGAAAACTAGACATTTTAACAGATGATTTTTGGTGTTTTCTGTGATCTTCCTGTTCTTAAAAATGTTCTCAAGTGTTCGAATATTTGAATTTTGGTGCCACTTGGTGTTTATGTTCCGGTTACATACTGGAAAAATTCGTACCATAAAAATGTTTCTTTCGGCCATGAGAAGTATGTGCGTAGTTAGCTTTAATTTGGACCTATCTTGTTTCGTCGGTTATGAAAACGTATTCTACTGCAAGAATACGCAGAACTACACTTCGCTTAAGAAATGAAAACTCTACAGCAAATTTAATAACTCTATTAAGACAACATGCATCAAAAGAACAGCGACACATAATGGCAACAAATCAATTACTAAGAATTCTACCTGCTCGTTCGTGGCGTCACGTCGCGCGATAAGCAACATTCTAGCCGGCGTTCTCTGTGAAGCAATTCCACAGGGAAAATACTTTTAGTTAACTGGCGCAGAGCGTCTAAGATGCCAACATGTGGGAGCGAGCTTAATGAAATGGCAATTCCTTCTTTCTGCGTGAGCGCCAAATGCAGTGGCGACGTCAATTTTTAAACTAACCTAACAAATATTTCAACACAAGATTGCACAGTAATAATTTTGAAGTCAAAGCTTTTGAACAAACTTTTTGTTGTTTTTTAATATTCTGTTACTTATTTAAGAATTAAGATTTCGAGATACATATTTTAACATCGCAATGCTTTTGTTAGTATTATTTTCAATATGTTTTGTTTTAGAAGAACATTCACCTTTGTGGAACAAATATTGGCAACTCAACCTACATCTTGTGTTTGATTCACGCCTAAAATGGTTCAATCAGACACTTCAGTCTATAACAACCCGTTGTCAAATCCAATCCAAAATTCCTCGAGAAATGTCGTGGGGAGATTATTTGGTAAGACTTAGACTATGACCTATAGAATTTATTGGACTGTGCCATTGCTACGGTAAGGTAAGGGCACTTGTCATTCTATGGTCCACGAGAATAATGAAAAATACTATAACCCAAAGGGGCAAGTTGAGTTACTTTGTTTCTCTACTTTCTTATTCTAAAGAAGAGCCCTTTGCGTAAATAATGATACAATATTAGCCTCGCGCCTCTGGCGAAGTCTCTTATAAGAGTATAAGAAGATTCAGTCTTACTGTTTTAATAATGGCGCTGTCTCCTTCTGTCTGTGATATTTTGAATAAAGATGATGGCTGTGCCCCAAATTGATTGAATAAAGAATTTTCATTTCTTTGAAAAGACGTAGACCTCACAGTGGCCAAAGAGGAATTGGGGATTATGTATAGGGCTGCAGCATTTTGAGTGCTGCGTACACCACGGAGCTTAAAAAAGCAGTGGCCTTGCTATAAAGTTGACTTTTAAGAGAGAGCTTTATTAGAGTTTACTTAATTAATGTGGGGTCTGGACACAATATGTTGGTTTTCATCAGTCTGTTCTTATATAACCACAACTGTTTTGATGTTGATATTGCTTTCTAGACAAAGTTCCAGCACGGTTTACATTGTACTTAATGTCTCTGACTGGCTTCATTGTATCCTTCATCATACGTTCTGATATAAACATGGCTATTTTGGCAATGGTGAAAGATCAGAAGGAACCCAGTGTGGAAAATTCTAGCCCACAGCATTGCTACAATCTACGTAGCACAGGAAACGGTTCAGATGTTATTGTGGTAAAAAAATGATTTTTGTGTGTTTGGAACATTATCGAAATTATTTTTCCAGGACTACGGAGGAACCTTAGAATGGTCACCAGAAGTTCAAAGTTATATTCTCTCTTCGTTTTTCTGGATTTATTTCCTTACGCAGATGATTGGAGGCGCAGCAGCACAAAAATTTGGAACCAAGCGCGTTTTTGGATACGCCCAGCTAGCAACCGCTCTCTGTGCGTTTTCTATTCCATGGGCTAGCGAAGTTCACTATGGTTTAATTATTTTCATTAGGCTTCTTCAAGGATTTGCAATGGTAGGTAGTTGTTTTTATCTTCTTCTGTCCTTTACCTAGGTTTAAGGTCTTAAGGTCTTTTCAACATTAAAAAAACAGAAAATACTGTAATTTTATCATGGAAGAAGATGACGCCAGGTGAGAATCAGTAAAATTGTCGTCTGTGCTTCGGGAGACACTAGACAGATTTTATTCAACACAACTTGTAAGATGAAGAAGTTGTAATAATAATAATAATAATAATAATAATAATAATAATAATAATAATAATACCAATTCCATTATAACATACTCGCCATATATTAACATATGTACTAATTGGTACAACATATTGCTAAGTGGTGAGTACGTCTAACATATTTCTAGTTTGAATGTTTATTTCAGGGATTTACCTGGTCTGCGATGTACTCCATAGTTGGACATTGGATTCCAGTCCAAGAAAGGAGCCGCTTTATGAGTAGCTTTCAAGGTTACAATATTGGTACAGGCTTGTCTTATTGGCTGTGCGGGTTTATAATAGAATATTTTGGCTGGAGGTATGTTTTTTACACCACTGGAACTTTAGGTACGTTGCTAAACATTTTAATATTTCTTAATGTGCCAATACTGTATTTCCATGCAGGCGTGGTTTGGTGCATAATGTGGTATTTCCTGACATTTGATAGTCCTGAATCTCATCCAAGAATTTCTGCAAAAGAAAAGGAATACATACGAGAGAATACAGACACAACTTTTTACATCAGTAGGCAAAACAGCGTGCCTTGGCGCTCCATCTTGCTTTCCCTGCCGGCTTGGGCAATAGCAATTACAAGTTTTGGACGTGTGTGGGTTACCTACACTTTCATTATCTCAGGTCCTCAGTACATGAAAAGTATTTTAGGATTTAATGCGGAGAAGGTAAGTTGCATCTGCTTAAGCGTATAATTTTGATCTAGGTACATCTTGATATTTCCTGACCGCAATTCTTAGAAATTGATTTTCCATTTGGCAGAATTAACATTTGTAGCAGTGTAATGAACTTAACACACCATAGTATCAGTATCAAATAAGCAATATTGAAATATCTTGCTTGTCCAAAGAGGTACTGTAAATTTATGATTTAAGTTCATGCGTTTTTAGAATGGAATGTTATCTGGAACACCCTTCATGCTAGCTTACCTCTCCTCGTTGGTGTTTGCTTTCATCAGTGATAAGTTAATCATTCATAAGGTTTTATCAATGACCAACTGCAGAAAACTATTCACATTTTTGTGTAAGTAAAGTCTAATTTGTTCCAGTAGTATGAGTAATAACATATTTATTTCCACAGCTCAAATAATACCTGGCATTGGCTGCATATTAATAGGATACTTGGGATGCAATATTACTGCCATTCTGATAGTTTGGTTCTTGTCTATAGCTATGTTGACAGCATCTTTCAGTGGAGTGATGGTTAACATCGTCGACATTGCTCCAAATTTCAGTGGTCCAGTTCTGGGCGTTACTCAGACTATTTTGATGTCTCCTGGAATGTTTGCTCCTTTAACCGTGGGGTACCTCACTAGAGACGGAGTAAATAATCGACTACACTACAGAGCTCATTTCTCACTCGCTCTTTTTTAGAATACTTTGTCCGCTTGGCGTGCCATATTTAATATATCAGGAGCTCTATCGATTCTTACGTACGTGGTGTATCAGATATGGGGCACATCGGAGGTAAGGCTGTAGTGTAACCCTTTCATATCAATTTTAATTTTGGGTTTTTGTGCAGATTCAACCATGGAATTATAGGGACAATGAGAGAACCAGCAGAGAAGAGAACAAAAGTGTACCTTTATTGGAAAATGGAGCTAGTACCCAGAATACCTCCGAGTGTCCAAACAGAAGGGACGATAGTAAAGGAATTATGTAAATAGTAATTGTAATAGTTGTTATTTTCATAGCTATATTATTAAAAACACATTGTAAGTTTAGTAAGGCAATATTTTAATTTGTATTTATTCATATTATAGCATTATAATGACATTTCTAAAGTACCAGTGGTATAAAATTGATTTGATGCTGTGGGTTAGTTCTGTAAATTATTATTATTACTATCATCATGACCGGCATCATCAAAAAGCGTTGCATTTATTGTAAACGGTATAAGGGAAGAATACTTCTTCAATGAACATTCATTAATGCTGCTCTCCATTGCTCTTTTGTTGTTGTCAGTTGTATGTGCAGGTTGTGTTTCCACTTTATTATTTTTATATTTACAACCATGACACCGCGACTGAGACAACTTTGACAAATTTTTCCCTACTACGCAGCGTATGGATGTGAAATTTCGATCCTGTCTCGTTTAATTGCCTTGAAATTTCATATCAATCTCCAATCGAATATATTTAGATCAACTCTCGTATCTTCCCACCGACGCCGCGTAGATTAACGCCCAGTATATCAGCGGTTTGTATATTCCGACATAGTCTCAGGAAAACCTCTCTGTACCGGCGTTTAGATCAACGCCGATAGCTCGTAGTTCCTTTGACTGATGGTGTCCTTCTTTATTCGACAGGATGAGGTAGCGCTTAAAGGTTTACCGTCATATCGCGTTTAGATAAGTTCAAATTTTGCTAGCTAGCTAGCTACGGCTTTGATTTTTAATTCCTCAAGCAAATGTTTCGCCATTTTCGAGCCAGAATCGTTGTTCATTCCCGCTGCTCGACAGCTTGTATTCCGGTATCAATGGTGATTAATTTGATGCATCAAACAATCGAATATGATTTATCGACTTAGTATTTCATGTTTGACTTACCGTAGATACTGAATCCGTCACATATACTAAGCTGTATGACAGATAAATATCTGCTGTAGAAGGTTTTATTCTGGGACATGATGCTACAAGCAGGTAGAATTCCTAGAGGTTGTTTGTTACAATAGTTTTTGCGCTTATAGCTTTTTGCTGGAGCCCACATAAATTTATTTTTATGAATGTTATCTGTTACGTGTCGTAAACGGAGTTTAATTTTCTAATATTAGTTTTTTTGTTGTGATTTTATTTATTAACTTTACATATGGTTTTGCATTCGAATATTTGCTAGTTTTACTATTTTCCCTTTTGATTACGGCACCAAAACATTGAGAATGTGTTCCACATAATTTATTATAGCTTTCATTAAAAGAAGATAAACTTTGTCTTTTCAACGTCAAATTGAAACTAATTGTATTCCAATTTGGAATAAATACTTTTAAATTTAGAGTAATGACATTCAAATTGAGTACAAGCACTTTATAAAAGTAACAACAAACACAATCAAATTGGAATTAAACAATTTTAAACTGGGATTAAACTGATAGTAGGCAATGCTCGTTGTCATGCTAATGTTGAAGAAGTATTAACAGAAGAACATTTTAGCAACCATCGCTGATTGAGGTTAGGTCATTATAATGCGACTGGTACATGTTATTTCTCAGTTTGAAGATGTTTAATCCCAGTTTAAAGTTATTGAATCCCTCAATTCGAACGTGTTTTTTTACTTCCTTTTACAATAAAGGAAGTATTGGATTCACCCCAAAAATTCGAAACTGAGTTTTCAACAGATCTTCACGTTTTAGAGTCCCCTGAACCCAAAAAACATATTTTTTTTCATTGGTCTGTCTGTCTGTCTGTCCGTCTGTGTGTCTGTCTGTGTGTCTGTCTGTGTGTCTGTGTGTCTGTGAACAGAATATCTCAAAAACTAAAAGAGGTATGGCGTTGAAACTTCATATATAAGTTTGTGTACTATGTAGATGCGACAGCAAGCTTTTGAAGAAAATCGCATAACCGGAAGTAGGCGTTTACTCTTGTGATTTTTCAGATTTTTTCGATTTTTTCAAAAACGGCTCTTACGATTTTTTTCAAACTTTACATTTTTACTACATTTTGAATGTGTATTGATATGAGGTAGGTGATTTTCCAGTCGAATACTTCTAATATGGGTTTCTTTTGTTTTATTTTCTATTTTTTTTTATTAATTCCTATTTTAAATAGAACACCCGGTATATTATTACATTTTTGAATTCAGCTTAAAATTCTAGAGAAAATTTGTTTTCTCAACTAACACTCTATTTTGTACCGTTTTTGTAGAATTTGTAATTTTTGAAAATTTTTGACAAATGCTTAAGACTTTAAAATCAAATTTTTGCTAATTGTAAGATCACTGTAAAAGGAAGTTGTGTGCATGTATCACACCAGATTTTCTCAATTTGAATGTAATTACTCTCAATTTGAATACGTCTATTCCCAATCTGAATATGATGGTTTCCAATAATTTGAAGTTGGGTAAAAGGTAAAACTAAAGAGAGACAAGTAGTTCTATATGGTATGTTTACTTTTATATTCTTGAGACAACAAACTACTAAGTGACACAAACGAAGTAAAAAATCAAATAAACTACAAGATTAACGAATATCGGGGCCTGGACACAACGCCCACTGGTCACAAACCCCAACTCAGAATTTGGTCATAACGCCCAAAAACGATATTGGTCACAACGCCCACCGACGCCTGTTATAGGAGAGAGCTATCGACGCGACTTGAACCACCTTCTTGGTCATAACGCCCAACTTCGATTTTGGCCACAACGCCCAACTTGGTCACAACGCTTAACTTCGATATTGGTCAGAACGCCCAACTTTGTCACAACGCCCAATTTAAATTTTGGTCAGAACGCCCAACTTGGCCACAACGCCCAACTTGGTCACAACGCTCAACTTCGATATTGGTCAGAACGCCCAACTTTGTCACAACGCCCAATTTAAATTTTGGTCAGAACGCCCAACTTGGTCACAACGCCCACTTTTGATTCTAGTCACAACGCCCAACTTGGTCATAACGCCCAACTTTGATTTTGGTCACAACGCCGAAGTTGGTCATATTTCCCAGGCGGCACAGAAAGTAAGAAACATGTTTATCTAAAATGAATAATAAAAAATTAAACTTTTAAGGTGAGGTAAAAGGTAGGAAAATTTTCAAGTTCCCGTAAGTAGTATTAATATGATTTATTTTTGATAATAATTCAGTGGCGTAGTGCGTTCTCCAAAAAGTTTGTAAATTCGGATTATAACATAAAGTTGTATTTTTTATATGGAGCGCATACACGTAGTTAGCTGTGGCATTATGAGAAAGATGATTTTTTCCCATTTCAGTGACATATGTCGTATGAGATCGATTTATTAATTTTCATTACTTTATAGCAACAATTCACAATTTTTAATATTTCGTCGTTTTCTAGTTAAAGGCTTGTACCATTTAGAATATACGTAATTAAACAAAGTCTTAGCGTTGTTACAATACCACCGATTGATTGACAAAATTGTTGCTTATAATACAGGGTTATTCTAAATGATTGACCCATTTTTAAAAATTCGTATTTATTAAAGTACAAATCCAAAATGAGCAATCTTTATACACGCGGTCGGCCTGTGCTTTGTCCTTTACACACACTTCCAGTCTGTCGAAATTGTTTAAACCATCGGCTAATGCTTTTTCTAGTTGGTGGTTCAATACCGAATTTGGCACGAAATGCCCGCTGCACTACAATTTGCGACTCACTTTTTGCGAACTCAAGAACGCAGAAAACCTTGTGCTCCACAGTAGCCATCTCACTGACAACTTACAGTGAAACGCAATGGCGGCCTATTGCCGCGCGAACTCTACCGGCCGCTTCTGGAACCATAACCGCTCGCCTTCCTCTTTTCATACGATAATGTATTGAAAAAAACTTTGAAACTTCCTCTTTTCATTGGTATAAAGATTGTTCATTTTGGATTTGTACTTTAATAAATACGAATTTTCAAAATGGGTCCATCATTTAGAATAACCCTGTACATTATAGTGTCATTCATACATCCATTTATCAGAACGTTTTATTGTCCATTAAAATCTCTGCAGCTTCTCAAATTAAAAATGCATTTGCAAAAATTTAAATATCCTATTTCATATACGAGGGAGGTTCGAAAATATGAAAATGATGGAAGAATAAAGTACCCTTATTTTTCAAAGTACACAAAAATGTTAATTGGAAGTATTGGTTATAACATATCTATTAAAAATTATAATTGATTTTAAATTGTTATTCGGTCCGTTTGTTATTAAATTATTTAAAAATTTGAGACAAAAATGAGAATTGTCAGCACTAATTTCGAATCACGTAATATCCTGGTTGCTAGGTAAGGGGAAACTCAGGTTTGACGGTATCCGTTGATAACTTAACTTTGAAGTATTTCATTTGGTAATACACAGGGTGTTAAGAAAAAAATAGGAGAAATCAGAAAAAAAATTCGGAGCAAGTAACTGTGACCTTATATTTGACACCTTCTTTTAATTCTAAGCAACTTCTCCAAATAACATTTTTTTCTATTTTGAAAAATAAGGGTACTTTATTATTGAACCATTTTCATATTTTTAAACCTCCCCCGTATACGAAAAAATATATTTACATTTTAGCAAGTGAATTTTTAGTTTGAGAAGATGTAGAAACTTGTATCAGGAATAAAATTTTCAGATAAATGGATGATAATAAATCTATGTGTTACAAATTTATTAGGGACAGTATATGCCATATTATACAAAATGGTGGTGGATAATGTGAACATAGGCAGTCCATTGAGCTATAATACAGTTTATGGAATTTGTATGTGTTAGATAGAAGTAGACATATATGATTTAAAATATAGTATTCTAAAATTCAGTGTTTTCTAAGAACAAAACCTTTTGATTCTGCGGATACTAGATGTAAATCGCATATATAAACCGTTCAATAGTTATTTGCCAGATAGGAGGCCATGTTAGGGTGATGAATTTCACCCTGTAAATATGCTGTCAGTCATTAACAAAAGTTAGGTTATGCTCATTTTATATAAAATGATAATTTTATGTTAATGTACAAAACGTGGTTGCCAGATTTGGTTTTGGATTTTGTGCCACTTTTAGTATTGGTTAAGATAAATTTCATGAAAGACAAATTGCTGATTCTGAATACGTTTCATACTTTGTTGAGTAGGCATAATGGTATAATGAAAGTCGTTTTTTTATTTTAATTATAAATTGTATACAAAAATATTTAAATATTACAATTTATGTATTTTTTCAGTATAAATAAAGCTTTTACAAGCCACTTTAGGCCCATTACATAACAATGTGTCTCCATTGTCCCTTATTGATGATTTTATTTCTCCAGTCTTCTATTCCTTTCCTTGATATGTCTTCCATTACTGCCTCCTTCCACCTATTCGTTGGTCGCTTCTTCTTCTAGTTTCTTGCGCTCTGCCTTCCAATACTATCTTAGTAGCTCTTCCATCTGGCATTCTCCATATATGCCCAAACCATCTTAACCTTCGAGCTTTAATGAAGTCTACTATATTTGGCTCTCCATACTTCTTTTGTATCTCTTCGTTTGTAAGTCTTCTCCAACCATCGTCCGTCCGAGTCCCTCCAAATATTTTTCTCCGCATTTTTCTCTCCCACCTACTTATCGTATCTTGGTCTGCCACATTCATCGTCCATGTTTCACATGCGTACGTAGCTGTGGGTCGAATTACAGTCTTATAAGTCGTAGTTTTGCATTTCGCGACATTTGTCTTAAGAACATTATACTATTTAACGCGCCCGGACATCTCGATGCTTTTATTAACCTTGGTTTAATTCCTTGTGTGTAATTTAAGTTTTCAGAGATTAATGTTCCTAAGAAAGTAAACTCCTTAACTCGTTCTATTCTCAAATCTTAATATTACGCCATTATTATTGATTTCTTTATTTTTTCCATTAGGTACTTCTTTGTTAAAGCTGCTGAATATTGTCCAGTGGAAGTTGAAGAATGGATTTTTTTTAAATATGGCCACAGAAGAAAACACAGGGAGTTAAGTTACAAGACCTCGGGGGCCACACTGTAGACATGTTTTGACTAATAACTCTGTTTTTGTAAAACTCTTTAAGTAAATTTATGCCCCATCTTATTGAAAGTACGTAACCCGTTTGTAATTCATTGTCACGTAACTCTTCAAAAAACGGCGACAAAATTTCAGTATGATATGGTTGTGCATTTAGAAAACCTAAAATTTGAACTATTAAAATAAAATTTAATTGTTTTACTGCACTCAATTACCTTAAAAAAATATAGGACCTATAACTCTTCTTTTACTAATTGCAGCCCAAACCCCGATTTTTTGTGGGTGAAGCGGTTCTTCAACATAAAAATTGGGATTCTCAGCGCTCCACATCCTCATACTTTGTGAATTAATATAGCCAGATAAATAGAAGTATGCCTCATCAGTAAAGAAAGTTTTCTCAAACGCATTATCGTTATTTCCTAAATTATTGATAAACCAGTTACAAAATTCCAATCTAACCGGAGGATCGTTTGGCAGCAGTTCCTGATACACTTGCAACCGGTAAGAAAAATAATGCAAATTGCTTCTTAATATCCTATGACATGTTGAATATGAAACATTTAATTGCTGTCCTAAATGGCGAACAAATACGTGTGGTTGTTCTTGCACAATTTGTCTCGCATTGTTAACTACTTCTTCAGTGCGTATGTTGCAAATAGTATGTATCATTTTTAGGTCGTGGGCCAAAAGGTTTAATTTCAAAATTGTTCCGCCCCATAATATTTCTAATAGTTCTTTCAGATATCTGAAACAGTACAAAGCCGAAAATTAAAGCAACAATTAAGTTTTATGCATAAATACTTGCATCCCAAAAGTCACTAAGCCGAGCAAAGATTTCAGTTTCACTGAGGTCGGGCCTGTCAGCTTTATAATGCCTGTAAGCCTTTGTAATTTGTAGTTTTGTGTCACCTTTAATGACTTTTGGCATATTTACTTTAGTACTACAATTTGTTGGCAGATAGATATCCATGACGCCGATGTCCATACATATTATGCCTAGTGGCAAACAAAGTATGAAAGGACTGGCAACATTGCATGTTTAACCTCAAAATGTCAAATTAGACACTTTCGTGAGCCTCCTGTACATAACAGCTGCTTCTGACAAAGTGTCAGAAAGAGTTTCTAGGGAGTTTTAGTTTTATTAAACATAAAAACAAAATTCCATGTCTACCTACTTGGCAAATAACTATTGAACGGTTTATAGGTCTATTTATGCCTAATAGTGGAGGTGCTACATAGCTCTCTTAATGAAAAACTGCAAATTGTGATAAGAATATATTCTTTGGTAGAAATGTAGTTTATGACTATACACTTTATTGCAGAAGGGGAGGCATCTTGAAATGTAGCTAGAATTCAAGATGGAGGCGGTAATTCAAAATGGCGTTATACTATGGAATTATTTGCAATTTTCTTACTATCCATAGCACAAAATAGTGTCTGGTGTCAATTTATATGTTTTTTAGGCCAACAATTTCATTTGCAATATCAGAAATATGGATAAAATCAACATAGGAGACTTGCTGTAATGTCGTAAAGTCACATTTATAGAGTAAAATTAAAGAAGAATGAATACCAAAGATCTGTTTCTATTAATAACTACTTATACAAGATTTTACAAAAATTTACTCTAACATACTTTATAAACTTCAGGTTTTATCATATCATTTGTCACACTCGTTTTTGCAGTTGCATAACATTCCTAATAAAGTGCAAGGTAGTCCAACTTTTCTACAGCCACACTTATTTCTACAGATTTTGCAAATACATTTTATTAATTCTTTACATTTTATTTTCCATGGTACATCATCCAACCACCAACCCCATTCATTTGGAAAAGGTGTCCTTATTTCTCGCTGGTCTGCTTGTCCCCAAATGTGCCCAGCTTGGAAAGCACTCCGTAGAATATGTTGTTGTAGTGCACCTTTTGTTGGTGGCAGATTTTCAAGAGGGCGATTTTTTGTCATAAAAACAGTTCTTGTCTGGCATCATTGACACTTTGGCTGTTAATTGTTGAACAGTAGAACAATACTACAAATTTTTCTAAAATACCTATTTACGATATATTGTCACGAATAGATGTTTGCGGTTTTGATATGAATGAAAATGTAGTACTAGCTTCTTTAAAGAGAATCCATGTCTTCCAAGTTGATTTTTTTTACTTTCCCGTGAAACTAGAATCGCTGTCACAGTCTGTGAAAGCGTGAAATCCAAGTAAAGTATTAGGCTTTTCTCTTCCAATTGATGCAGCCATAGCATAAACGAGAATAAATCTATATTTCTTCCCTGTTCCAAATGTAACCCAAAGTGGTTCCAGGCTTTTATCTGACAGTTCAAAGAAATATGCAATTGCTAAAACTAATACATCCGTATCTACAGAGAGGATAACAATCTTTTTCAATCCATTTTCTACAATGTCTTTGAGATGAAGTATTTTATCCTAAACTCTGCTTCTTCATGACCAGGGCAAGTCACTCCAATTAAGAAACTTACAGCACTGACATTTCCTTCAACTTTATCACCTGAAGTAGTAATAACTTGTGTTTTGTTTATGTTATTCATTGCTAATGATCCAAGTAGAGAAAATAGTTTTTCTTTGTTATTTGAATCTCTTAAAAATGCTTGCCAATTTGTAAGTAATTTGACATGAGGTAGCACTTGTCTCCTATTTCCTGTACCCCTCTTCTGTCTGGCTTCATCTTTAATACTCGCAGTAGTAATTATCTGTCTCAAATCAAATCAATTCTATGGCAGCCAAAACTCTCAATGACGTTACATATGTGAGGATGAAATGTGTTAATGTAATAATCATTAAACGTCTGATGAGGCTTCAAAATGTTAGCAAGAACTGCACCATCATAAATTACAGCATGACAGGTTCCTGGAAAGACAATGTCACTCTTTTCAACAATTTCCTCTAAAATATGTGCTAGATCACTTTTATGGCTGGGTCCAATTTCACCATTACTGGAAAACGCAGGCGGAAATGCTAATTTTCGAATTTGAAAAAGTCCTGCATATCTAGCTGATAATTCTGTGTAACTATTAGGAGCCTGGAAAACAACTGGACGTCTGTTTGTAAAATCTTCGAAGTTTAATTCTTCTTGCTTATGCTTTTTGTTGGAGTACTGAAGAGGGGGATTTTGTTCTCTTTCAAAGGCTGAAATAGCGTTGAGGAACTTTTTATCAGGCATTCCTCAATGAAACTGTGGAACTGTGTAACACCAGTTGACTCAGCTAAATAAATAGATGCACTGATATCTTTATCAACAATAACTCTGGTGTTGATGACAAGCAAATCTTTTCCATTTTCTAAAAATGGCTTTCCGAACTCTTTCAGAGTATCATAAAGTGCTTGAACCTTAATGACAAATTGAAATGAGTGATACTGCTCATGATGTCGTCTATTACTTTCTTCGATCTTTATCTAAATCTTACACTCAAACTCTGGTATCAAGTGGCAAATCTCTGGTCCAGCTACCATCCAACGTGTTAGTGCCGATGGATCCTGCATTAACCCGACTGCACCTCCATCTCCTTTCATTATAGCATTGTTTTGCTCGTGCGTTTGACCTATGCTGATAGCTGAGAAGAGTTTGTTCGATTTTTTTTTATCACAGACTGCCTTTTGTACATAGGAAGGACATCTGTATGTTCGCATGGACTGATACTTAACCTATTTTTAACATGAAAAGTGAACTTTTTGGCCTAAACAACATATAAATTGACACCAAACTCACTCTTGTGCGATGGTTAGTAAGAAAACTGCAAACAATTCCAATGTATGACGCCATCTTGAATTCGAACAACTTTTTGAGATGCCTCCCGTTTTCAAATGAACTGTATAGTCATAAACTACATTTCTCCCAAAGGGAGTTTTTATCACAATTTGCAGTTTGTTTATACCTAGCACCTCCACTATAACGCATACAAAGTCCATAAACTGTATTCTAGCACATTTGATTACGTATGCTCATATTTTCCGCCACCAATCTGAATATTATGATATACCGTCTGTTCTATAAAAAGGGCCCCGCCTTCTAGCTACTTTATTATTTATTTTAGACCCAATAAACCTTATATCAAATCAAATGGCACATAAAAACCTACATTTTAACACTATCAAAAATTTTTATCTTCAATTGTTTCAGAGTGGTGATGTCACGTGCAATTTTTTTAAATGACACTGTATATATTTTTTGACATTTTCTGGTAGAGGTTTTTTTTTCTCTTTTCAACAATATAAATATTTTATGCCCTTACATAAGAAAATTTTCGAGAAAAATTAAAAAACTTTTTTATCGGTGGGAAGCCACCATACAAAACTATAAACAAAAGTGTAACTCAGTAAAACAAAACAATAAACACTTTAGATTATTCTGAAATCTGACAGTTAAAGCGTTTGGCTACTATTTGTTTTGTTTTTCTGAGTTACACTTTTGTTTACAGTTTTGTATCATGGCCTCCCACTGTGAAAAAGTTTTGTAATTTTTCACGAAAATTTTTTTATGCAAGTGCATGAAATATTTATATTGTTGAAAAGAGAAAAAAAACCTCTACCAGAAAATGTCAAAAAATATATACAGTGTCATTTAAAAAAATTGCACGTGACGTCACCACTCTGAAACAATTGAAGATAAAAAATTTTTGATAGTGTTAAAATGTAGGTTTTTATGTGCCATTTGATTTGATATAAAGTTTATTGGGTCTAAAATAAATAATAAAGTAGCTAGAAGGCGGAGCCCTTTTTATAGAACAGACGGTATATCACTGGAATGGGAAAACTCCTATTACTCATGATACCACATGCAACTATGGGTTTCATATACAAAATACAATTTTATGGTATAACTAGAATTTCAAAACTTTTTTGGAATAACCGACTACCCACTGCATTCGTATTGAAAATGTGCCAGAAGAATGTCAAATTACTTTTATTTTTTTTTATAAATAAGCGAGATATGGCCACAAAACGGAAAATTGAAAAAATAAATTTTTGTTTATAACTCGAAAACAAAAGACGGTAGCTCATTTTGGTTTCCACCATTAAGTCTTTCTCAAAAATAGATCGAGGATGGGGGTCCATTTTTCCATATCTCCTATAATTATCGAGATTCCCTATGAAAACATCTAAATTTTCCCAACCTGTACACTCTGCGACAGAGAAAATAAATTTGAGCCCGCTTAGTAAAAGAAGCGATAATTAGGTAGGTATTGTAGGTATGGAAATGTTAAGAACTTGCTACTTCTTACAATGTCTATGACGTATTCTGAATTTTCACCCATTGAGTTTTCTATTGAGTATACAAATTGGTGGCGGAAAATGTGAACATAGCTATTCAAATGAGTTAGAATACAGTTTATGGGCTTTGTAAGCGTTCGACAGAAATAGACATATATGATTTAAAATCTAGTATCCTAGGATTCAGTGTTTTCTGAAAACAAAACACATTGATTCGGCGGATACTAGATGTCAATCGCATATTACTCTATTCTGTCTAATGCATACAAAACTCATAAACTGTATGCTAGCTCATTTGATTGTCTATGTTCACATTATCCACCACCAATCTGTAGAGTTCAATAGTGTTATTCCACAGTAATTGAAAAGAACGACTTTTTGTATTTTGGGATACTGGTACTGTTATATATTGTTATGATATCATAAAAGTGGATATAGTTTGATGATCAATACGATAAAAAGATTTAGTAAAGCATTGTAGTCAGTCTTTGCAAAAGTTTAGAATATAAAAGGTTATTTGAACTAAATTTTTAAATAGAGATAAAATAAAAAAAAATGAGAATTGAAAGAATAAATTTCATATAGTTTAATTTATAAAGTAAGATGTTAAAAAATAGAAATTATTTACTACTGATATCAGATACGACAGACCAAATTAAAATATTAAAAGATAACAAAGTATGTAGGTATCAAATGTATATTTAAATATAGTAAGCATCAATAATGAAAACACGGTAGTTAAGAGAGTTGTTTTTGAATGGAGAATAACAAATTTTGAAAAATGTAACATAATATTTTGGATATTAATAAAATGTTGAAAACTTTACTGTTTTATATATAATAATGGTACTGGTATAATAAGAACAGTGAGTAAATAAATCTACGAAGTTTAAATAATGTGAAATATAATTATCATGGTGTATGAGTAACAAGATGTCTTAATTAATGAAGAGCATTTACTAATAAATGAAAATGTAAGATTTGGATTGGGTTGCTTTATTGGAGTTAATACAATTTAAAAAAAAAGGAAATAAAAAGGATTCGACTGGTGCGGAGTACTGCAGGTGTAGGAGTCATTTATGGAGGACTGATGTATCTACTTGGATCGGTGATCGGCTATATTGGGGTGGTATTAATTTGGAATATAACAAGAATAGTTTACTGGTAGAAGAGGATTGTGAAAGAGTGGTATGTGGGTCGACGGGTGCAGTTTTTGGTTGAACAGAGGTTGGATTCTTCGACTACTTTGAAGTTTATATAGAAGATTTGTCGGCTGTAAATTGGTTGGACAGTTACTTGCAGTTGGACGTGTTCGTGTGGTGACTGATTGTACAAAGGGGTCTGTGGTGCTGGATGTGCAATTAATGGCGTCAATAAGGTTGGTTATTAGTTTAGCCTAGAATAAAACTGAAATATATGAACAATATTTATTACTTGCAATAATTAAAATAGTTAATACTTACTATAAAAGATAGAGAATGTCATACATCATAATAATATTGAAAACAGTGTACGTTGGTCGTATCTGATTACAAGTAGAAGAATTATTTTGAATTCAGTCAAGATCAGTGACATTTAAGGTCATTTGACAATTGAGATTTATATTCTAAATATTTGACAAGTTAAAAATGGGACAACTAGATAAATGAACCTAACCCTGATTGAGTTTTCATGGCAATAGTATTTTTAAGTACAAATTATTTGAAATTAATTGATAAATAAGAAATAAATACTTACAGCTAGCAGAGCAGGGCAATCGAATTAAATACTTATGGTGTCGAAACATTAAGTCATTGCAATATTTATGTCAGTCGATTGGTATTTCTATAAGTTCTACTATTTTTGAAAAAGTTTATGATTTCCGGTTATTAGTACTAGTTGGCTACCATATTTAATAGTTCATTACGAATTTCATTTTTTCCAGGTGCTTCTATGTTTTTCAGCTTGGTATTGGTGCTAGTTATTTCTACTTCAGTTAAATTTAATTGTTGCTGATATTCTTGTTGGTATATTGATTGGATGTAAATAGTAGTTGTAATTGTAAATAGTAGTTAGTAAATATAGTAAATAATACATAAATACAAATAGTTGTAAATACTGGTTGTTATTTTAATACGTAAAACATTTTGTTATATCCCAAACGAACTTTCTATTCATTCGACCATAAAAACCCTTTACTAGCGTTTCTAATAAGATAAATCATGCATGTTTTCCAACACCTGTTTATAAAATTGTACTTTTTTAAATCGGCAGTGAAGAACGTCGAAATCGTCATCAAAATGCGAGAAATCGGTAGTGAAGTAATCCATTGTTTTACGACAATTTGTAGGCGGCGGGGCGATAGGTAAACGTCAAAATAATCTACAAAAGTTGGTTAAAATGGTATAATTTTGATTTCTCGATTTAAAAAAAAAACATAATGCACCCCTCGGCATCCAAGTTCTTTTTTATCCCACATTGGTGATAAAAAGGTAAACTTCAGTATCTTGGTATACAAACTACTATTATCTACTAACATCTCGTTGCTAAAGTAACACTTTATTGACAAGGGTGGATAAGTATGTATTTTGCGCACTACGGCCTGAAACAATATTAATATCCTTGTTTGTCCGTTGTAGAAAAATATTGTTTTACGAGCGCGAGATGTTTTAGAGCGTTCAAATGACTTTTTTGACTCGGCTATTGCCTCGTCAAAAGAAGTAACATGTTATGTTATTTCGACCTCTTTCGTTCTACCCAAATTTTACTGAATACAACCATGTGCTTGGAGCTTATAATCAAATTTATCTGGGCAAACTTAAAATTCTCGCATTGTATGGAATTTCCCCTCAAGTAATTTTTTGCAGTGCACGAATTGCTTACTTGTTTCGACATCCGGGCGTCAGCTCCTAAAAATTCTTGGAATATATGCGTGTTACCTTGTGGAATATTAGGGAGGGAAAAAAACTTTGGGCAAGCTCTTTGTCTTAAGCAATAACGAAACTATTGTTAATTCTCTAGGAGGGTGGCTATTAAGGTAAGAAATTTGACTTCAAGGCCACCCTACGTTTATTCCTACACACCTGGAGGGAGCTTGGTGAGCAACGGCGAAGACGCAGCTATCCTGGTGAATTACTGGCAAAGCCCCGTGATGTTTCTTGCTTTGGGTCACGGAAGCAATCCTTTTTAAAGCAAGTGGCGCTCTGGGTCATACGATTTTGAGTAGAGTCATAGGGTAAGTAAACGTCGGTTTCAAGTGAGCTTTCGAACCACCCCTTCCTGATTAAGCTAAGCCGAGGGTAACAGGAACGCCTCTATCTGTTCCGACACATTTTAAGATCTGTGTTATTACGAAAACCGGCCAACCCTTTACTCTCTTTTCCCCCGATTTAATCGCTAGTGCAGTCAATGTCGATTAAAGTAAATTATTATGTAGCAAACATTGTCACGTTCTAAAATCATTAATTTCGCAAACTTAATACAAAAATAACATTTTCCAACTCATACAATTATTGAGGTTTTCCTGATTAAAATTTGAACATATTTCCAAAAAACTTGACACTTGTAAATTTGACATAATGATATCGTTAGTTACCAAAGTACACTGTGTTACTTCCTATGGAATTTTTATTTACAAAAACCACAATTCATTCGCTAGTGATTAATAGTAATTTACGATTCAAGTGCGTAAGCTAGTCTTTAGTCACGAGTGGGGCACAGTTAAAACGCGAGTGAGCGAGCGTATTGAGCCCCGCGAGTGACTAAACATGCTTTACGCATGTGTATCGTACAATATCTTATCTACGATAGAATCTACAATACACGGTAAATATAAGAAAAATATTTAAATCTAAATTGCAAACGGTCGTAATTTTGCGTGGTTAAAAATTTTAAAACCGTTGCTACTGACGACGTGCCGAATGAAATCTAAACACCTTGCTACTGACGACGTATACTAATGAAAACATGTTATTGAACAGTCGTTTTACAAACTTAAAACTGCCAACTGAAAGTCAATTTTACACTGTCGTAGATACAGTAAATTTTATCCACTATTATCATTAAAGTGTTATTCTAGCAACGTGGCTTCAGTGGATAAAGCACTTACAACTTTATAGGTAGGTATTGAAAAGTAGTTATGTATGGCACGAGTGACTAAAGAGGCATTTTATCCATAAAGGCAAAACTTTAGCTCATGAGACAGCCAAGTGAGATAATTTCTCCGAATGGATAACATCTCTTTTTCTACGACCACTACTAAAAGTAGGCCTTTTAGCGCTAGCTTTTTTACTTCCTTTTACAATAAAGGAAGTATTGGATTCAACCCAAAAATTCGAAATTGAGTTTTCAACAGATCTTCACGTTTCAGAGTCCCCTGAACCCAAAAAACATATTTTTTTTTCATTGGTCTGTCTGTCTGTGTATCTGTGAACAGAATATCTCAAAAACGAAAAGAGGTATGGGGTTCAAACTTCATATATAAGTTTTGTGTACTATGTAGATGCGACAGCAAGCTTTTGAAGAAAATCTCAAAACCGGAAGTAGGTGTTTACTCCTGTAATTTTTCAGTTTTTTTCGATTTTTTCAAAAACGGCTCTAATGATTTTTTTCAAACTTTTTATTTTTATTACATTTTTAATGTGTATTGATGTGGAATAGGTAATATTCCAGTGGAATACTTCTAAAATGGGTTTCTTTTGTTTTTTTTTCAATTTTTTTATTAACTCCTACTTTAAATAGAACACCCGGTATATTCTTACATTTTTGAATTCAGCTTAAAATTCTGGAGAAAATTTGTCTGTTTACCTAACGCTCTATTTTGCACCGTTTTTGTAGAATTTGTAATTTTTGAAAATTTTTGACAAATGCTTTAAAATTTAAAATCAAATTTTTGGTCAATTATAAGATCACTGTAAAAGGAAGTTGTGTGCGTGTATCACACCAGATTTTTCACTAAAAGTGACGTTTTATAATTTATAATTTAGCGTGTTAAAAGTGAAATCAGCTGTTTACTTTCAGCCCATGTGCTAAAAGTAAACAACTGGTATGGAATTTACAATTTCGAACTGGAAGTAAGGTTGTAAAGTTATTCTAGTTACTTCTTGCGTTAGAGGTGTTTTTTAAATAATTAAAGCGTTATGTAAAGAATAAAGTAAAATGTGTAGATTTATAATTACCTTTGATAACTGACTTTCACAGCTCCTGGTCGTTAAGGCCATTTCTTTATTATGCCATAAATTATAACTGTCATAATTGTAAACCTTTGTTAAATCGACATTTATGGATATATAACAGTAAATTTAAGGCCGTAGAAAAATATTATGTGCAAACTAGTGCTAAAAGTGTTCTTCTACTCGACATGTTATGAAACTCAGCCTTCGGTTTCGTTTCATAATAATCATGTCTCTTGCATAAACGGCCACTTTTAGCACTTGTTGCACAAATAGCTATTATTCACGTGTAGCATATAAAACTTTTTCCAATACTTACAATTAATTGTATAACTAAGTTGTAAAATTGAAAAAATAATTTTAAATATGTAATCATAGTACTTGGTTGTGTACTAGTTTCCACCGTAACATGTTTGTATTTTGTAAGTTGCTATAGATTATTAACTACTTTATTCACTAGTGAATAAAGTAATTTTCTTGTCCATCCTCAACATTAAAATGTTGCTTTACCATGAAGCTTTGCACAGACACAATACAGCTTTATAAATAGGCATTGGAAAAGAAAATTACTTCACTACTATAGCCAAATTCTCCTGAGAAAATATATGGAAACAAAAAGGTAAGTGTATCTAAAAAAATGTAGGCACCACTCCGCTGTCACTCCAAAAAAGCCGCGACTTTAAATATTTCCAACACTTTCAAGACTTTCGACTACAATATTTTTTTCAAAATGTATATTTGCCTAATCTTTTTGTTGACTTGTAACCCTACCATGTCAATCGTGTTGAAATAAAAATTATTAAAATTCACCATTATTCGAGTTCCCATTTGAGTTTCGTTGGGAAAGGTTGTGTGTATGCGCTCTTTCACGCGATATTTCAAGTGCAAAGTGATAAACGTTTGACCTTAGGTCAATTGATGATAACCAGGGAAGTGATTTATTTATTTTTATATTTATTTTTATACAATTTTAAACTGGCCCGTGATTAATTCAATCAACATATTAATTGCTGCAAATACTACAGGGTGCGGCCAAAATGGCCAATAATCCTTATTATAATAACATGCAGTTCGTACAAGCAAATCCATTAGTGCACAATCAACAAGTGCAACCACAATTTACTTCGCCTACAAACAATTGGTACCCTCAACCGATGCTCCTACAGCAAACACAACAGCAACCTGTATACTATAGCCAACAGCAAACAAACTCACAGACACCGATGCAAATAGTAAACCATCCACGGCCTGAATTCCCACCTTTGCCTTCGGCATATGAATGGCAAATTCCAAAACACAGTAAGAAACGAATACTGGATGAAGAAGGGCACTCAAGCCAAAGTGATCCAAAACAATACTGGTTAAGTAATAATAAATTCAGTTGCCTTAGTGACAAAGACAAAGACAAAGACAACGATAAAGACAAAGACGAAATGGACATAAATACTGACAATGAAGAGCAAAAGAAAGACCCAAAACCACCACCTATCTTTGTCGCTGGGGTAGAAGACATTAAACCTTTAATTACTGAATTAAATAAAATAGTAGAAGGAAACTATCAAACTAAAGCGCTCAATAAGGAGCAAGTAAAAATAGAGTCCAAAGATGGCCCAACTTATACAAAAATTATAAAGATGTTAAATGATAAAAAAACGGAATTTCATACTTATAAACTCAAACAGAATAAAAGTTTCAGAGTCGTGCTAAAAAATATACATTATTCTACTAAAATCGACGACATAAAGAACAGTTTAAAAGAATTAGGACATGAAGTTACAAATGTGTGGAATGTTAAACAGCCACGTACCAATGTACGTTTGCCTATGTTCTTCGTAGACCTAAAACAAAAAGATAACAACAAAGATATATACAAAGTTAAACTATTAATGAATACCTGCGTTACGATTGAAGCTCCACATTCCAAGAGAACTATACCTCAATGCATGCGTTGCCAACAATTTGGGCATACTAAAAATTTTTGTCACAAAAGCCCACGCTGCGTAAAGTGTATAGGTATTCATTTAACATCTGACTGTCCTAGGAAAACAAGAGACGCAGAAGTGCGATGTACTAACTGCAATGAAAACTATCCGGCAAATTACAGGGGATGTATTATCCATAAGCAGTTACAACAGAAGTTGTACCCACAGCTAAGAAACAAATAAGTCCAACCAAAAACAATTAGTGCACAATACGTACAACCTAACGTATCTTATGCGGAAAGAACACATTATGGTACAGAACAAACAAACCACTTAAATACTATCAATCCAACACTAAACGCACCACAAAATAATGACATAACAGAACTAAAAAATATGATGAAGGACCTCATCAACCAAATGAGTACTATGATGAATCTGATTTCAATGTTAGTAACTAAAATGTCTTAATGGCTCAAATACTGAAAATTTCTGCTTGGAACGCCAACGGCTTGTGCCTTCACGCGCAAGAAGTCAAATATTTCCTGCAAAATAACAATATCGATCTGATGTTAGTGTCCGAAACGCACTTCACTCAAAAAAGTCACCTGAAGATACCAAACTATCGCATATACAATACTAGACATCCAGATGGTACTGCACATGGTGGAACTGCCATCATAATAAGAGAAAATATCAAACATTATGAATCAGAAGCCTATAACATGGACCACTTACAAGCTACAACAGTAACTCTTGAAAGTTTCACAGGAACTCTAAATATATCCGCAGTTTATTGTCCACCAAAACACAACAACAAACAAACAGACTATGAGAACTACTTCAAAACACTAGGAAGCAAATTTATCAGCGTAGGAGATTGGAACGCAAAACATTCCCACTGGGGCTCAAGAGTAACAACACCTAAAGGCAGACAACTATATGCCGCGATGAAAAACTGCAACCTAACAACGCTATCTACAGGAGAGCCTACATATTGGCCAACTGACATGAGGAAAACCCCTGACGTACTGGACTTTGGCATTATTAAAGGTATCGATTGTAAGCTATGCAAAATAGAATCTTGTCTAGAACTTGCAAATGACCACTCAGCTGTCATTATCACACTCAACTCAAACATACTGGAAAAACAAAAACAACCATCATTGTATAGTAAAAACACAAATTGGGAACAATTTAGAACATTACTAGATGATAAAATTGAACTGAAGATTCCACTAAAAACCCCTGAAGACATTGACACTGCAGTTATCGACCTTACTAAAATGATTCAAAATGCAGCCTGGGAAGCTACACCAGATTCTAATAGGCACACTCTCAAAGAAAAATGCCCTATAATAGTCAAAGAAAAAATACAAGAAAAGAGAAGGCTTCGTAAAATATGGCAGACGACAAGAACGGAGAACAACAGGAAAATTTATAATAAAGCTGCAAAGGACCTAAAGCAGCTACTAGCGCAGTTAAAGAATCAATCCATTCAAGAATATTTGAGCAACTTATCTCCCTCCGAAGCAACGGAATATTCCTTGTAGAAAGCCACAAGAAAACTGAAAAGACCTCAGGTGTGTGTCCCACCAATTAAAGATCAAAATGATAAATGGGCTAAAAGCGATAAAGAGAAGGCAACAGCTTTTGCAAATCATCTCACAAAAGTGTTTGAACCACACGCCATACCCTCTCCAGAACATGAGGAAAAAGTCACGAAAATACTCACAGCTCCATACCAAATGGATCTTCCAATAAAAAACGTCAGCCTTTCAGTAGTCAAGGACACAATCCTACAACAAATAAATCCAAAAAAAGCACCAGGGCTTGATTTGATCACCGGGAACGTTTTACAAAAACTCTCAGAGAAAGGATACAAAGCCCTACAACAAATATTTAATGCAGTTTTGAGAGTCGGTTACTTTCCTAGTCAATGGAAAGTAGCCCAAATTATTATGATATTAAAACCAGGGAAAAACCCTAATGAAACGTCATCCTATCGGCCAATAAGCCTGCTGCCCATTATATCTAAAGTTTTCGAAAAAGCCTTATTAAAACGACTAAAACATATTATAGAAGACAAAGAACTTATACCGGATCATCAATTCGGGTTCAGAAGTCAACATGGAACTATCGAACAAGTGCACCGGTTGGTTAGTGTGATTAATAGGGCTTATGAAGACAAAAAGTATTGTTCAGCTGCTTTTCTGGATATTAGCCAGGCCTTTGATAAGGTCTGGCATGATGGTTTAATATGCAAGCTCAAACAAAGTCTACCATGCAACTTTGTCATCTTACTGAAGCTACCTCTCGGGCAGACACTTCTTTGTTAAATATCAGGAAGATTTTTCAGAACTACTACCGATTCATTCCGGAGTGCCCCAAGGAAGTATACTTGGACCGATCCTCTATACCTTATACACAGCGGACATGCCTACATCCAATAGAACTATAGTTGCTACCTACGCAGATGACACAGCGATACTTGCTACACATGCAAAACCAGAAATAGCCTCACAACACCTGCAGGAAAATCTAAATGATTTGGAACTCTGATTAGACAACTGGAAGATAAAATCAAATGCATCAAAATCAGTACATGTAACTTTTACTCTAAACAGAAGCACCTGCCCGCCAGTCATTCTCAACGGTCAACAACTTACCCAAACAGAAGACACCAAATACTTTGGGATATATATAGACAGACGCCTAACCTGGAGAAAACATATCTTTACGAAAAGGAAACAACTCAGCTTAAAACTACGGCAAATCTATTGGCTTCTTGGCAGATCATCTCAGTTAACTTTGGAAAACAAACTTTTATTGTACAAGGCTATTATCAAACCAATGTGGACCTATGGAATCCAACTTTGGGGAACGGCAAGTAATTCCAACATAGAAATTTTACAACGATTCCAAAGCAAAGTGTTAAGACAAATAGTCGTTGCTCCATGGTATGTCCCTAATGTTGAAATTGCGAAAGACCTAAAAGTTCCTACTATCAAAGAAGAAATTAAAAGATTTAGTGAACGTTATAGTGCCAGAACTCAAGTTCATCCTAATGTTCTTGCGAGAAACTTGTTCGCGCACACGGTCGAAGTGCCACGATTAAAGCGTTTCAAGCCAGAATCCATAACAGACAGATTCGTTTAGGATTACTTTTGTGTTCTACTTGTGTAAATATGTGTGTTATCTAATCCTAAGTGATATTTGTTAAGGGTTGCTTCACTGGAAGTTTATCTACAAGCCATTTACTGTTTATCTGTTTTTATCTAATGATACATATCAATTACTTATTGTCCTAAAGGGACAGATTGTAAGTATAGTTGGGTTAATAAAAAAAAAAACAATTATTCAATTACCAGATACTTATATGGAAGCCCGAAATTTCTATGAAAATGTGCTTTAAAAAAAGTTGGGCCTTATGACCAAAGTCCAAGTTGGGCGTTGTGACCAAAATCAAACTTGGGCATTATGACCAAATTGGGCGTTGTGACCAGAATCAAAAGTGGGCATTGTGACCAAGTTGGGCGTTGTGACCAAAATCGAAGTTGGGCGTTATAACCAAAACGGTGGTTTAAGTGGCGTCGATAGCTCTCTCCTATAACAGGCGTCGGTGGGCGTTGTGACCAAGTTGGGCGTTGTGACCAATAACGTTTTTGGGCGTTATGACCAAGTTGGGCGTTGTGACCAAAATCAAAATTGGCCGTTGTGACCAAGTTGGGCGTTGTGGCCCGATTCGAAGTTGGGCATTATGTCCAAATTCTGAGTTGGGGTTTGTGACCAGTGGACGTTGTGTTATAGCCCCCGAATATCATATTACAGCAGGTACTAAACTGGGTGTTAATAGATGTATAAAACGATATGTAGTTACTGGTACTTTACAAGCAACCATAAAACATTTAAGAAAAAAAAATAACACAAATACACAAATATCACAGACCATACTTAATAGGTAAGCATTCAAACCTATACACTTTATTGGGAGCAGCACGTGTAATACTTTACTTATAGTACAGTAAAGATAGCTCTAAAATTCTCAAAACCCAAACTTAAAAAAAGTTCTACTCTGCTACAAACTGTTCAGTACTCTCCTCTTAGTAAGTGGTAAAAAGTTGCACGACCTTACGCGTCAGGTTGAGGCGAGAGGGGGGTGGAAAGGTAGTAAAATGGTAAGTTTCAACAGTTTTTTGAAAATATCTGGTTAACTATGACGTTTAGCGCAAACTTTATTTTATATAAAATTAATCTAAATTTAATTTACAATAAAAATGATCTTATGCATTCTTGCGCTCCAGTAAAGGATTAGGGAGATATGGGGGGGGGGGGGGGCAAAAATGTAACTTTTTCTGTTTGGTCAAAAAAGCATGAATGCCTATGAACTCGTAATATTCGCTCCAAGTGTATTATATAAAGGGTTCAGCGAAGTGGGGAGGTCAAGTGGTTATGGTGAAGAACCCAGCACAAAATACGAACAACATTTCCACAGATCATCCACTGTTGAAGTGAAAGTGGAAGATGCAATTAATGTCACTATACGACAAGCAGAATTTCTAACTAATAGTAAGAACAAGATGCAACTGATTGCTCTTATCAGGGTACACTTACAGCAAGCTGGCTGCAAAGCGATTCAGGCAGAAGGTGATGCTGACACCAAGATTGTTTTTACTGCAATTGACTAATCAAAAAAGAAACAAGAGGCTATCGTGATTGGCAATGACACCGATTTATTGGTCTTGTTGGTAGTTTATGCTCCAGCCAACAAACAGTTGAAGATGGCTGTACCGAAGAAAGGTAACCAAGAAGAAAAAGTTTACTGCATTGGAGACATTCAGCGTGGTATGGGGAAATGAAGGATGTTCTCTTTCTTCAATTTATAGATATAATTACTTCTAAATTAATTAAAAAAACTATATCGCGTCACCGCCCAACCTGAATTTATTGTAATGCAAATACCAAAATGGAATGAACTGAAGTAGCTTCCAAGTAATAACAATATCTGAACTTAACTTAGAAAGGTAGGTACTAAATCCTACTACGATTAAATTGAGTACAGTGTACATATCGCTAATAGTAAACATATCGGAACGAAATACACCAAGGGCTAGTCTGATCACAACAAAAACTACCTGCACAAAAACATAATTTCTCTACCAAGATATCCTAAATAATAATCTCCATCTGGGATCAATCAGGGTGCCTTTAGAATCACATTCTACCCACCAATCACCACAATATGCAGGTAACCTGTAAAACGGTAGTGTAGAATTAAGATATCCCAAATAGCTCCAAAACTGCGCAATAAAAAACACTATAGGAAAAAGTTAATCGATAATAAACCAGAAGGAAACGCGAGTATCTATCTTGCTAATTTCAAAACGAAATAAGGGTGCATCATCAAACATCTAATTCTTCTTGTTAAATGGGTTCTACACCTGACAGGCGAATACATATCGGAAAATACTAGTTTAAAAATGTCTGTATTGCTAAGTCGATTTCACTCGGTCACTCCTTCAGTGTTTCACCAGTATTTTCTTTCTGTCGCTTGATGTTCCGATTTATGTTGAGCTGATAGCATCCATTTATTGAGTTTTCGTCTTGGAATCTATTGCCATATTATTACGATTTTCTCCCTAATTTCTCTTAACTATGATTGGCACTATTTTTTGAAGGCGGAAACGGTACTTAAATTTAAAAAAGCAACCCGTAACAATAATTTGCTCCAGATAGCTTTTCGTCGAGACAAGGGCGATTCGAGGAAACCTAAATGAATTTGTTTGCTACTGTATAACAGGAAGAATTAATTCGGGTCAGGGCGTCACGAATTCTTAAATTTAAAACCATTATTACTTCCTTTCGGAATCCCAGACAACGAAGAAATGGAGCTACATGTGTTCACGACGTTTTTTATCTTAAGAAAATCTAAGTGGAGTCGCAGGAAAATGGTGAACTCGATATCTATTCACTGATGGAGAAACTAAGGCCGATTTGGAAACGGAGGCCGATGGAGAAACGGAGGCCGATCTGGAAACGGAGGCCGAAGAAGAAACGGATGCCGATTTGGAAACGGAGGCCGATGGAGAAACGGGAAGCCGATCTGGAAACGGAGGCCGATGAAAAAACGGAGGCCGATTTGGAAACGGAGACCGGTGGAGAAACGGAGGCCTATCTGGAAACGAAAGCCGATAAAGAAACGGGGGCCGATCTGGAAATGGAGGCCTATTGAGACACGGAGGCCGATCTGGAAACGAAGGCCGATCTGGAAACGGAGGCCGATGGGAAAAGGGATGCCGATCTGGAAACGGAGGCCGATGGAGAAACGGAGGCCGATAGAGAAACGGAGGCCGATAGAGAAACGGAGGCCGATCTGGAAACGGAAACCGATGGAGAAACGGAGACCGATCTGGAAACGGAAGCTGATGGAGAAACGGAGGTCAATCTGGAAACGGAGACCGATAGAGAAACGGAGGTCGATCTGGAAACGGAAGCCGATGAAGAAACTGAGGCCGACCTGGAAACGGAGGCCGATCTGGAAACGGAGGCCGATAGAGAAACGGAGGTCGATCTGGAAGCGGAGGCCGATCTGGAAACGAAAGCCGATAGAGAAACGGAGGAAGAACTAGAAATGGAGGCCGATGGAAAAATGGAGGCCGATGGAAAAATGGAGGCCGATCTGGTAACGGAGGACGATGGAAAAACGGAGGCCGATCTGGAAACGGATGCCGATCTGGAAACAGAGGCCGATAGAGAAACGGAGGCCGATAGCGAAACGGAGGCTAATGGAGAAACGGGGGCCGATCTGGATATGGAGGCCTATTGAGACACGGAGGCCGATCTGGAAACGAAGGCCGATCTGGAAACGGAGGCCGATGGGGAAACGGATGCCGATCTGGAAACGGAGGCCGATAGAGAAACGGAGGCCGATAGAGAAACGGAGGCCGATCTGGAAACGGAAACCGATGGAGAAACGGAGACCGATCTGGAAACGGAAGCTGATGGAGAAACGGAGGTCAATCTGGAAATGAAGGCCGATAAATAAACGGAGGCCGATCTGGAAATAGAGGCCGATTGAGACGCGGAGGCCGATCTGGAAACGAATGCCAATCTGGAAACGGAGGCTGATGGAGAAACGGAGGAAGATCTGAAAACAAGGCCGCTGAAAAAACGGAGGCCGATCTGGAAACGCAGGCCGATAGAGAAACGGAGGTCGATCTGGAAACGGAGGCCGATCTAGAAAAGGAAGCTAATGGAGAAATGGAGGCCGATCTCTAAACAGAGGCCGATTTAGGAACGGAAGCCGATCTGGAAACGAAGGCCGATGGGGAAAGGGATGCCGATCTGGAAACGGAGGCCGATAAAGAAACGGAGGCCGATAGAGAAACGGAGGCCGATCTGGAAACGGAAACCGATGGAGAAACGGAGACCGATCTGGAAACGGAAGCTGATGGAGAAACGGAGGTCAATCTGGAAATGGAGGCCGATAAATAAACGGAGGCCGATCTGGAAATGGAGGCCGATTGAGACGCGGAGGCCGATCTGGAAACGAATGCCGATCTGGAAACGGAGGCTGATGGAGAAACGGAGGAAGATCTGAAAACAAGGCCGCTGAAAAAACGGAGGCCGATCTGGAAACGCAGGCCGATAGAGAAACGGAGGTCGATCTGGAAACGGAGGCCGATCTAGAAAAGGAAGCTAATGGAGATATGGAGGCCGATCTCTAAACAGAGGCCGATTTAGGAACGGAAGCCGATCTGGAAACGGAAGCCGATAGAGAAACGGAGGTCGATCTGGAAACGTAGGCCGACCTGGAAACGGAGACCGATAGAGAAACGGAGGTCGATCTGGAAACGGAAGCCGATGAAGAAACGGAGGCCGACCTGGAAACGGAGGCCGATCTGGAAACGGAGGCCGATAGAGAAACGGAGGAAGAACTAGAAATGGAGGCCGATGGAAAATGGAGGCCGATGGAAAAATGGAGGCCGATCTGGTAACGGAGGACGATGGAAAAACGGAGGCCGATCTGGAAACGGATGCCGATCTGGAAACAGAGGCCGATAGAGAAACGGAGGCCGATAGCGAAACGGAGGCCGATCTGGAAACGGAAACCGATGGAGAACCGGATGCCAATCTGGAAACGGAGGCCGATAGAGAAACGGAGGCCGATACCGAAACGGAGGCCGATCTGGAACCGGAAACCGATGGAGAACAGGAGGCCGATCTGGAAACGGAGGCCGATAGAGAAACGGAGGCCGATCTGAAAACCGAGGCCGATGGAGAACCGGAGGCCGATCTGGAAACGGAGGCCGATGGAGAAACGTAGCCCGATCTGGAAACTGAGGCCGATGGAGAAACGGAGGCCGATTTAGACACGGAGGCCGATGGAGATGCGGAGGCCGATTTAGAAACGGCCTCCGTTTCCAGATCGGCCTCCGTTTCTCCATCGGCTTCCGTTTCCAGATCTTCTTCAGTTTTCCCGTCGTCCTCCGTTTACAGAACGGCCATCGTTTCCAGATCGGCCTCCGTGTCTCAATCGGCCTCCATTTTTAGATCGGCCTCCGTTTCTTTATCGGCCTCCGTTTCCAGATCGGCCTCCGTTTCTCCATCGGCCTCCGTGTCCAAAGCGGCCTCCGTTTCTTCATCGGTCTCCGTTTCCAGATCGGCCTCCGTTTCTTCATCGGTCTCCGTTTCCAGATCGACCTCCGTTTTAAATCGGTCTCCGTTTCCAGATCGGCCTCCGTTTCTCCATCGGCCTTTGTTTTCAGATCGGCCGCCGTTTTTCTATCGGCCTCCGCTTTTAGATCGGTTTCCATTTCTCTATCGGCCTTCGTTTCCAGATCGGCCTCCATTCCTCCATCGGCCCCCGTTTCCAGATCGGCTTCCGTTTCTCCATCGCCTTTAGTTTCCAGATCGGCCTCAGTTTTTCCATCGGCCTCCGTTTCCAGAAATCGGCCTCCGTTTCTCCATCGGCCTCCGTTTCCAGTTCGGCCTCCGCTTCTCCATCGGCCTCCGTTACCAGATCGTCCTCCGTTTTTCCATCGGCCTCCGTCTCCAGATCGGCCTCCGTTTCTCCATCGGCATCCGTTTCCAGATCGGCTTCCGTTTCTCCATCGCCTTCCGTTTCCAGATCGGCCACTGTTTCACCATCGGCCTCTGTTTCCAAATCGGCCTCCGTTTCTCTATTGGCCACCATTTCCAGATCGGCCTCCGTTTCTCCACGAGCTTCCTTTTCCAGATTGGCCTCCGTTTCACCATCGGCCTCCGTTTCTGCATCGGCCTCCGTTTCTCCATCGGCCTCCGTTTCCAAATCTGCCTCCGTTTCTCCATCGGCCCCCGTTTCCAAATCGGCCTCTGTTTCACCATCGGCCTCTGTTTCCAAATCGGCCTCCGTTTCTCCATTGGCGTCCATTTCCAGATCGGCCTCCGTTTCTCCATGAGCTTCCTTTTCCAAATCGGCATCCGTTTCTCCATCGGCCTCCGTTTGCAGATCGGCCTCTGTTTCTCCATCGGCTTCAGTTTCCAGTTCGGCCTCCGTTTCTTCATCGGCCTCCGTTTCCAGATCGGATTCCTTTTCTTTATCGGCCTCCGTTTGCAGATTGGCCTCCTTTTCTCTATCGGCCTCCGTTACCAGATCGGCCTCCGTTTTTCCATCGGCCTCCGTCTCCAGATCGGCCTCCGTTCTTCCATTGGCCTCGTTTCCAAATCGGCCTCCTTTTCTCTATCGGCCTCCGTTACCAGATCGGCCTCCGTTTTTCCATCGGTTTCCGTCTCCAGATCGGGCTCCGGTTCTCCATCAGCCTCCGTTTCCAGATCGGGTTCCGTTTTTCCATTGGCCTCCGTTTCCAGATCGGTTTTCGTTTCTCCATCGGTCTCCGTTTCCAGATCGACTTTCGTTTCTCCATGAGCTTCCTTTTACAGATCGGCCTCCGTTTCTCCATCGGCCTCCGTTTGCAGATTGGCTTCCTTTTCTCTATCGGCCTCCGTTTTCAGATCGGCCTCCGTTTCTCCATGAGCTTCTTTTTCCAGATCGGCCTCCGTTTCTCCATCGGCCTCCGTTTCCAGATCGGCCTCCGTTTCTCCATGAGCTTCTTTTTTCAGATCCGTTTCCAGATCGGCCTCTTTTTCTCCATCGGCCTCCGTTTCCAGTTCGGCTTCCGGTTCTCCATCAGCCTCCGTTTCCAGATCGGTTTTCGTTTCTCCATCGGTCTCCGTTTCCAGATCGACTTTTGTTTCTCCATGAGCTTCCTTTTCCAAATCGGCCTCCGTTACTAAATCGGCCTTCGTTTCCAGATCGGCCTCCGTTTCTTCACCGGCCCCCGTTTCCAGATCGGCTTCCGTTTCTCCATCGCCTTCCGTTTCCAGATCGGCTTCAGTTTCACCATGAGCTTCCTTGTCCAGATCGGCCTCCGTTTTTCCATCGACCTCCGTTTCCAGATCGGCATCCGTTTCTTCATCGGAGTCCGTTTCCAGGTCGGCCTCTGTTTTTCCATCGGCCTCCGTTTCCAGATCTGTTTTCGTTTCTCCATCGGTCTCCGTTACCAGATCGGCCACCGTTTCTCCATGAGCTTCCTTTTCCAGATCGCCCTCCGTTTTTCCATCGGCCTCCGTTTCCAGTCGGCCTCCGTTTCCCCATGAGCTTCCGTTTCCAAATCGGCTTCCGTTTCTCCATCGGCCTCCTGTTCCAAATCGGCCTCCATTTCTCCATCCGCCTCCGTTTCCAGATCGGCCTCCGTTTCTCCATCGGCCTACGTTTCCAGATCGGCCTCCGTTTTCTTATCGGCCTCCGTTTCCAGGTCGGCTTCCGTTTCTTTATCGGCCGCCGTTTACAGATCGGCCTCCGTTTATTTATCGTCCTCCGATTACAGATCGGCCTTCGTTTTTCCTTCGGCCTCCGTTTCCCCATGAGCTCCCCTTTCCACATCGGCTTCCGTTTCTCCATCGGCCTCCTTTTCCAAAACGGCCTTCGTTTCTCCATCGGCCTACGTTTCCAGATCGGTCTCCGTTTCTCCATCGGTCTACGTTTCCAGATCGGCCTCCGTTTCGTTATCGGCCTCCGTTTCCAGATCAGCCTCCGTTTCTTTATCGGCCTTCCTTTCTCTATCGGCCTCCGTTTCCAGATCGGCCTCCGTTTCTCCATGAGCTGCGTTTTCCAGATCGGCCTCCGTTTCTCCAACGGCCTCCGTTTCCAGATCGGCCTCCGTTTCTCCATCGGCCTCCGTTTCCAAATCGGCCTCCGTTTCTCCATCGGCCTCCGTTTCCAGATCGGCCTCCGTTTTTCCATCGGCCTCCGTTTCCAGATCGGTTTCCGTTTCTCCATCGCAATCCGTTTCCCGATAGGCCTCCGTTTCTCCATGAGCTTCTTTTCCAGATCGGCCCCCGTTTCTCCATCGGCCTCCGTTTCTCAATCTGCCTCCGTTTCTAGATCGGTCTCCTTTTCTCCATCGGTCTCCGTTTCCAAATCGGCCTCCGTTTCTCCATCGACCACCGTTTCTAGATCGGCCTCCTTTTCTCCATCGGTCTCCGTTTCCAATTCGGCCTCCGTTTCTCTATCGGCCTCCGTTTCCAGATCGGCCTCCGTTTCTCCATGAGCTTCTTTTTTAAGATCGGCCTCCGTTTTTCCATCGGCCTCCGTTTCCAGATCGGCCTCCGTTTCCTCATGAGCTTCCCTTTCCAGATCGGCCTCCGTTTCTACATCGGCCTCCTGTTCCTAATCGGTCTCCGTTTCCCCATCGGCTTCTGTTTCCAGATCGGCCTCCGTTTCTCCATCGGCCTAAGTTTCCAGATCATTCTCCGTTTCCTTATCGGCCTCCGTTTCCAGATCGGCCTCCGTTTCTTTATCGGCCTCCACTTCTCTATCGACCTCCGCTTCCTGTTCGGCCTCCGTTTCACCATCGGCCTCCGTTTCTCCATCGGCCTCCGTTTCCAGATCGGCCTCCGTTTCCTGATCGGCTTCCGTTTCACCATCGGCCTTCGTTTCCAAATTGGCCTCCGTTTCTCAATGAGCATCCTTTTCCAGGTCGGCCTCCGTTACTCCATCGGCCTCCGTTTCCAGATCGGCGTCCGTTTCTCTATCGGCCTCCGTTTCCAGATCGGCCTCCGTTTCTTTATTGGTCTTGTCAGGGAAGATAGACGGTCGGCCTTACCTTTTGGCGAAAGTTATATTCGGTGTTTTGCCGGCTGGTAACTATCGGCCTAATTGGGCTAGCTCGTCGCGAGGGTCGCAGGGTTCCAGCTATGCTAAGAGAGAATACAAAAAAAAAGGAGTGGGCGCCAGGTCCTCGACTCAGTTCTAATCCTTATGCCGGACCGTGCACAAGGTCAAGACAATTTCCAGCAGCACAAAGAAAACAATCAAATCAACCACCAAAGAAAATATCACAGCTTTATTTCAAAGAGTTTGGTGCGTACTATAGTGCAATGCTAACATAAACTAAATACAAATATCACAGCAGGCAATATTTTTAGCAACATCAAAGAACACACAGTATGCGACATGCAATAGTAAATATAAATACAAATTTAAATATAAGTATTGGGCAAATAGTAGCCCACGAGCAGCAATGACTATGACCTGAGAATGGGCTAACACATTAAAACATTGTGCGGTTACAACGGAGCGTAGCGATTATTAAATTTAAAAAAAAATAAATTTATCAAGCGCGAGTCGCGGAGCGAGTTTAAAATTTCGCGTATACCGGCTCGGAGCAATACAAGACCACCTTGGCTAACGTTTCAACCCCGAAGGTTAGCTAAATGACGCTAGATCTATATTCAAAATTTTCTAAAGGGCGGAATCAGCGTGCGTTTGCGTGGCCACACATGAACGACGGTGTCCATATTAAAAATGCATTAAGTGTACGTATGTATATTTATATGCTAAGGAAAGCAAAGGCTTGGATTTGCCCCTTACTCGGTTACCGGAGATCTACATTAATCACAACGCTCCCGAAGGGGTGCTCACGAGACACTGCCACTGAAGTGTGCCTAACTTAACGCCGGAGGTTTGACATGAAAATATTAACTATTGTTTTGGTGATGAAAACAGCGAAGCTTTAAGGCGTCCGAACTGTGTTATGTAAGCGGGTGAGTAAAAGCGACGTCCAGATAGGACACAAGTGAAGCTCAAAGTTCTACTCTATAAATCTTTCAGATAACGCAGAGGTCAATAAGGTTAGGGGACCCGAAGGCACAAACGGAGCAATACACAGGTAAGCCTTACGACCTTAATTTAGCAAGTAGCAGAGGGTAACCGCATGTCATTGCGCGGCGGCCCGAACAAAAATAACAATTTCAAATATTACTACACTAACGATGCACGAAGCCTACTATCGTACAATCCGATGCTGAATAAAACCACACATGTCCGGAGTGCTAACGGCATGAAACAGTATGATTCAATTATAAGTTACAACAGGCGCAATGCATATTATCTACAGTAACGTCTTGCCTGCAGGAAAGTTCACCAGAACCTAATCTCTCGGTTCGTTCCCCTGGGGTTGGACGTAGCTAGAGAGAAGCAACGATGACGGCTGCAGCTGCGGGGTGCAGTGCCAGCTATGGAGGTTGCAAGATGACTTGCAGGTGAGTGTAAAGCAGTTGCTCAATCTTCAGCGTGGCCCACGAGAGTTGAAAAATTCACAGGCGATGCGACTATCTTAGGGGCCCCGTACATCGAACTGGATTCGAGCAGGGTGCAGTCGAACGGGGTAGGTCTACTCCAGACAGGAAGGATTTCAAGCAGATGGGGAGTGTTTTAACTCCCGCCGGGAATTTTTGGCTAAAAACGCACAGAACCCAAATGTACTCCCGATTAAGAAGAAACTGACCTAATCTTACCTCAAGCTGGGGGTCGAGCCGAAAGAAGCGTGCTAAAGCCGGTTCCAGAAGATCCGCCAAAAGCGAAGGAATGCAAGTAAGTAGCTAACTAATCATTACGAACATCCACGATAACGCAGAAATGCTTCCAGATCCCTCAAACAATCTATTCGAAGAGGCGAGCCCTACCAAAGGGCTATGAAGCACTTAGCTGCAGAGGAACACCTACTAGCACGACAGTTTAGCTTGGAAAGAAGGCCGAAAAATTCAAAAACCCAGCCCACAGGTCATCTGATAACAAAAATTTGGGCCAGAAGAAGCCAAAAAAACCAGTCAGGCAAGTTTGACTGCAGGAAAAGATAACATTGCTCTAGCAACAAATGGAATAGTTAAAAACAATTTGTATCACTGGTTGCCTAGCGGCCATACCCAAATATTTGTAGAAATATAGCAAGAATAAACCTAATTTGCAAAATATGAGTAATTAAACGAGGGATTGCTTACGAAACTGCATGATAATTATAGGAGAGTAATTAAAAATAAGATATAGCTAATTATACCTAGTTTAAAGTTTGCAAAAATTGACAAAAGCCAACCATAAATATTCAAGTTCAGAATTCAGCTAGCGAAAGTTCAATGCTACGGGGGCCACTCCAAAAGTATCGTAACAAATCCTCCCCCAACAAAAGGGAGGGTAAATCACTCCAGATTTACCCGACCATACAAATGCCATCAAAACCGAATTGCAAAAAAAAAACGATGCCTGCCGGAAAGAAATACAAAGGGAAGAAACAGAGGACTTAAAAGAGTAGACAGGAAGAGAGGATGTAAGAGTTCAAGCACATCATCGAAGACAACTAGACACCAACCTCTTCCGTCGCTGCAAGATGATGTGAGCTGCGCCGGTGGAAGGGAAGGCTACGTCAGGTTGCAACAAAGATGCACCCGAAACGCAAACACCTCGGAAAAATGCGGAGTGGGAGACAGGAAAGCGAACGACACAGAAGAAGGAAGAGAAAGGAAAACCAACCTCAACCAAGGGTTAAGTACTTAGGCCCAGGATCGACCTACAGCACTGAAGCTATCTCCAAATGACGGAAGATAGAACTGATATCCAAAATAACACGAAGTATAAAGAGAACGAGCACAGCAAAACGAGGGAACATCCCTTTCAAACAAGAAAAAAAAATGAGACAGAGAAAGATGCGAGAAATGAAGGGACCAGATGTTTAGGTCGGGACTCCAATTCGAGAAAAAGGAAAGGTGAGTTGGGTCCCAAAGGTTCCGTCCGACGTCCCCAAACCAACCTCCCAAAAAGACGTAGACTAAACCAAATCATCATTATCGTCGACAGCGTTGTTGAGCTTCAAGTCTTTGGCATGCCAATTCCCGCGTAGACGTCCGTCTGGATCCTTAAGTTGATAAATGAAGCGAGACAATTTCTTATGAACTATAAAGGGTCCAATGAACTTGGGTGCCAATTTAGCAGTATAGTGGTTAGCAGCATCCGATTGCGTGAAGTTTCTTCTCCAAACGGAGTTGCCTATCTGATATTCATCAGGTCGTCTTCGCAGGTTGTAGTAGACCTTCGAGCGATCGTAGGCCCTAGCAAGACGAACTTTTACTTCTTTGTACAACCGTTGCAGCGCTTGGGCTCTTATATTGGGGTTTTCATCCCTGATGACACGAAGTTCGGGACCTTCATCTTCAGGTCTTTCTTCAGGATTTCCTTCGAGTGTAATTTCTCGGCCAAAATTCAAAAAGTAGGGGCTATGACCAGTGACATCATGCTTGAAGGTTCTTATGGCACAAGCGACTTGTTGTAAGTATTTATCCCACTCACGTTGTTTGTCGGACACGTACGCTGTAAGCATTGTTTTCAGAACACGATTGATGCGTTCCGTTGGATTTGCCTGAGGGTGATACAACGCTGTAAACGCTATTCTGCAGCCATAGTTCCTAGCCAAGGCAGTAAATTCGCGACTCTTGAACTGGACACCATTGTCGCAGATAATTCTCTTCGGAGCGCCAAACAATAAAAACACGTTTTCTTCAACGTGACGTACGACTGCAGCGGCCGTAGCCTTACGAAGGGGAAATACAAGAGGAAGTTTAGTGAAGCAATCAGCCACTACAGGTATATACTGGTATCCCCGAGAAGAACGAGGTAGAGGTCCTATGAGGTCCATACAGATGACCTCCCAGGGCTTCGAGATGTTTGTGTGACCTCCCATATGTCCAGCGGGTGGTCGTTGGTCAGGCTTAGTGCGGGAACACACCTTGCAGTTGCGAATGTAGCGCAGAACGTCCGTTCGCATCTTGGGCCAGTAGTACCTCTGAGCTATGCGACCTAAGGTTTTCGAAACGCCAAGATGTCCTGAGGTAGGATCATCATGATTACGTCGTAGTATTTCTGAACGTTTGTCCTTAGGTAGAACTATCTTCCAATCTTCATTGGCCTGCATGAGTTCTGGATACGGGCTCCTAACATGTTTGTAGAGTTGCAAATTCGACTCGCGCCAAGCAGGATAGTGCTGTGGATCGTTTCGGATTTTTAGGCGCATCCGAGCATACCAACGGTCTTGAACATCATCGTCCTCAGTGACCTCATCGACAATAGGTACGGACCTGGATAGAGCGTCAGGTACGACATTGTCTTTGCCTTTGCGATGGATAACATTGAAATTATATTGTTGTAGGCGTATGGCCCAACGCGCAATGCGTCCTATGGGGTCTTTAATATTATGCAACCACTTGAGGGCGTAGTGGTCGGTCACGACGTCGAACTTAGTTCCCTCGATGTACGGGCGAAGTTTTTCGATGGCGAAGAGTACCGCGAGACATTCACGTTCCGTTGTGCTGAACTTCCGCTCATTCTTCGTGAGTGAACGGCTTATATAGCAGACGACCTTCTCTCCCTCAGGATACGTCTGGGACAAGACGGCTCCGAGGCCATAACCAGAGGCGTCCGTCTGAATGGTGAAGGGCCGACTGAAATCTGGGCAAGAGAGCACAGGGGCCGAGACGAGGCAGTCTTTGATGGTGTCAAATGCGGTTTGACATTCCTCAGACCAAACAAACTTCTGGTTCTTGCGAAGCAGGCGAGTCATAGGTGACACAACTGAAGAAAAGTTAGGCACAAAGCGCCGATACCTCGATGCCATTCCCAATATCCTTCTAACCTCTGGTACCGTCTTGGGGTTAGGGATGTTCAAGATTGCTTCGACCTTTTCCGGGTCGACAAGTAGACCTTTGGAGTTCACGACGTACCCCAGGTACTTCAGTTCGGGCTTGCAAAAATGACATTTTTCCCGGTTCAAAGTTAGGCCGGCCTTGGCGATCCTAGATATGACTTCCTTCAAGACCTCCAGGTGTTTTTCGAAGGTAGGAGTGCAGATAATAATGTCATCCAAGTATGTGAAGGCGTAAGGTTCTAGGTCGGCACCAATAACTCGGTCGATAAGGCGTTGCCAAGTCGCCGGGGCGGTATGAAGACCGAACGGGAGGCGACAAAATTGATACAACCCACGATTAGGGACAGTGAAAGCAGTTAGCGGGCGGCTAGCGACAGAAACCGGCACCTGAAAGTAAGCTGACTTGACATCTAACGTGGTCAGGTATTGTGCATCCCGTAACTTGTCCAAAATGTTGCTGATGTACGGGAGTGGATAGGCATCAGGTTGGCTAACCTTGTTGAGCTTCCGATAGTCCACACAGAAGCGGTAAGAGCCATCCTTCTTCTTTATCATAACGATGGGCGATGACCATGCGGATGTTGAGGGTTCCACAATGCCCTTTTCTAACATATCGTCGAGCTCTTGATTCACGTGCTGTTGTAAAGCAGGCGAGATTGGATAATAGCGCTGCTTAATTGGTTCAGCATCCGTCTTGATTACGTGTTCCACTAAATGGGTACATCCTACACCATCTCCTATCAAAGAAAAAGCTTCGCTGATAGTCTGATCAAGCACAGCTTGTTCGTCGTTCGTGAGGTGTTCAGTTGAACGGATCGCAGCGATTTGCTCATCAGCCGAGGCTTTGGAGAAGGTCCATTCCCCATGGCGAAGATCTGGCACAAGGGCAATCCTCTTCCAGAAGTCGGTGCCCAAAATGAGTGTATGTGGTAACGAGGGGACAACCAGGACTTCAAAGGTTCTCACCCGGTCCCTCAAGACGATGGGGACGGTAAGTGTACCAATGCTCTGACATTTCTCGCCGTTGGCAACACTGCAGGTAGTGGGTTTATCGGAGCTTAATTTGCAGGAGTTCCTTAATACGTTCCAACCTTGGCGACCTAAAATGGTACGGCTTGCGCCGGAGTCTAACAAACCAAGAAGTTCCTTTCCAAAAATAGACACTCGAAGATAGGGCCTCTCATCTTTGTTGGCGTGACCCAAGATAAAGTCAAGCAATATGCGATGTTCTCTAGGTAAATCGCTCGTTGTGTGTGGTTGTTTGACAGCATTAGCTTCAGAAGAGTTTCTTTTTTTAGACTTGCAGTGTGATGGGCACTGGGCCATGCGATGGTCAGGCTTTCCGCAGTTCCAGCACACACCATAGGGTCGAGCGGCTGCAACATCGCAGACATGTTCTCCGGTAGAGGGACTAGGAGTGGAACTAGTTTCCTCAATGGCAGCAGCTCTAGCACCAAAACGGGGCTTGTGATAAGCCAAGTCAGGTTCGAGGGCTTGATAAGGCGGAGGTGGATTCTTGAACCTCGAAGATCGCACCTTAACATCCTCAATCAGTTTGCCAAGTTGTCTAAGCTGAGCGATACTCGTTGGAGAGTAGAGAGCCAGCTGTGCCTGTAAGTATGGTTGCAAGTTCCTACGCATAATCTCTATGCGCTCCATTTCCACAGGTACACGAGAAAGGCGACTAAAAAGGTTCTCCATGACAGCGACGTAGACTGTTACGGACTCATCGGGTCCTTGGGTTCTACTACGGATCTCATCCCATAGGCTGATTTCATAATCACAAGGCAGGAAAACGGCTTTCAAGGCGATGATCAATTCATCCCAAGAACGTATAGTGTTGCGAACGGAACGAAACCAAATTCGAGCGTTGCCAGTGAACAATTCGATGGCAGCGGCAAAAAGTTGATCCTTGGATACGTTTCGAGCTATGCGAGTTTCTTCAATTTCCTCTAAAAAGCTAGTTAAGCCATTTCCTCCATCGAAGGTGATCCTCCATTTGTTGATGGCTAAATAATTGGCTGAAGTGTGTCTATACGATGCAGAATGATTGACCTCTTCAGCAGCAGACGAGCGTCGATTGACGGCATCGGCAAAGGGTGGATAATCCAAGTACATGCCAGGTTGAATGGCTGAGCTAGAGGGAATAGGCTGAGGGGCAGAAAACTGTGAAGTGAACAAAGGGTGACTCCACGTAACCGAATTAGCAGTCGAACGAACAGGCAAGGCAGCATCTTCCTGAGACGTAGTGACAGCAGAGCTATGGGGGCGAATTGGGGTTTCCGAAGATAACACTAACGAACCATCCTCCGAGCTTGAATCACTCGGTGCAGCTGTTGTGTCGTTGCGAGCTTGGGTATCAACGTGAAGCTGAAGTTTCGCTTCCAAGGCGGCAATTAATTGTTCGCATCTAACCTTCAAGGACTCCAACCTAGAAGCGGAATCTGGTTCTGCTAGAATATGACCTAGACGACCTTGAACATGAAGAAGGCGAGTACCTAATCGTTGGGCATCATTGTCCAGGTTCCTAGAGGTGCAACTATCAATTTCGGCAGCTAAAATGGAAAGTTTGTCTTCACAGATCGCAAGTTCTTCAGTAGCGTCGAAAGACACGGGAGTGAAAGTGACATTCATAAGAAGATCTATCTTCATACGAGCACGGAGTAATTTACGTTTGTCTTGGACGTTGCCCTGAATGGCAATGTCTCTAACTCGAAGCTCATAATCGAGCTCATCGACGAGCAGTCGATTAACATCTAATTTAAATACCATCTTGCTGTTCCAACAGGACAAGATGATCACAAAAACTTATTTAAACTAGGCTTATAACTAACCCAAGCAAAACCTGTAAATAGCATGCAATAAACAAACCTATAACTAGCAATAATCAATTGTAAATACCCAACAAGTATCGACAATAAATAATACCAAATGTAAATCACCTAGCCAATAATAAATTCTAACACCCTAACAATTCGATTTGCACTATAGTACCACCAAGTACCCTAACAACGACGTAGTCAAAAATCCTTTCAAGGCCCCAAAGCGTTGGGCGTCAAAATCTTCTTGTCAGGGAAGATAGACGGTCGGCCTTACCTTTTGGCGAAAGTTATATTCGGTGTTTTGCCGGCTGGTAACTATCGGCCTAATTGGGCTAGCTCGTCGCGAGGGTCGCAGGGTTCCAGCTATGCTAAGAGAGAATACAAAAAAAAAGGAGTGGGCGCCAGGTCCTCGACTCAGTTCTAATCCTTATGCCGGACCGTGCACAAGGTCAAGACAATTTCCAGCAGCACAAAGAAAACAATCAAATCAACCACCAAAGAAAATATCACAGCTTTATTTCAAAGAGTTTGGTGCGTACTATAGTGCAATGCTAACATAAACTAAATACAAATATCACAGCAGGCAATATTTTTAGCAACATCAAAGAACACACAGTATGCGACATGCAATAGTAAATATAAATACAAATTTAAATATAAGTATTGGGCAAATAGTAGCCCACGAGCAGCAATGACTATGACCTGAGAATGGGCTAACACATTAAAACATTGTGCGGTTACAACGGAGCGTAGCGATTATTAAATTTAAAAAAAAATAAATTTATCAAGCGCGAGTCGCGGAGCGAGTTTAAAATTTCGCGTATACCGGCTCGGAGCAATACAAGACCACCTTGGCTAACGTTTCAACCCCGAAGGTTAGCTAAATGACGCTAGATCTATATTCAAAATTTTCTAAAGGGCGGAATCAGCGTGCGTTTGCGTGGCCACACATGAACGACGGTGTCCATATTAAAAATGCATTAAGTGTACGTATGTATATTTATATGCTAAGGAAAGCAAAGGCTTGGATTTGCCCCTTACTCGGTTACCGGAGATCTACATTAATCACAACGCTCCCGAAGGGGTGCTCACGAGACACTGCCACTGAAGTGTGCCTAACTTAACGCCGGAGGTTTGACATGAAAATATTAACTATTGTTTTGGTGATGAAAACAGCGAAGCTTTAAGGCGTCCGAACTGTGTTATGTAAGCGGGTGAGTAAAAGCGACGTCCAGATAGGACACAAGTGAAGCTCAAAGTTCTACTCTATAAATCTTTCAGATAACGCAGAGGTCAATAAGGTTAGGGGACCCGAAGGCACAAACGGAGCAATACACAGGTAAGCCTTACGACCTTAATTTAGCAAGTAGCAGAGGGTAACCGCATGTCATTGCGCGGCGGCCCGAACAAAAATAACAATTTCAAATATTACTACACTAACGATGCACGAAGCCTACTATCGTACAATCCGATGCTGAATAAAACCACACATGTCCGGAGTGCTAACGGCATGAAACAGTATGATTCAATTATAAGTTACAACAGGCGCAATGCATATTATCTACAGTAACGTCTTGCCTGCAGGAAAGTTCACCAGAACCTAATCTCTCGGTTCGTTCCCCTGGGGTTGGACGTAGCTAGAGAGAAGCAACGATGACGGCTGCAGCTGCGGGGTGCAGTGCCAGCTATGGAGGTTGCAAGATGACTTGCAGGTGAGTGTAAAGCAGTTGCTCAATCTTCAGCGTGGCCCACGAGAGTTGAAAAATTCACAGGCGATGCGACTATCTTAGGGGCCCAGTACATCGAACTGGATTCGAGCAGGGTGCAGTCGAACGGGGTAGGTCTACTCCAGACAGGAAGGATTTCAAGCAGATGGGGAGTGTTTTAACTCCCGCCGGGAATTTTTGGCTAAAAACGCACAGAACCCAAATGTACTCCCGATTAAGAAGAAACTGACCTAATCTTACCTCAAGCTGGGGGTCGAGCCGAAAGAAGCGTGCTAAAGCCGGTTCCAGAAGATCCGCCAAAAGCGAAGGAATGCAAGTAAGTAGCTAACTAATCATTACGAACATCCACGATAACGCAGAAATGCTTCCAGATCCCTCAAACAATCTATTCGAAGAGGCGAGCCCTACCAAAGGGCTATGAAGCACTTAGCTGCAGAGGAACACCTACTAGCACGACAGTTTAGCTTGGAAAGAAGGCCGAAAAATTCAAAAACCCAGCCCACAGGTCATCTGATAACAAAAATTTGGGCCAGAAGAAGCCAAAAAAACCAGTCAGGCAAGTTTGACTGCAGGAAAAGATAACATTGCTCTAGCAACAAATGGAATAGTTAAAAACAATTTGTATCACCGGTTGCCTAGCGGCCATACCCAAATATTTGTAGAAATATAGCAAGAATAAACCTAATTTGCAAAATATGAGTAATTAAACGAGGGATTGCTTACGAAACTGCATGATAATTATAGGAGAGTAATTAAAAATAAGATATAGCTAATTATACCTAGTTTAAAGTTTGCAAAAATTGACAAAAGCCAACCATAAATATTCAAGTTCAGAATTCAGCTAGCGAAAGTTCAATGCTACGGGGGGCACTCCAAAAGTATCGTAACAGTCTCCACTTCTCTATCGACCTCCGCTTCCTGTTCGGCCTCCGTTTCACCATCGGCCTCCGTTTCTCCATCGGCCTCCGTTTCCAGATCGGCCTCCGTTTCCAGATCGGCCTCTGTTTCCAGATCGGCCTCCGTTTCCTGATCGGCTTCCGTTTCACCATCGGCCTCCGTTTCTCCATCGGCCTCCGTTTCCAACCCGGCCTCCGTTTCTCCATCGCTTTCCGTTTCCATATCGGCTTCCGTTTCTCCATGAGCTTCTTTTTTAAGACCGGCCTCCGTCTTTCCATCGGCCTCCGTTTCCAGATCGGCCTCAGTTTCTTCATCGGCCTCCGTTTGCAGATCGGCCTCCGTTTCCTCATGAGCTTCCCTTTCCAGATCGGCCTCCGTTTCTACATCGGCCTCCTGTTCCAAATCGGTCTCCGTTTCCCCATCGGCTTCCGTTTCCAGATCGGCCTCCGTTTCTCCATCGGCCTACGTTTCCAGATCATTCTCCGTTTCCTTATCGGCCTCCGTTTCCAGATCGGCCTCCGTTTCTTTATCGGCCTCCACTTCTCTATCGACCTCCGCTTCCTGTTCGGCCTCCGTTTCACCATCGGCCTCCGTTTCTCCATCGGCCTCCGTTTCCAGATCGGCCTCCGTTTCCTGAACGGCTTCCGTTTCACCATCGGCCTTCGTTTCCAAATCGGCCTCCGTTTCTTAATGAGCTTCCTTTTCCAGATCGGCCTCCGTTACTCCATCGGCCTCCGTTTCCAGATCGGCGTCCGTTTCTCTATCGGCCTCCGTTTGCAGATTGGCTTCTTTTTCTCTATCGGCCTCCGTTACCAGAGCGGCCTCCGTTTTTCCATCGGCCTCTGTCTCCAGATCGGCCTCCGTTCTTCCATTTTCCTCGTTTCCAAATCGGCCTCCGTTTCTCCATCGGCCTCCGTTTCCAGTTCGGCCTCCGTTTCTCCATCGGCCTCCGTTTGCAGATTGGCCTCCTTTTCTCTATCGGCCACCGTTTTTCCATCGGCTTCCGTCTCCAGATCGGGCTTCGGTTCTCCATCAGCCTCCGTTTCCAGATCGGCCTCCGTTTCTTCATCGGAGTCCGTTTCCAGATCGACCTCTGTTTTTCCATCGGCCTCCGTTTCCAGATCGGTTTTCGTTTCTCCATCGGTCTCCGTTTCCAGATCGGCCTCCGTTTCTCCATGAGCTTCCTTTTCCAGATCGGCCTCCGTTTTTCCATCGGCCTCCGTTTCCAGTCGGCCTCCGTTTCCCCATGAGCTTCCGTTTCCAAATCGGCTTCCGTTTCTCCATCGGCCACCTGTTCCAAATTGTCCTCCGTTTCTCCATCGGCCTCCGTTTCCAGATTGGCCTCCGTTTCTCCATCGGCCTACGTTTCCAGATCGGCCTCCGTTTTCTTATTGGCCTCCGTTTCCAGATCGGCCTCCGTTTCTTTATCGGCCTCCGTTTACAGATCGGCCTCCGTTTCTTTATCGGCCTCCGTTTACAGATCGGCCTCCGTTTTTCCATCGGCCTCCGTTTCCCCATGATCTTCCCTTTCCACATCGGCTTCCGTTTCTCCATCGGCCTCCTGTTCCAAATTGTCCTCCGTTTCTCCATCGGCCTCCGTTTCCAGATCGGCCTCCGTTTCTCCATCGGCCTACGTTTCCAGATCGGCCTCCGTTTTCTTATTGGCCTCCGTTTCCAGATCGGCCTCCGTTTCTTTATCGGCCTCCGTTTACAGATCGGCCTCCGTTTCTTTATCGGCCTCCGTTTACAGATCGGCCTCCGTTTCTCCATCGGCCTACGTTTCCAGATCGGCCTCCGTTTTCTTATTGGCCTCCGTTTCCAGATCGGCCTCCGTTTCTCCATCGGCCTACGTTTCCAGATCGGTCTCCGTTTCTCCATCGGTCTACGTTTCCAGATCGGCCTCCGTTTCCTTATCGGCCTCCGTTTCCAGATCGGCCTCCGTTTCTTTATCGGCCTCCGTTTACAGATCGGCCTCCGTTTCTTTATCGGCCTCCGTTTCCAGATCGGCCTTCGTTTCTCCATGAGCTTCGTTTTCCAGATCGGCCTCCGTTTCTCCAACGGCCTCCGTCTCCAGATCGGCTTCCGTTTCCCCATCGGCCTCCATTTCCAAATCGGACTCCGGTTCTCCATCGGCCTCCGTTTCCAGATCGGCCTCCGTTTCCAGATCGGCCTCCGTTTTTCCATCGGCCTCCGTTTTCAGATCGGTTTCCGTTTCTCCATCGGATTCCGTTTCCCGATCGGCCTCCGTTTTTCCATGAGCTTCTTTTTCCAGATCGGCCTCGGTTTCTCCATCGGCCTCCGTTTCCAGATCGGACTCCGTTTCTCCATGAGCTTCTTTTTTCAGATCGGCCTCCGTTTCTCCATCGCCTTCCGTTTCCAGATCGGCCTCCGTCTCTTTATCGGCTTCCATTTCTCTATCGACCTCCGCTTCCTGTTCGGCCTCCGTTTCACCATCGGCCTCCGTTTCCAGATCGGCCTCCGTTTCCAGACCGGCCTCCGTTTCTCCATCGCCTTCCGTTTCCAGATCGGCCTCCGTCTCTTTATCGGCCTCCACTTCTCTATCGACCTCCGCTTCCTGTTCGGCCTCCGTTTCTCCATCGGCCTCCGTTTCCAGATCGGCCTCCGTTTCCAGACCGGCCTCCGTTTCTCCATCGGCCTCCGTTTCCAGATCGGCCTTTGTTTCTCCATCGGCCTCCATTTCCAGATCGGCCTCCGTTTCTCCATCGGCCTCCGTTTCCAGATTGGCCTCCGTTTCTGCATCGGCCTCCGTTTCCAGATAGGCCTCCGTTTCTCCATCGGCCTCCGTTTCCAGACCGGCCTCCGTTTCTCCATCGGCCTCCGTTTAAAATCGGCCTGGGTTTCTCCATAGGCCCCCGTTTCCAGATCGGCTTCCGTTTCTCCATCGCTTTCCGTTTCCAGATCGGCTTCCGTTTCTCCATGAGCTTCTTTTTAAGATCGGCTTCCGTTTTTCCATCGGCCTCCGTTTCCAGATCGGCCTCAGTTTCTCCATCGGCCTCCGTTTCCAGATCGGCCTCCGTTTTCTCATGAGCTTCCCTTTCCAGATCGGCCTCCGGTTCTACATCGGCCTCCTGTCCCAAATCCGTCTCCGTTTCTCCATCGGCTTCCGTTTCCAGATCGGCCTCCGTTTCTCCATCGGCCTACGTTTCCAGATCATTCTCCGTTTCCTTATCGGCCTCCGTTTCCAGATCGGCCTCTGTTTCCTGATCGGCTTCCGTTTCACCAACGGCCTCCGTTTCTCCATCGGCCTCCGTTTCCAGACCGGCCTCCGTTTCTCCATCGGCCTCCGTTTCCAGATCGGCATCCGTTTCCTGAACGGCTTCCGTTTCACCATCGGCCTTCGTTTCCAAATCGGCCTCCGTTTCTCAATAAGCTTTCTTTTCCAGATCGGCCTCCGTTACTCCATCTGCCTCCGTTTCCAGATCGGCATCCGTTTCCTGAACGGCTTCCGTTACTCCATCTGCCTCCGTTTCCAGATCGGCATCCGTTTCCTGAACGGCTTCCGTTACTCCATCTGCCTCCGTTTCCAGATCGGCGTCCGTTTCTCCATCGGCATCCGTTTCCAGACCGGCCTCAGTTTCTCCATCGGCCTCCGTTTCTAGATCGGCCTCCGTTTCCTCATGAGCTTCCCTTTCCAGATCGGCCTCCGTTTCTACATCGGCCTCCTGTTCTAAATCGGTCTCCGTTTCCCCATCGGCTTCCGTTTCCAGATCGGCTTCCGTTTTTCCATCGGCCTACGTTTCCAGATTATTCTCCGTTTCCTTATCGGCCTCCGTTTCCAGATCGGCCTCCGTTTCTTTATCGGCCTCCACTGCTCTATCGACCTCCGCTTCCTGTTCGGCCTCTGTTTCACCATCGGCCTCCGTTTCTCCATCGGCCTCCTTTTCCAGATCGGCCTCCGTTTCCTGATCGGCTTCCGTTTCACCATCGGCCTTCGCTTCCAAATCGGCCTCCGTTTCTCAATGAGCTTCCTTTTCCAGATCGGCCTCCGTTACTCCATCTGCCTCCGTTTCCAGATCGGCGTCCGTTTCTCTATCGGCCTCCGTTTGCAGATTGGCCTCCTTTTTTCTATCGGCCTCCGTTACCAGATCGGCCTCCGTTTTTCCATCTGCCTTCGTCTCCAGATCGGCCTCCGTTTCTCCATCGGCATCCGTTTCCAGATCGGCTTCCGTTTCTCCATCGCCTTCCGTTTCTCCATCGCCTTCCGTTTCCAGATTAACCTCTGTTTCACCATCGGCCTCTGTTTCCAAATCGGCCTCCGTTTCTCTATTGGCCACCATTTCCAGATCGGCCTCCGTTTCTCCATCGGCATCCGTTTCCAGATCGGCTTCCGTTTCTCCATCGCCTTCCGTTTCACCATCGGCCTCCGTTTCTCCATCGGCCTCCTTTTCTCCATCGGGGTCGGTCCCAGATCTGCCACCGTTTCTCCATCGGCCTCCGTTTGCAGATTGGCCTCCTTTTCTCTATCGGCCTCCGTTACCAGATCGGCCTCCGTTTTTCCATCGGCTTCCGTCTCCAGATCGGGCTCCGGTTCTCCATCAGCCTCCGTTTCCAGACCGGGTTCCGTTTTTCCATTGGCCTCCGTTTCCAGATCGGTTTCCGTTTCTCCATCGGTCTCCGTTTCCAGATCGACTTTCGTTTCTCCATGAGCTTCCTTTCCCAAATCGGCCTCCGTTACTGAATCGGCCTTCGTTTCCAGATCGGCATCCGTTTCTCCATGAGCTTCGTTTTCCAGATCGGCCTCCGTTTCTCCAACGGCCTCCGACTCCAGATCGGCCTCCGTTTCCCCATCGGCCTCCGTTTCCAAATCTGCCTCCGTTTCTCCATCGGTCTCCGTTTCCAGATCGGCCTCCGTTTTTCCATCGGCCTCCGTTTCCAGATCGGTTTCAGTTTCTCCATCGGAATCCGTTTCCCGATCGGCCTCCGTTTCTCCATGAGCTTCTTTTCCAGATCGGCCTCCGTTTCTCCATCGGCCTCCGTTTCTCAATCGGCCTCCGTTTTTAGATCGGTCTCCTTTTCTCCATCGGTCACCGTTTCCAAATCGGCCTCCGTTTCTCCATCGGCCACCGTTTCCAGATCGGCCTCCTTTTCTCTATCGGCCTCCGTTACCAGATCGGCCTCCGTTTCTCCATCGGCCTATGTTTCCAGATTATTCTCCGTTCCCTTATCGGCCTCCGTTTCCAGATCGGCCTCCGTTTCTCTATCGGCCTCCACTTCTCTATCGACCTCCGCTTCCTGTTCGGCCTCCGTTTCACCATCGGCCTCCGTTTCTCCATCGGCCTCCGTTTCCAGATCGACCTCCGTTTCCAGATTGGCCTTCGTTTCTCCATCGGCATCCGTTTCCAGATAGACCTCCGTTTCTCCATCGGCCTCTGTTTCCAGACCGGCCTCCGTTTCTCCATCGGCCTCCGTTTCCAAATCGGCCTGGGTTTCTCCATCGGCCCCCGTTTCCAGATCGGCTTACGTTTCTCCATCGCTTTCCGTTTCCAGATCGGCTTCCGTTTCTTTATGAGCTTCTTTTTTAAGATCGGCCTCCGTTTTTCCATCGGCCTCCATTTCCAGATCGGCCTCAGTTTCTCCATCGGCCTCCGTTTCCTCATGAGCTTCCCTTTCCAGATCGGCCTCTGTTTCTACATCGGCCTCCTGTTCCAAATCGGCCCCCGTTTCCAGATCGGCTTACGTTTCTCCATCGCTTTCCGTATCCAGATCGGCTTCCGTTTCTTTATGAGCTTCTTTTTTAAGATCGGCCTCCGTTTTTCCATCGGCCTCCATTTCCAGATCGGCCTCAGTTTCTCCATCGGCTTCCGTTTCCAGATCGGCCTCCGTTTCTCCATCGGCCTACGTTTCCAGATCATTCTCCGTTTCCTTATCGGCCTCCGTTTCCAGATCGGCCTCCGCTTCTTTATCGGCCTTCACTTCTCTATCGACCTCCGCTTCCTGTTCGGCTTCCGTTTCACCATCGGCCTCCGTTTCTCCATCGGCCTCCGTTTCCAGATCGGCCTCCGTTTCCAGATCGGCCTCCGTTTCCAGATCGGCCTCCGTTTCCTGATCGGCTTCCGTTTCACCATCGGTCTCCGTTTCTCCATCGGCCTCCGTTTCCAGACCGGCCTCCGTTTCTCCATCGGCCTCCGTTTCCAAATCGGCCTGGGTTTCTCCATCGGCCCCCGTTTCCAGATCGGCTTCCGTTTCTCCATCGCTTTCCGTTTCCATATCTGCTTCCGTTTCTCCATGAGCTTCTTTTTTAAGATCGGCCTCCGTTTTTCCATCGGCCTCCGTTTCCAGATCGGCCTCAGTTTCTCCATCGTTCTATGTTTCCAAATCGGCCTGGGTTTCTCCATCGGCCCCCGTTTCCAGATCATTCTCCGTTTCTTTATCGGCCTCCACTTCTCTATCGACCTCCGCTTCCTGTTCGACCTCCGTTTTACCATCGCCCTCCGTTTCTCCATCGGCCTCCGTTTCCAGATCGGCCTCCGTTTTATATCGGCTTCCGTTTCTCCATCGGCCTCCGTTTTCAGATTGGCTTCCGTTTCTCCATCGGCCTCCTTTTCCAGACCGGCCTCCGTTTCTCCATCGGCCTCCGTTTCCAGATCGGCCTTCGTTTCTCCATCGGCCTCCATTTCCAGATCGGCGTCCGTTTCTCTATCGGCCTCCGTTTCCAGATCGGACTCCGTTTCTCTATCGGGCTCCGTCTTCAGATCGGCCTCCGTTTCTCTATCGGCTTTCGTTTCCAGATCGACCTCCGTTTCTAGGTCGGTCTCCGTTTCCAGACCGGCCTCCGTTTCTCCATCGGCCTCCGTTTCCAGATCGGCCTCGTTTCTCCATCGGCCTTCATTTCCAGATCGGCTTCCGTTTCTCCAACGGCCTCCGTTTCCAGATCGGCCTCCGTTTCTTTATCGGCCTCCGTTTACAGATCGGCCTCCGTTTCTTTATCGGCCTCCGTTTACAGATCGGCCTCCGTTTCTTTATCGGCCTCCGTTTACAGATCGGCCTCCGTTTTTCCATCGGCCTCCGTTTCCCCATGAGCTTCCCTTTCCACATCGGCTTCCGTTTCTCCATCGGCCTCCTATTCCAAATCGGCCTCCGTTTCTCCATCGGCCTACGTTTCCAGATCGGCCTCCGTTTCCTTATCGGCCTCCGTTTCCAGATCGGCCTCCGTTTCTTTATCGGCCTCCGTTTACAGATCGGCCTTCGTTTCTCTATCGGCCTCAGTTTCCAGATCGGCCTCCGTTTCTCCATGAGCTTCGTTTTCCAGATCGGCATCCGTTTCTCCAACGGCATCCGTTTCCAGATCGGCCTCCGTTTCCTTATCGGCCTCCGTTTCCAGATCGGCCTCCGTTTCTTTATCGGCCTCCGTTTCCAAATCGGCCTCAGTTTCTTCATCGGCCTCCGTTTCCAGATTGGCCTCCGTTTTTTCATCGGCTTCCGTTTCCAGATCGGTTTCCGTTTCTCCATCGGAATCCGTTTCCCGATCGGCCTTCGTTTCTCCATGAGCTTCTTTTCCAGATCGGCCTCCGTTTCTCCATCGGCCTCCGTTTCTCAATCGGCCTCCGTTTCTAGATCGGTCTCCTTTTCTCCATCGGTCTCCGTTTCCAAATCGGCCTCCGTTTCTCCATCGGCCACCGTTTCTAGATCGGCCTCCTTTTCTCCATCGGTCTCCGTTTCCAATTCGGCCTCCGTTTCTCTATCGGCCTCCGTTTCGAGATCGGCCTCCGTTTCTCCATGAGCTTCTTTTTCCAGATCGGCCTCCGTTTCTCCATCGGCCTCCGTTTCTCAATCGGCCTCCGTTTCTAGATCGGTCTCCTTTTCTCCATCGGTCTCCGTTTTCAAATCGGTCTCCGTTTCTCCATCGGCCACCGTTTCTGGATCGGCCTCCTTTTCTCCATCGGTCTCCGTTTCCCAAATCGGCCTCCGTTACTAAATCGGCCTTCGTTTCCAGATCGGCCTCCGTTTCTTCACCGGCCCCCGTTTCCAGATCGGCTTCAGTTTCTCCATGAGCTTCCTTGTCCAGATCGGCCTCCGTTTTTCCATCGACCTCCGTTTCCAGATCGGCCTCCGTTTCTTCATCGGAGTCCGTTTCCAGATCGGCCTCTGTTTTTCCATCGGCCTCCGTTTCCAGATCGGTTTTCGTTTCTCCATCGGTCTCCGTTTCCAGATCGGCCTCCGTTTCTCCATGAGCTTCCTTTTCCAGTCGGCCTCCGTTTCCCCATGAGCTTCCCTTTCCACATCGGCTTCCGTTTCTCCATCGGCCTCCTGTTCCAAATCGGCCTCCGGTTCTCCATCAGCCTCCGTTTCCAGATCGGGTTCCGTTTTTCTATTGGCCTCCGTTTACAGATCGGTTTCCGTTTCTCCATCGGTCTCCGTTTCCAGATCGACTTTCGTTTCTCCATGAGCTTCCTTTCCCAAATCGGCCTCCGTTACTGAATCGGCTTCCGTTTCTTCACCGGCCCCCGTTTCCAGATCGGCTTCCGTTTTTCCATCGCCTTCCGTTTCCAGATCGGCTTCAGTTTCTCCATGAGCTTCATTGTCCAGATCGGCCTCCGTTTTTACATCGACCTCCGTTTCCAGATCGACCTCCGTTTCTTCATCGGAGTCCGTTTCCAGATCGGCCTCTGTTTTTCCATCGGCCTCCGTTTCCAGATCGGTTTTCGTTTCTCCATCGGTCTCCGTATTCAGATCGGCCTCCGTTTCTCCATGAGCTTCCTTTTCCAGATCGGCCTCCGTTTTTCCATCGGCCTCCGTTTCCAGTCGGCCTCCGTTTCCACATGAGCTTCCGTTTCCAAATCGGCTTCCGTTTCTCCATCGGCCTCCTGTTCCAAATCGGCCTCCGTTTCTCCATCGGCCTCCGTTTCCAGATGGGCCTCCGTTTCTCCATCGGCCTCCGTTTACAGATCGGCCTCCGTTTTTCCATCGGCCTCCTTTTCCCCATGAGCTTCCCTTTCCACATCGGCTTCCGTTTCTCCATCGGCCTTGTGTTCCAAATCGGCCTCCGTTTCTCCATTGGCCTACGTTTCTAGATCGGCCTCCGTTTCTTTATCGGCCTCCGTTTACAGATCGGCCTCCGTTTCTTTATCGGCCTCCGTTTATAGATCGGCCTCCGTTTTTCCATCGGCCTCCGTTTCCCCATGAGCTTCCCTTTCCACATCGGCTTCCGTTTCTCTATTGGCCTCCTGTTCCAAATCGGCCTCCGTTTCTCCGTCGGCCTACGTTTCCAGATCGGTCTCCGTTTCTCCATCGGTCTACGTTTCCAGATCGGAATCCGTTTCCTTATCGGCCTCCGTTTCCAGATCGGCCTCCGTTTCTTTATCGGCCTCCGTTTACAGATCGGCTTCCGTTTCTTTATCGGCCTCCGTTTCCAGATCGGCCTCCGTTTCTCCATGAGCTTCGTTTTCCAGATCGGCCTCCGTTTCTTTATCGGCCTCCACTTCTCTATCGACCTTCGCTTCCTGTTCGGCCTCCGTTTCACCATCGGCTTCCGTTTCTCCATCGGCCTCCGTTTCCAGATCGACCTCCGTTTCCAGATTGGCCTTCGTTTCTCCATCGGCCTCCGTTTCCAGATAGACCTCCGTTTCTCCATCGGCCTCCGTTTCCAGACCGGCCTCCGTTTCTCCATCGGCCTCCGTTTCCAAATCGGCCTGGGTTTCTCCATCGGCCCCCGTTTCCAGATCGGCTTACGTTTCTCCATCGCTTTCCGTTTCCAGATCGGCTTCCGTTTCTTTATGAGCTTCTTTTTTAAGATCGGCCTCCGTGTTTCCATCGGCCTCCATTTCCAGATCGGCCTCAGTTTCTCCATCGGCCTCCGTTTCCAGATCGGCCTCCGTTTCCTCATGAGCTTCCCTTTCCAGATCGGCCTCTGTTTCTACATCGGCCTCCTGTTCCAAATCGGTCTCCGTTTCTCCATCGGCTTCCGTTTCCAGATCGGCCTCCGTTTCTCCATCGGCCTACGTTTCCAGATCATTCTCCGTTTCCTTATCGGCCTCCGTTTCCAGATCGGCCTCCGCTTCTTTATCGGCCTTCACTTCTCTATCGACCTCCGCTTCCTGTTCGGCCTCCGTTTCACCATCGGCCTCCGTTTCTCCATCGGCCTCCGTTTCCAGATCGGCCTCCGTTTCCAGATCGGCCTCCGTTTCCAGATCGGCCTCCGTTTCCTGATCGGCTTCCGTTTCACCATCGGTCTCCGTTTCTCCATCGGCCTCCGTTTCCAGACCGGCCTCCGTTTCTCCATCGGCCTCCGTTTCCAAATCGGCCTGGGCTTCTCCATCGGCCCCCGTTTCCAGATCGGCTTCCGTTTCTCCATCGCTTTCCGTTTCCATATCGGCTTCCGTTTCTCCATGAGCTTCTTTTTTAAGATCGGCCTCCGTTTTTCCATCGGCCTCCGTTTCCAGATCGGCCTCAGTTTCTCCATCGTTCTCCGTTTCCAGATCGGCCTCCGTTTCCTCATGAGCTTCCCTTTCCAGATCGGCCTCCGTTTCTACATCGGCCTCCTGTTCCAAATCGGTCTCCGCTTCCCCATCGGCTTCCGTTTCCAGATCGGCCTCCGTTTCTCCATCGGCCTACGTTTCCAGATCATTCTCCGTTTCTTTATCGGCCTCCACTTCTCTATCGACCTCCGTTTCCTGTTCGACCTCCGTTTTACCATCGCCCTCCGTTTCTCCATCGGCCTCCGTTTCCAGATCGGCCTCCGTTTCCTGATCGGCTTCCGTTTCACCATCGGCCTTCGTTTCCAAATCGGCCTCCGTTTCTCAATGAGCTTCCTTTTCCTGATCGGCCTCCGTTACTCCATCGGCCTCCGTTTCCAGATCGGCGTCCGTTTCTCTATCGGCCTCCGTTTTATATCGGCTTCCGTTTCTCCATCGGCCTCCGTTTTCAGATTGGCCTCCGTTTCTCCATCGGCCTCCTTTTCCAGACCGGCCTCCGTTTCTCCATCGGCCTCCGTTTCCAGATCGGCCTTCGTTTCTCCATCGGCCTCCATTTCCAGATCGGCGTCCGTTTCTCTATCGGCCTCCGTTTCCAGATCGGACTCCGTTTCTCTATCGGGCTCCGTCTTCAGATCGGCCTCCGTTTTTCTATCGGCTTCCGTTTCCAGATCGAACTCCGTTTCCAGGTCGACCTCCGTTTCCAGACCGGCCTCCGTTTCTCCATCGGCCTCCGTTTCTCCAACGGCCTCCGTTTCCAGATCGGCCTCCGTTTCTTTATCGGCCTCCGTTTACAGATCGGCCTCCGTTTCTTTATCGGCCTCCGTTTACAGATCGGCCTCCGTTTCTTTATCGGCCTCCGTTTACAGATCGGCCTCCGTTTTTCCATCGGCCTCCGTTTCCCCATGAGCTTCCCTTTCCACATCGGCTTCCGTTTCTCCATCGGCCTCCTATTCCAAATCGGCCTCCGTTTCTCTATCGGCCTACGTTTCCAGATCGGCCTCCGTTTCCTTATCGGCCTCCGTTTCCAGATCGGCCTCCGTTTCTTTATCGGCCTCCGTTTACAGATCGGCCTTCGTTTCTCTATCGGCCTCAGTTTCCAGATCGGCCTCCGTTTCTCCATGAGCTTCGTTTTCCAGATCGGCCTCCGTTTCTCCAACGGCCTCCGTTTCCAGATCGGCCTCCGTCTCTCCATCGGCCTCCGTTTCCAAATCGGCCTCAGTGTCTTCATCGGCCTCCGTTTCCAGATCGGCCTCAGTTTTTTCATCGGCTTCCGTTTCCAGATCGGTTTCCGTTTCTCCATCGGAATCCGTTTCCCGATCGGCCTTCGTTTCTCCATGAGCTTCTTTTCCAGATCGGCCTCCGTTTCTCCATCGGCCTCCGTTTCTCAATCGGCCTCCGTTTCTAGATCGGTCTCCTTTTCTCCATCGGTCTCCGTTTCCAAATCGGCCTCCGTTTCTCCATCGGCCACCGTTTCTAGATCGGCCTCCTTTTCTCCATCGGTCTCCGTTTCCAATTCGGCCTCCGTTTCTCTATCGGCCTCCGTTTCGAGATCGGCCTCCGTTTCTCCATGAGCTTCTTTTTCCAGATCGGCCTCCGTTTCTCCATCGGCCTCCGTTTCTCAATCGGCCTCCGTTTCTAGATCGGTCTCCTTTTCTCCATCGGTCTCCGTTTCCAAATCGGCCTCCGTTTCTCCATCGGCCACCGTTTCTAGATCGGCCTCCTTTTCTCCATCGGTCTCCGTTTCCCAAATCGGCCTCCGTTTCTTCATCGGCCCCCGTTTCCAGATCGGCTTCCGTTTCTCCATCGCCTTCCGTTTCCAGATCGGCCTCAGTTTCTCTATGAGCTTCCTTGTCCAGATCGGCCTCCGTTTTTCCATCGACCTCCGTTTTCAGATCGGCCTCCGTTTCTTCATCGGAGTCCGTTTCCAGATCGGCCTCTGTTTTTCCATCGGCCTCCGTTTCCAGATCGGTTTTCGTTTCTCCATCGGTCTCCGTTTCCAGATCGGCCTCCGTTTCTCCATGAGCTTCCTTCTCCAGATCGGCCTCCGTTTTTCCATCGGCCTCCGTTTCCAGTAGGCCTCCGTTTCCCCATGAGCTTCCGTTTCCAAATCGGCTTCCGTTTCTCCATCGGCCTCCTGTTCCAAATCGGCCTCCGTTTCTCCATCGGCCTCCGTTTCCAGATCGGCCTCCGTTTCTCCATCGGCCTACGTTTCCAGATCGGCCTCCGTTTTCCTATCGGCCTCCGTTTCCAGATCGGCCACCGTTTCTTTATCGGCCTCCGTTTACAGATCGGGCTCCGTTTCTTTATCGGCCTCCGTTTACAGATCGGCCTCCATTTCTTTATCGGTCTCCGTTTACAGATCGGCCTCCGTTTTACCATCGGCCTCCGTTTCCCCATGAGCTTCCCTTTCCACATCGGCTTCCGTTTCTCCATCGGCCTCCTATTCCAATTCGGCCCCCGTTTCTCCATCGGCCTACGTTTTCAGATCGGCCTCCGTTTCCTTATCGGCCTCCGTTTCCAGATCGGCCTCAGTTTTTCCATCGGCCTCCGTTTCCAGATCGGCCTCCGTTTCTCCATCGGCCTAAGTTTCCAGATCGGCCTCCGTTTTCTTATCGGCCTCCGTTTCCAGATCGGCCTCCGTTTCTTTATCGGCCTCCGTTTACTGATCGGCCTCCGTTTTTCCATCGGCCTCCGTTTCCCCATGAGCTTCCCTTTCCACATCGGCTTCCGTTTCTCCATCGGCCTCCTATTCCAAATCGGCCTCCGGTTCTACATCGGCCTACGTTTCCAGATCGGTCTCCGTTTCTCCATCGGTCTACGTTTCCAGATCGGCCTCCGTTTCCTTATCGGCCTCCTTTTCCAGATCGGCCTCCGTTTCTTTATCGGCCTCCGTTTACAGATCGGCCTCCGTTTCTTTATCGGCCTCCGTTTCCAGATCGGCCTCCGTTTCTCCATCGGCCTCCGTTTCCAGACCGGCCTCCGTTTCTCCATCGGCCTCCGTTTCCAAATCGGCCTGGGTTTCTCCATCGGCCCCCGTTTCCAGATCGGCTTCCGTTTCTCCATCGCTTTCCGTTTCCATATCGGCTTCCGTTTCTCCATGAGCTTCTTTTTTAAGATCGGCCTCCGTTTTTCCATCGGCCTCCGTTTCCAGATCGGCCTCAGTTTCTCCATCGTTCTCCGTTTCCAGATCGGCCTCCGTTTCCTCATGAGCTTCCCTTTCCAGATCGGCCTCCGTTTCTACATCGGCCTCCTGTTCCAAATCGGTCTCCGCTTCCCCATCGGCTTCCGTTTCCAGATCGGCCTCCGTTTCTCCATCGGCCTACGTTTCCAGATCATTCTCCGTTTCTTTATCGGCCTCCACTTCTCTATCGACCTCCGCTTCCTGTTCGACCTCCGTTTTACCATCGCCCTCCGTTTCTCCATCGGCCTCCGTTTCCAGATCGGCCTCCGTTTCCTTATCGGCCTCCGTTTCCAGATCGGCCTCCGTTTCTCCATGAGCTTCGTTTTCCAGATCGGCCTCCGTTTCTCCAACGGCCTCCGTCTCCAAATCGGCCTCCGTTTCTCCATCGGCCTCCGTTTCCAGATCGGCCTCCGTTTTTCCATCGGCCTCCGTTTCCAGATCGGTTTCCGTTTCTCCATCGGAATCCGTTTCCCGATCGGCTTCCGTTTCTCCATGAGCTTCTTTTCCAGATCGGCCTCCGTTTCTCCATCGGCGTCCGTTTCTCAATCGGCCTCCGTTTCTAGATCGGTCTCCTTCTCTCCATCGGTCTCCGTTTCCAAATCGGCCTCCGTTTCTCCATCTGCCACCGTTTCTAGATCGGCCTCCTTTTCTGCATCGGTCTCCGTTTCCAATTCGGCCTCCGTTTCTCTATCGGATTCCGTTTCCAGATCGGCCTCCGTTTCTCCATGAGCTTCTATTTCCAGATCGGCCTCCGTTTCTCCATCGGCCTCCGTTTCCAGATCGGCCTCCGTTTCTCCATGAGCTTCTTTTTTCAGATCCGTTTCCAGATCGGCCTCTTTTTCTCCATCGGCCTCCGTTTCCAGTTCGGCTTCCGTTTCTTCATCGGCCTCCGTTTCCAGTTCGGCTTCCATTTCTTCATCGGCCTCCGTTTCCCCATGAGCTTCCCTTTCCACATCGGCTTCCGTTTCTCCATCGGCCTTATGTTCCAAATCGGCCTCCATTTCTCCATTGGCCTACGTTTCCAGATCGGCCTCCGTTTCTTTATCGGCCTCCGTTTACAGATCGGCCTCCGTTTCTTTATCGGCCTCCGTTTACAGATCGGCCTCCGTTTTTCCATCGGCCTCCGTTTCCCCATGAGCTTTCCTTTCCACATCGGCTTCCGTTTCTCTATTGGCCTCCTGTTCCAAATCGGCCTCCGTTTCTCCGGCGGCCTACGTTTCCAGATCGGTCTCCGTTTCTCCATCGGTCTACGTTTCCAGATCGGCCTCCGTTTCCTTATCGGCCTCCGTTTCCAGATCGGCCTCCGTTTCTTTATCGGCCTCCGTTTACAGATCGGCCTCCTTTTCTTTATCGGCCTCCGTTTCCAGATCGGCCTCCGTTTCTCCATGAGCTTCGTTTTCCAGATCGGCCTCCGTTTCTCCAACGGCCTCCGTCTCCAGACCGGCCTCCGTTTCCCCATCGGCCTCCGTTTCCAAATCTGCTTCCGTTTCTCCATCGGCCTCCGTTTCCAGATCGGCCTCCGTTTTTCCATCGGCCTCCGTTTCCAGATCGGTTTCCGTTTCTCCATCGGAATCCGTTTCCCGATCGGTCTCCGTTTCTCCATGAGCTTCTTTTCCAGATCGGCCTCCGTTTCTCCATCGGCCTCCGTTTCTCAATCGGCCTCCGTTTCTAGATCGGTCTCCTTTTCTCCATCGGTCACCGTTTCCAAATCGGCCTCCGTTTCTCCATCGGCCACCGTTTCCAGATCGGCCTCCTTTTCTCTATCGGCCTCCGTTACCAGATCGGCCTCCGTTTCTCCATCGGCCTCGTTTCCAGATTATTCTCCGTTTCCTTATCGGCCTCCGTTTCCAGATCGGCATCCGTTTCTTTATCGGCCTCCACTTCTCTATCGACCTCCGCTTCCTGTTCGGCCTCCGTTTCACCATCGGCTTCGGTTTCTCCATCGGCCTCCGTTTCCAGATCGACCTCCGTTTCCAGATTGGCCTTCGTTTCTCCATCGGCCTCCGTTTCCAGATAGACCTCCGTTTCTCCATCGGCCTCCGTTTCCAGACCGGCCTCCGTTTCTCCATCGGCCTCCGTTTCCAAATCGGCCTGGGTTTCTCCATCGGCCCCCGTTTCCAGATCGGCTTACGTTTCTCCATCGCTTTCCGTTTCCAGATCGGCTTCCGTTTCTTTATGAGCTTCTTTTTTAAGATCGGCCTCCGTGTTTCCATCGGCCTCCATTTCCAGATCGGCCTCAGTTTCTCCATCGGCCTCCGTTTCCAGATCGGCCTCCGTTTCCTCATGAGCTTCCCTTTCCAGATCGGCCTCTGTTTCTACATCGGCCTCCTGTTCCAAATCGGTCTCCGTTTCTCCATCGGCTTCCGTTTCCAGATGGGCCTCCGTTTCTCCATCGGCCTACGTTTCCAGATCATTCTCCGTTTCCTTATCGGCCTCCGTTTCCAGATCGGCCTCCGCTTCTTTATCGGCCTTCACTTCTCTATCGACCTCCGCTTCCTGTTCGGCCTCCGTTTCACCATCGGCCTCCGTTTCTCCATCGGCCTCCGTTTCCAGATCGGCCTCCGTTTCCAGATCGGCCTCCGTTTCCAGATCGACTTTCGTTTCTCCATGAGCTTCCTTTCCCAAATCGGCCTCCGTTACTGAATCGGCCTTCGTTTCCAGATCGGCATCCGTTTCTCCATGAGCTTCGTTTTCCAGATCGGCCTCCGTTTCTCCAACGGCCTCCGACTCCAGATCGGCCTCCGTTTCCCCATCGGCCTCCGTTTCCAAATCTGCCTCCGTTTCTCCATCGGTCTCCGTTTCCAGATCGGCCTCCGTTTTTCCATCGGCCTCCGTTTCCAGATCGGTTTCAGTTTCTCCATCGGAATCCGTTTCCCGATCGGCCTCCGTTTCTCCATGAGCTTCTTTTCCAGATCGGCCTCCGTTTCTCCATCGGCCTCCGTTTCTCAATCGGCCTCCGTTTTTAGATCGGTCTCCTTTTCTCCATCGGTCACCGTTTCCAAATCGGCCTCCGTTTCTCCATCGGCCACCGTTTCCAGATCGGCCTCCTTTTCTCTATCGGCCTCCGTTACAAGATCGGCCTCCGTTTCTCCATCGGCCTATGTTTCCAGATTATTCTCCGTTCCCTTATCGGCCTCCGTTTCCAGATCGGCCTCCGTTTCTCTATCGGCCTCCACTTCTCTATCGACCTCCGCTTCCTGTTCGGCCTCCGTTTCACCATCGGCCTCCGTTTCTCCATCGGCCTCCGTTTCCAGATCGACCTCCGTTTCCAGATTGGCCTTCGTTTCTCCATCGGCATCCGTTTCCAGATAGACCTCCGTTTCTCCATCGGCCTCTGTTTCCAGACCGGCCTCCGTTTCTCCATCGGCCTCCGTTTCCAAATCGGCCTGGGTTTCTCCATCGGCCCCCGTTTCCAGATCGGCTTACGTTTCTCCATCGCTTTCCGTTTCCAGATCGGCTTCCGTTTTTTTATGAGCTTCTTTTTTAAGATCGGCCTCCGTTTTTCCATCGGCCTCCATTTCCAGATCGGCCTCAGTTTCTCCATCGGCCTCCGTTTCCTCATGAGCTTCCCTTTCCAGATCGGCCTCTGTTTCTACATCGGCCTCCTGTTCCAAATCGGCCTGGGTTTCTCCATCGGCCCCCGTTTCCAGATCGGCTTACGTTTCTCCATCGCTTTCCGTATCCAGATCGGCTTCCGTTTCTTTATGAGCTTCTTTTTTAAGATCGGCCTCCGTTTTTCCATCGGCCTCCATTTCCAGATCGGCCTCAGTTTCTCCATCGGCTTCCGTTTCCAGATCGGCCTCCGTTTCTCCATCGGCCTACGTTTCCAGATCATTCTCCGTTTCCTTATCGGCCTCCGTTTCCAGATCGGCCTCCGCTTCTTTATCGGCCTTCACTTCTCTATCGACCTCCGCTTCCTGTTCGGCTTCCGTTTCACCATCGGCCTCCGTTTCTCCATCGGCCTCCGTTTCCAGATCGGCCTCCGTTTCCAGATCGGCCTCCGTTTCCAGATCGGCCTCCGTTTCCTGATCGGCTTCCGTTTCACCATCGGTCTCCGTTTCTCCATCGGCCTCCGTTTCCAGACCGGCCTCCGTTTCTCCATCGGCCTCCGTTTCCAAATCGGCCTGGGTTTCTCCATCGGCCCCCGTTTCCAGATCGGCTTCCGTTTCTCCATGAGCTTCTTTTTTAAGATCGGTCTCCGTTTCTCCATCGGCCTCCGTTTCCAGACCGGCCTCCGTTTCTCCATCGGCCTCCGTTTCCAAATCGGCCTGGGTTTCTCCATCGGCCCCCGTTTCCATATCGGCTTCCGTTTCTCCATGAGCTTCTTTTTTAAGATCGGCCTCCGTTTTTCCATCGGCCTCCGTTTCCAGATCGGCCTCAGTTTCTCCATCGTTCTCCGTTTCCAAATCGGCCTGGGTTTCTCCATCGGCCCCCGTTTCCAGATCATTCTCCGTTTCTTTATCGGCCTCCACTTCTCTATCGACCTCCGCTTCCTGTTCGACCTCCGTTTTACCATCGCCCTCCGTTCCTCCATCGGCCTCCGTTTCCAGATCGGTTTCCGTTTTATATCGGCTTCCGTTTCTCCATCGGCCTTCGTTTTCAGATTGGCTTCCGTTTCTCCATCGGCCTCCTTTTCCAGACCGGCCTCCGTTTCTCCATCGGCCTCCGTTTCCATATCGGCCTCCGTTTTATATCGGCTTCCGTTTCTCCATCGGCCTCCGTTTCCAGATCGGCTTCCGTTTCTTTATGAGCTTCTTTTTTAAGATCGGCCTCCGTTTTTCCATCGGCCTCCATTTCCAGATCGGCCTCAGTTTCTCCATCGGCTTCCGTTTCCAGATCGGCCTCCGTTTCTCCATCGGCCTACGTTTCCAGATCATTCTCCGTTTCCTTATCGGCCTCCGTTTCCAGATCGGCCTCCGCTTCTTTATCGGCCTTCACTTCTCTATCGACCTCCGCTTCCTGTTCGGCTTCCGTTTCACCATCGGCCTCCGTTTCTCCATCGGCCTCCGTTTCCAGATCGGCCTCCGTTTCCAGATCGGCCTCCGTTTCCAGATCGGCCTCCGTTTCCTGATCGGCTTCCGTTTCACCATCGGTCTCCGTTTCTCCATCGGCCTCCGTTTCCAGACCGGCCTCCGTTTCTCCATCGGCCTCCGTTTCCAAATCGGCCTGGGTTTCTCCATCGGCCCCCGTTTCCAGATCGGCTTCCGTTTCTCCATCGCTTTCCGTTTCCATATCTGCTTCCGTTTCTCCATGAGCTTCTTTTTTAAGATCGGCCTCCGTTTTTCCATTGGCCTCCGTTTCCAGATCGGCCTCAGTTTCTCCATCGTTCTATGTTTCCAAATCGGCCTGGGTTTCTCCATCGGCCCCCGTTTCCAGATCATTCTCCGTTTCTTTATCGGCCTCCACTTCTCTATCGACCTCCGCTTCCTGTTCGACCTCCGTTTTACCATCGCCCTCCGTTTCTCCATCGGCCTCCGTTTCCAGATCGGCCTCCGTTTTATATCGGCTTCCGTTTCTCCATCGGCCTCCGTTTTCAGATTGGCTTCCGTTTCTCCATCGGCCTCCTTTTCCAGACCGGCCTCCGTTTCTCCATCGGCCTCCGTTTCCAGATCGGCCTTCGTTTCTCCATCGGCCTCCATTTCCAGATCGGCGTCCGTTTCTCTATCGGCCTCCGTTTCCAGATCGGACTCCGTTTCTCTATCGGGCTCCGTCTTCAGATCGGCCTCCGTTTCTCTATCGGCTTTCGTTTCCAGATCGACCTCCGTTTCTAGGTCGGTCTCCGTTTCCAGACCGGCCTCCGTTTCTCCATCGGCCTCCGTTTCCAGATCGGCCTCGTTTCTCCATCGGCCTTCATTTCCAGATCGGCTTCCGTTTCTCCAACGGCCTCCGTTTCCAGATCGGCCTCCGTTTCTTTATCGGCCTCCGTTTACAGATCGGCCTCCGTTTCTTTATCGGCCTCCGTTTACAGATCGGCCTCCGTTTTTCCATCGGCCTCCGTTTCCCCATGAGCTTCCCTTTCCACATCGGCTTCCGTTTCTCCATCGGCCTCCTATTCCAAATCGGCCTCCGTTTCTCCATCGGCCTACGTTTCCAGATCGGCCTCCGTTTCCTTATCGGCCTCCGTTTCCAGATCGGCCTCCGTTTCTTTATCGGCCTCCGTTTACAGATCGGCCTTCGTTTCTCTATCGGCCTCAGTTTCCAGATCGGCCTCCGTTTCTCCATGAGCTTCGTTTTCCAGATCGGCATCCGTTTCTCCAACGGCATCCGTTTCCAGATCGGCCTCCGTCTCTCCATCGGCCTCCGTTTCCAAATCGGCCTCAGTTTCTTCATCGGCCTCCGTTTCCAGATTGGCCTCCGTTTTTTCATCGGCTTCCGTTTCCAGATCGGTTTCCGTTTCTCCATCGGAATCCGTTTCCCGATCGGCCTTCGTTTCTCCATGAGCTTCTTTTCCAGATCGGCCTCCGTTTCTCCATCGGCCTCCGTTTCTCAATCGGCCTCCGTTTCTAGATCGGTCTCCTTTTCTCCATCGGTCTCCGTTTCCAAATCGGCCTCCGTTTCTCCATCGGCCACCGTTTCTAGATCGGCCTCCTTTTCTCCATCGGTCTCCGTTTCCAATTCGGCCTCCGTTTCTCTATCGGCCTCCGTTTCGAGATCGGCCTCCGTTTCTCCATGAGCTTCTTTTTTAAGATCGGCCTCCGTTTCTCCATCGGCCTCCGTTTCTCAATCGGCCTCCGTTTCTAGATCGGTCTCCTTTTCTCCATCGGTCTCCGTTTCCAAATCGGTCTCCGTTTCTCCATCGGCCACCGTTTCTGGATCGGCCTCCTTTTCTCCATCGGTCTCCGTTTCCCAAATCGGCCTCCGTTACTAAATCGGCCTTCGTTTCCAGATCGGCCTCCGTTTCTTCACCGGCCCCCGTTTCCAGATCGGCTTCAGTTTCTCCATGAGCTTCCTTGTCCAGATCGGCCTCCGTTTTTCCATCGACCTCCGTTTCCAGATCGGCCTCCGTTTCTTCATCGGAGTCCGTTTCCAGATCGGCCTCTGTTTTTCCATCGGCCTCCGTTTCCAGATCGGTTTTCGTTTCTCCATCGGTCTCCGTTTCCAGATCGGCCTCCGTTTCTCCATGAGCTTCCTTTTCCAGTCGGCCTCCGTTTCCCCATGAGCTTCCCTTTCCACATCGGCTTCCGTTTCCAAATCGGCCTGGGTTTCTCCATCGGCCCCCGTTTCCAGATCGGCTTACGTTTCTCCATCGCTTTCCGTTTCCAGATCGGCTTCCGTTTCTTTATGAGCTTCTTTTTTAAGATCGGCCTCCGTTTTTCCATCGGCCTCCATTTCCAGATCGGCCTCAGTTTCTCCATCGGCCTCCGTTTCCTCATGAGCTTCCCTTTCCAGATCGGCCTCTGTTTCTACATCGGCCTCCTGTTCCAAATCGGCCTGGGTTTCTCCATCGGCCCCCGTTTCCAGATCGGCTTACGTTTCTTCATCGCTTTCCGTATCCAGATCGGCTTCCGTTTCTTTATGAGCTTCTTTTTTAAGATCGGCCTCCGTTTTTCCATCGGCCTCCATTTCCAGATCGGCCTCAGTTTCTCCATCGGCTTCCGTTTCCAGATCGGCCTCCGTTTCTCCATCGGCCTACGTTTCCAGATCATTCTCCGTTTCCTTATCGGCCTCCGTTTCCAGATCGGCCTCCGCTTCTTTATCGGCCTTCACTTCTCTATCGACCTCCGCTTCCTGTTCGGCTTCCGTTTCACCATCGGCCTCCGTTTCTCCATCGGCCTCCGTTTCCAGATCGGCCTCCGTTTCCAGATCGGCCTCCGTTTCCAGATCGGCCTCCGTTTCCTGATCGGCTTCCGTTTCACCATCGGTCTCCGTTTCTCCATCGGCCTCCGTTTCCAGACCGGCCTCCGTTTCTCCATCGGCCTCCGTTTCCAAATCGGCCTGGGTTTCTCCATCGGCCCCCGTTTCCAGATCGGCTTCCGTTTCTCCATGAGCTTCTTTTTTAAGATCGGTCTCCGTTTCTCCATCGGCCTCCGTTTCCAGACCGGCCTCCGTTTCTCCATCGGCCTCCGTTTCCAAATCGGCCTGGGTTTCTCCATCGGCCCCCGTTTCCATATCGGCTTCCGTTTCTCCATGAGCTTCTTTTTTAAGATCGGCCTCCGTTTTTCCATCGGCCTCCGTTTCCAGATCGGCCTCAGTTTCTCCATCGTTCTCCGTTTCCAAATCGGCCTGGGTTTCTCCATCGGCCCCCGTTTCCAGATCATTCTCCGTTTCTTTATCGGCCTCCACTTCTCTATCGACCTCCGCTTCCTGTTCGACCTCCGTTTTACCATCGCCCTCCGTTCCTCCATCGGCCTCCGTTTCCAGATCGGCCTCCGTTTTATATCGGCTTCCGTTTCTCCATCGGCCTCCGTTTTCAGATTGGCTTCCGTTTCTCCATCGGCCTCCTTTTCCAGACCGGCCTCCGTTTCTCCATCGGCCTCCGTTTCCATATCGGCCTCCGTTTTATATCGGCTTCCGTTTCTCCATCGGCCTCCGTTTCCAGATCGGCTTCCGTTTCTTTATGAGCTTCTTTTTTAAGATCGGCCTCCGTTTTTCCATCGGCCTCCATTTCCAGATCGGCCTCAGTTTCTCCATCGGCTTCCGTTTCCAGATCGGCCTCCGTTTCTCCATCGGCCTACGTTTCCAGATCATTCTCCGTTTCCTTATCGGCCTCCGTTTCCAGATCGGCCTCCGCTTCTTTATCGGCCTTCACTTCTCTATCGACCTCCGCTCCCTGTTCGGCTTCCGTTTCACCATCGGCCTCCGTTTCTCCATCGGCCTCCGTTTCCAGATCGGCCTCCGTTTCCAGATCGGCCTCCGTTTCCAGATCGGCCTCCGTTTCCTGATCGGCTTCCGTTTCACCATCGGTCTCCGTTTCTCCATCGGCCTCCGTTTCCAGACCGGCCTCCGTTTCTCCATCGGCCTCCGTTTCCAAATCGGCCTGGGTTTCTCCATCGGCCCCCGTTTCCAGATCGGCTTCCGTTTCTCCATCGCTTTCCGTTTCCATATCTGCTTCCGTTTCTCCATGAGCTTCTTTTTTAAGATCGGCCTCCGTTTTTCCATCGGCCTCCGTTTCCAGATCGGCCTCAGTTTCTCCATCGTTCTATGTTTCCAAATCGGCCTGGGTTTCTCCATCGGCCCCCGTTTCCAGATCATTCTCCGTTTCTTTATCGGCCTCCACTTCTCTATCGACCTCCGCTTCCTGTTCGACCTCCGTTTTACCATCGCCCTCCGTTTCTCCATCGGCCTCCGTTTCCAGATCGGCCTCCGTTTTATATCGGCTTCCGTTTCTCCATCGGCCTCCGTTTTCAGATTGGCTTCCGTTTCTCCATCGGCCTCCTTTTCCAGACCGGCCTCCGTTTCTCCATCGGCCTCCGTTTCCAGATCGGCCTTCGTTTCTCCATCGGCCTCCATTTCCAGATCGGCGTCCGTTTCTCTATCGGCCTCCGTTTCCAGATCGGACTCCGTTTCTCTATCGGGCTCCGTCTTCAGATCGGCCTCCGTTTCTCTATCGGCTTTCGTTTCCAGATCGACCTCCGTTTCTAGGTCGGTCTCCGTTTCCAGACCGGCCTCCGTTTCTCCATCGGCCTCCGTTTCCAGATCGGCCTCGTTTCTCCATCGGCCTTCATTTCCAGATCGGCTTCCGTTTCTCCAACGGCCTCCGTTTCCAGATCGGCCTCCGTTTCTTTATCGGCCTCCGTTTACAGATCGGCCTCCGTTTCTTTATCGGCCTCCGTTTACAGATCGGCCTCCGTTTCTTTATCGGCCTCCGTTTACAGACCGGCCTCCGTTTTTCCATCGGCCTCCGTTTCCCCATGAGCTTCCCTTTCCACATCGGCTTCCGTTTCTCCATCGGCCTCCTATTCCAAATCGGCCTCCGTTTCTCCATCGGCCTACGTTTCCAGATCGGCCTCCGTTTCCTTATCGGCCTCCGTTTCCAGATCGGCCTCCGTTTCTTTATCGGCCTCCGTTTACAGATCGGCCTTCGTTTCTCTATCGGCCTCAGTTTCCAGATCGGCCTCCGTTTCTCCATGAGCTTCGTTTTCCAGATCGGCATCCGTTTCTCCAACGGCATCCGTTTCCAGATCGGCCTCCGTCTCTCCATCGGCCTCCGTTTCCAAATCGGCCTCAGTTTCTTCATCGGCCTCCGTTTCCAGATTGGCCTCCGTTTTTTCATCGGCTTCCGTTTCCAGATCGGTTTCCGTTTCTCCATCGGAATCCGTTTCCCGATCGGCCTTCGTTTCTCCATGAGCTTCTTTTCCAGATCGGCCTCCGTTTCTCCATCGGCCTCCGTTTCTCAATCGGCCTCCGTTTCTAGATCGGTCTCCTTTTCTCCATCGGTCTCCGTTTCCAAATCGGCCTCCGTTTCCTCATGAGCTTCCCTTTCCAGATCGGCCTCCGTTTCTACATCGGCCTCCTGTTCCAAATCGGTCTCCGCTTCCCCATCGGCTTCCGTTTCCAGATCGGCTTCCGTTTCTCCATGAGCTTCTTTTTTAAGATCGGCCTCCGTTTTTCCATCGGCCTCCGTTTCCAGATCGGCCTCAGTTTCTCCATCGTTCTCCGTTTCCAGATCGGCCTCCGTTTCCTCATGAGCTTCCCTTTCCAGATCGGCCTCCGTTTCTACATCGGCCTCCTGTTCCAAATCGGTCTCCGCTTCCCCATCGGCTTCCGTTTCCAGATCGGCCTCCGTTTCTCCATCGGCCTACGTTTCCAGATCATTCTCCGTTTCTTTATCGGCCTCCACTTCTCTATCGACCTCCGTTTCCTGTTCGACCTCCGTTTTACCATCGCCCTCCGTTTCTCCATCGGCCTCCGTTTCCAGATCGGCCTCCGTTTCCTGATCGGCTTCCGTTTCACCATCGGCCTTCGTTTCCAAATCGGCCTCCGTTTCTCAATGAGCTTCCTTTTCCTGATCGGCCTCCGTTACTCCATCGGCCTCCGTTTCCAGATCGGCGTCCGTTTCTCTATCGGCCTCCGTTTTATATCGGCTTCCGTTTCTCCATCGGCCTCCGTTTTCAGATTGGCCTCCGTTTCTCCATCGGCCTCCTTTTCCAGACCGGCCTCCGTTTCTCCATCGGCCTCCGTTTCCAGATCGGCCTTCGTTTCTCCATCGGCCTCCATTTCCAGATCGGCGTCCGTTTCTCTATCGGCCTCCGTTTCCAGATCGGACTCCGTTTCTCTATCGGGCTCCGTCTTCAGATCGGCCTCCGTTTCTCTATCGGCTTCCGTTTCCAGATCGAACTCCGTTTCCAGGTCGACCTCCGTTTCCAGACCGGCCTCCGTTTCTCCATCGGCCTCCGTTTCTCCAACGGCCTCCGTTTCCAGATCGGCCTCCGTTTCTTTATCGGCCTCCGTTTACAGATCGGCCTCCGTTTCTTTATCGGCCTCCGTTTACAGATCGGCCTCCGTTTCTTTATCGGCCTCCGTTTACAGATCGGCCTCCGTTTTTCCATCGGCCTCCGTTTCCCCATGAGCTTCCCTTTCCACATCGGCTTCCGTTTCTCCATCGGCCTCCTATTCCAAATCGGCCTCCGTTTCTCCATCGGCCTACGTTTCCAGATCGGCCTCCGTTTCCTTATCGGCCTCCGTTTCCAGATCGGCCTCCGTTTCTTTATCGGCCTCCGTTTACAGATCGGCCTTCGTTTCTCTATCGGCCTCAGTTTCCAGATCGGCCTCCGTTTCTCCATGAGCTTCGTTTTCCAGATCGGCCTCCGTTTCTCCAACGGCCTCCGTTTCCAGATCGGCCTCCGTCTCTCCATCGGCCTCCGTTTCCAAATCGGCCTCAGTGTCTTCATCGGCCTCCGTTTCCAGATCGGCCTCAGTTTTTTCATCGGCTTCCGTTTCCAGATCGGTTTCCGTTTCTCCATCGGAATCCGTTTCCCGATCGGCCTTCGTTTCTCCATGAGCTTCTTTTCCAGATCGGCCTCCGTTTCTCCATCGGCCTCCGTTTCTCAATCGGCCTCCGTTTCTAGATCGGTCTCCTTTTCTCCATCGGTCTCCGTTTCCAAATCGGCCTCCGTTTCTCCATCGGCCACCGTTTCTAGATCGGCCTCCTTTTCTCCATCGGTCTCCGTTTCTCAATCGGCCTCCGTTTCTAGATCGGTCTCCTTTTCTCCATCGGTCTCCGTTTCCAAATCGGCCTCCGTTTCTCCATCGGCCACCGTTTCTAGATCGGCCTCCTTTTCTCCATCGGTCTCCGTTTCCCAAATCGGCCTCCGTTCCTTCATCGGCCCCCGTTTCCAGATCGGCTTCCGTTTCTCCAACGCCTTCCGTTTCCAGATCGGCCTCAGTTTCTCCATGAGCTTCCTTGTCCAGATCGGCCTCCGTTTTTCCATCGACCTCCGTTTTCAGATCGGCCTCCGTTTCTTCATCGGAGTCCGTTTCCAGATCGGCCTCTGTTTTTCCATCGGCCTCCGTTTCCAGATCGGTTTTCGTTTCTCCATCGGTCTCCGTTTCCAGATCGGCCTCCGTTTCTCCATGAGCTTCCTTCTCCAGATCGGCCTCCGTTTTTCCATCGGCCTCCGTTTCCAGTAGGCCTCCGTTTCCCCATGAGCTTCCGTTTCCAAATCGGCTTCCGTTTCTCCATCGGCCTCCTGTTCCAAATCGGCCTCCGTTTCTCCATCGGCCTCCGTTTCCAGATCGGCCTCCGTTTCTCCATCGGCCTACGTTTCCAGATCGGCCTCCGTTTTCCTATCGGCCTCCGTTTCCAGATCGGCCACCGTTTCTTTATCGGCCTCCGTTTACAGATCGGGCTCCGTTTCTTTATCGGCCTCCGTTTACAGATCGGCCTCCGTTTCTTTATCGGTCTCCGTTTACAGATCGGCCTCCGTTTTACCATCGGCCTCCGTTTCCCCATGAGCTTCCCTTTCCACATCGGCTTCCGTTTCTCCATCGGCCTCCTATTCCAATTCGGCCTCCGTTTCTCCATCGGCCTACGTTTCCAGATCGGCCTCCGTTTCCTTATCGGCCTCCGTTTCCAGATCGGCCTCAGTTTTTCCATCGGCCTCCGTTTCCAGATCGGCCTCCGTTTCTCCATCGGCCTAAGTTTCCAGATCCGCCTCCGTTTTCTTATCGGCCTCCGTTTCCAGATCGGCCTCCGTTTCTTTATCGGCCTCCGTTTACTGATCGGCCTCCGTTTTTCCATCGGCCTCCGTTTCCCCATGAGCTTCCCTTTCCACATCGGCTTCCGTTTCTCCATCGGCCTCCTATTCCAAATCGGCCTCCGGTTCTACATCGGCCTACGTTTCCAGATCGGTCTCCGTTTCTCCATCGGTCTACGTTTCCAGATCGGCCTCCGTTTCCTTATCGGCCTCCTTTTCCAGATCGGCCTCCGTTTCTTTATCGGCCTCCGTTTACAGATCGGCCTCCGTTTCTTTATCGGCCTCCGTTTCCAGATCGGCCTCCGTTTCTCCATCGGCCTCCGTTTCCAGACCGGCCTCCGTTTCTCCATCGGCCTCCGTTTCCAAATCGGCCTGGGTTTCTCCATCGGCCCCTGTTTCCAGATCGGCTTCCGTTTCTCCATCGCTTTCCGTTTCCATATCGGCTTCCGTTTCTCCATGAGCTTCTTTTTTAAGATCGGCCTCCGTTTTTCCATCGGCCTCCGTTTCCAGATCGGCCTCAGTTTCTCCATCGTTCTCCGTTTCCAGATCGGCCTCCGTTTCCTCATGAGCTTCCCTTTCCAGATCGGCCTCCGTTTCTACATCGGCCTCCTGTTCCAAATCGGTCTCCGCTTCCCCATCGGCTTCCGTTTCCAGATCGGCCTCCGTTTCTCCATCGGCCTACGTTTCCAGATCATTCTCCGTTTCTTTATCGGCCTCCACCTCTCTATCGACCTCCGCTTCCTGTTCGACCTCCGTTTTACCATCGCCCTCCGTTTCTCCATCGGCCTCCGTTTCCAGATCGGCCTCCGTTTCCTTATCGGCCTCCGTTTCCAGATCGGCCTCCGTTTCTCCATGAGCTTTGTTTTCCAGATCGGCCTCCGTTTCTCCAACGGCCTCCGTCTCCAGATCGGCCTCCGTTTCCCCATCGGCCTCCGTTTCCAAATCGGCCTCCGTTTCTCCATCGGCCTCCGTTTCCAGATCGGCCTCCGTTTTTCCATCGGCCTCCGTTTCCAGATCGGTTTCCGTTTCTCCATCGGAATCCGTTTCCCGATCGGCTTCCGTTTCTCCATGAGCTTCTTTTCCAGATCGGCCTCCGTTTCTCCATCGGCGTCCGTTTCTCAATCGGCCTCCGTTTCTAGATCGGTCTCCTTCTCTCCATCGGTCTCCGTTTCCAAATCGGCCTCCGTTTCTCCATCTGCCACCGTTTCTAGATCGGCCTCCTTTTCTGCATCGGTCTCCGTTTCCAATTCGGCCTCCGTTTCTCTATCGGATTCCGTTTCCAGATCGGCCTCCGTTTCTCCATGAGCTTCTATTTCCAGATCGGCCTCCGTTTCTCCATCGGCCTCCGTTTCCAGATCGGCCTCCGTTTCTCCATGAGCTTCTTTTTTCAGATCCGTTTCCAGATCGGCCTCTTTTTCTCCATCGGCCTCCGTTTCCAGTTCGGCTTCCGTTTCTTCATCGGCCTCCGTTTCCAGTTCGGCTTCCATTTCTTCATCGGCCTCCGTTTCCCCATGAGCTTCCCTTTCCACATCGGCTTCCGTTTCTCCATCGGCCTTGTGTTCCAAATCGGCCTCCATTTCTCCATTGGCCTACGTTTCCAGATCGGCCTCCGTTTCTTTATCGGCCTCCGTTTACAGATCGGCCTCCGTTTCTTTATCGGCCTCCGTTTACAGATCGGCCTCCGTTTTTCCATCGGCCTCCGTTTCCCCATGAGCTTTCCTTTCCACATCGGCTTCCGTTTCTCTATTGGCCTCCTGTTCCAAATCGGCCTCCGTTTCTCCGGCGGCCTACGTTTCCAGATCGGTCTCCGTTTCTCCATCGGTCTACGTTTCCAGAT